>NMRA01000113.1:10796-78880 GCA_002633005.1 Phoronis australis | reverse complement strand
GCGGGCGGGCCGGTCTGCGCTGCCGAGGCCGGAGCGCAGCTGCTGCAATGGCAGGTCTTTCCCTTGCGTAATGAATGTGCGAAATTTTCTATGTTCCGAGAAAATGTGTCGATTATTGGCCATTTGTGTCGCTTTCTCAAGGAGTCTTGAAAATATCAAAGGTAAGCATAGCGGGGTCGATCGGCGGGCCGGGATACAGTCCCTAGTCGTGTCCCGGGTACTCTGTGAAAACTCCCCAGACGGCGGTCCACGGTGTCAAGGCCGACAGCTTGCGGGGTCTGGGATGTCGAGGCCGGAGCGCGGCTGCTGGTCTGTCCCCTGCTTAAATGTACGAAATTTTCTAAGTCAGTTCAAAGAAAATGTGTCGATTATTGGCCATTTGTGTCGCTTTCAGAAACGTTGGGTTGAACAATTTTGCGAGTTCAAAGAAATGTGTATATGACTATCGGCGCCGGAGTGCGGAATCACGGTAGCCGTCGGGTCGGAGCCTGGCCACAAGACAGGGGGCGCACGTCCATACTGGCCAATTGAACACAGGGGGCGCACGTCCGTTCTGGCCAGTTGAAGACAGGGGGCGCACGGGTAAGTTCATTGGCGGAGCGGAGACGGGACTGAGATTTGAGGTTTGCGGACTTTTGTTACTCCGGGCATGATTAGGAAGTTTCCGCGGGTTTTGGTCGCGAAACGAAATGTGTCGATCTCACCGTCAATAATCGACACATTTTAAAATGCGCGTTTTCACTATACCCTATATCGTGCCACTGTTGGGGGCCCAAATATGTTCATTTTTGATTATTTCAATAGACACCCGCCAAATAATTAGAGAGCAGCTCTTATAGCCTTATAGAGTTGTGAGTAACTTGACTCACTGTCATTGAACACAAGTTTTAAAGCACATGACGGTGTTGCATCCGGCTATTCCATTGCTTGCTACGGTATTCCACACAGGTGCCAAACGAGGGGACAGAGTGATTAAAATAGGATCTGATAAATGCGTAGTTACTTCAGCTTACTGTTATAGTGCCATTAGGTCTGGGAAGACCGGCTGACACGGCATTCATTTGCAGATAACATAACGTGTTCATGTTCGGAAATTTTAACTCATAGGCTGTCAAGTTGGACACCCACTACAGGCCGCAGCAGCTTAAACAGACTCTTTACACTCAAGTTCAATCATGTAACACCAGACATAAGATACCTATCATTGTTATTTACACGAGCCCTAGAAAAAATGATCGACTTCGCCGGGGAGAACCAATCCCGGATTGGTTCTCCTCGGCGAACTGCCCAACTGTGTTGAGGCTGAGACGACAGAGGATAATGAGCCTGTTTGCAAGAGGGTATTGCCATCCGCGTAAAACTTACAGTGGCCGCATATAGCGTAAACGGCCAAAAAGCAGCCGGGGTGCACGCCGGGTCGTGGGGCGTCAGTGGTTTCATAGGCTCATGAAACCGTGACATCAGTGACTGACCAGCAGGGGAGAGGCCGTGGTTTCATTCAACGGCCCGCCGACCATACAGGCCTATTGTGCGTGGTTTTATCTACCGATGAATTCACTGAATAAAGTGCGTGGTTTCATCGGCCCACATGAAACCACCTGATGACAATACAGTGCATCGGTTTCGATCGACCCATGGCACGTACCGACCCCGCCGGGAGATGCCATGGTTTCATTGGCCCATGACTGGAAACTATCATCGGTGAGACCGTGCTTTCATATACGCATGAAACCACGACAACTATTATGGTTTCTTCGGCCCATGACTAACCACGACAGTATAGCCTATCAGAACCTGTCGGAGAGGCCGTGGTTTCATAGGTCCATATGAAACTGACCATAGTGCGTGGTTTCATCGGCCACGGAACCACGAACTATGTTGTGCCTAGCGCTTTCATCGGACCATGAAACCACGACAATACACAGATCCCGGTGAGCCAGTGAACACTGATGTGTTTTGTGATTTCCAGTATCGAGCCTGAACAGGCAATAGATGTTGCCCAGGCGACCGGCAGTGGCGCTGAGCACTACCACTCCGTCGTCTGCTTCACTGTGCAATGAAGAAAATTACTTCATTTTTTAAAGAAAATGGAATCTGAGTGACGATGAAAAAACATGAGCTGTCGGTAAGACGTTAATTTTAATCGAAGCCTTAGTAAATCACTCAGAAACTCATAATTCTCTCTTTGTCAAACCTTAAGACGATTTCAAAAGCAATCGCGTCATTAATGCCAACACAAAATAACAGATTTGGTCTTTCGGGCAATTGAAGAATATTTTAAATACAACAAATTTGTTACGAACTGATTGCACAAAATATAAAAAGTGTAATAAACATTACAAAAAGAAGAAGGTTTCGCGCGCAAACGCTGTGGACCATAAACAAGTAGGTCTCTTAGTAACTAATTAGGAAAAATCGTGGTGGTGCTGTGGTAAAGCACGCGCGCTCTATCCGGCAGGTCGTAAGTTCGACTCTGTAGTACTTACAGTTTTTCCTGCTTTCTCCGTGTATTTTTTTGCTTTTTTTTTCTTGGATTATACTTCGGGAATCAAGGAAAATGCTTGATTTTTAGAGGAAAAAACAGAAAAAAAATTCCTGACCTACCCCCAATGGGTGCTATGCGCATCTACAATCGTGCTTTGCGCAAATGTTTACAGACAAAATGTTGGCCCCTACCCCTTGTGATATCTTAGATCTGCCACTGTAATACTGTGATGTCTATGGTCTCTACTCATATTTGCCACGCTATCATATCATTTCCGGCCCTCCACAGTTGGCGATGTCGATACCGAACCTGTTCAATATAAGGTGCCCACAATGCATTCATCTACGTGTTTGCCCGTTATAGGCCTATGCGCAAGACAACAAAAACTAATTTCACTGAAGCAACTCCTCTCAAATGTAGCAGTCCGCATCCACTAATCGTATGGGTAAGGGCACGAATTCTTCATTGGTGACCGTAACCTCGTCAGCATTAACGGAAAAACATTCCAACGCATGAGTATCCCTTACACTGTCGTCTTTTTTAAAAGGATACCAAACCCAGTTTTGTCCAACTAACAAATACTGTGAGTACGAGTTTTTAATTGATTCCTGCGTTTAACTTTCAAGATTGACGCCAATAACAGGTGACAAAACTTGGACTCGTCGAAGTCATCAAAACGGGGTTTATAACGTGTTCCATCTAATGAATTCGATAACTTCATTTTGTATTTAAGTCGAAGAATACGCGTGTCGTTCTTCACTTTCGGGTGCTGAAAATGTTTCATCATAGGTATACCCAACAGTTTCAAACGACAAGAAAATTTCCTGGATTAACGTTGTCTTGTGCCAAACTTTCGACATCTACCAATGCAGTACACTGGCGACCGCAATAAAGAATCGCTCAAGTTATCACTTTGGAATATTACCCGTTTTCATGTATCTGCGCCTTCACCTTACCGTCGGTCTAGGATAGTCATTGCCTTATGCCGGATTGCCGCTGGAGTTGGATCTGTTACTTGTATAGAGTCTACGAGGTCATGCAACACTGATTTACTTTCAACGTGAGGTGTTTCTTATAGACCAAAGATTTGTTGATAGACCTAGGCCTACTTGTTTCAGTATACTGCGAACGGCGGCCGTGCCCACGTCGGGGTTTTCTGCAAGAAGACACGGCTTGACGTCTGGTTTAACAGGAGCTTTAGTGAAGTTACCTGTGCTGAATTTATAAGGATTGAAACCCATACTTGTAGATGCATTTTTCTTTTTTTTCAACTGCACCCTTTTCCGTAGCGGTAGGGGCTAGGACTGGACCTTTTTTCCCGGGGTAGGTTCGAATGGCCCCCCCCCCCCCACCGAACCCAACCTGGCTATGGGCGAGCTATAACAGTAAAAGACTGTGTGAGAGATACAATATCCCAAACATATAACAAGTAGAAGATTGTGTGCCCCAGGCTGTTGCAATAAAAAATCCCAAACATATAACAAGTATGAGACTGTGTGCCTTATACTGTAGCAATACAATATCCCAAACCTATAACCTGTAGGAAACTCTGTGCCGTAGACTGTCACATCCGGGAATGCTCCCTAACAACTGGAATGACTCAGTTTAATGGCAACAACTAGCTTCTTGGTTCAGTTTCAATTAAATATTGCCGTTTTTGATACATAGCCGAACTGCCAGAATGGGTCATGCAGTGACACACCCCAAGAGACTCACAACACAGTAAAGGTGCAAAATGACGACTTTAACACACTTCATATCATAAACACTCACACTACAGTACATAATAGACATTTAGATAAAAAGTCAATTCAACTGTCCTCATCAGCCTCCAAGTTGATATTCTTGCCAAACTTAGCATATAGCTGTACTTTTAGGTTTTGTAACACATCCTTGTTAGATTGAATATCCTTCTCAAGTTCCTTGATATTCTCTGCAATAGATTCTTTGGCCTTCTCCAACAACTGAGTCACTTCATCCACTGTACAACTAACAAATACCTCCCCAATCTGATAAGTAGAATAAGTTAAGGCAACAAGGTACAGTGCAAGTATAAAACCTAATAAAAGGGAAAATGTTCACGAATAGAATAGTATTTCAAAGCAGATGGATTTTGTGTTAACTTTCTTCAATGATCAAATACTTCGAGTTATTCACTGCAGTATGGTTCCAACCTAATACTGTTCTTTCGTGAAATCAGTTGGACTAAATCCATTAAGTGCTCCAAAAACAGAACATGAAATTTATTGCCAACTATCTGTAAAGAATACGCATAACCACTGTCAGTAGCAAGCGAGGTATTTTTTGATATGAGCATAAGCCAAATCATATTGCTTATATCCAAAATTTCCATTTAATAAAATGTTTCAATAGCCAAACATGGTCAGGTATGCTTGAAAGCAAAAAGTATTGATGAGGTGGAACATTCATCGTGCACAACCTTTGCCTAGGCAGCATAATTTAATGTGTCAGCTAAAAGCAACACATGCAGATAACAACAGCGCTTTTGCCATAACTAGAGTCTGATCATTACCCAAGATCTTTCACAAAAAGTTAATCATCTGGTTAGTGACTCGTTTATCCCTCGGATGTACCAACACTCCGCCACACACGACCTTGCCCAGTGTGTTGGTACATCCGAAGGATAAATGGAACATTGAAGACTCTAGTGGTGTTGTCTACAAAACACCTTGCACCTCCTGTGATCAAACACAAATTGGCGAGACTTCTAGGAATTTTAAATATCGCCTCAAGGAACATCAGAAAGAGACTGAGGCAGTGACTATTCACCAGATCCACTAGAAAAGCCTCTTTAAGCGAGTTCAATAAATCTGCAATCACAGACCATACAGCTAGAGAAAACCACACCATTGACTGGTCGGGTTTAACTATCATCGACGGTCGATAATCTAAAAAGAAAGCTGAGAGAGTCGATCCAGATCAGGAAAGAGAGATCACCCCTGAACTGTGAGAAGGGCAGATAGAAACTCAGTACATTTTGTGTACAGCGCCACCTATTATGAACTCAGGAAGACATCAAGAAGGGTAGATGGTGAAAATTTCTGGGGGTATTTACCATTTTTAGCTTCTCTTTCAGGATTAATAATAAAATAATAGGGAATATCCAAAACTTGATGTTTTGTCCCATTACGGACATGGAATACATCTTTAAAGGATATGGTATCAAACTGTCTTCATCCATTATAACCATCTCATCGGCTGCATCTTCAGCATTCTGTAACTCTTTCTGAAAAACAAACACTCTGTAATGTTAAACCACCATTATACAAAGAGAACAGTCACCCATTTCAAAAAGTGAGTGTAAAATAACAATTATTTGACTTTGTTTGAGCTCACAATTAATTCAAAGTCAACTGCTCACAATACTGAAAAATAATGTACAAATGCCTAGATACGTTTTCACAACATTCAGCTATGCTGAATGATTTGCACTTTCAGCGTTTTGAAAAAAGCCTTCAGTTTGATACTTGAAGTTACTGGATCACAGTTTGGTGAATACAGCAGATAAAATTCAAATTACAATGTATTTCGTGTCATACATTGAAATGAATCAAAATCTTTGAAACCGGTACAAAAATTTCTCAAGGCTGCATGTCTTTGTATTCTATAACAATAATTGCAGATCAAATTTTCTGGGAGCCCCAATTAAATTGTTCGTAATTATTGTTACAGAAGCAAAGTCACGCGGCTTTGATAATTTTTTGTACCCAGATCAAAGATCGTGCTTTGATTTGACGTATAAACCATATGAAATTCAGTTTAATTTTACTTTAGTCCTCTTATCCACCAAACTCAGGTGCAGCAACTTTAAATGAATTGGAAATCCACAGCAAAGTTACACTGAAATTCAATACTACAAAAGTTAACAACAACAATTCAGCACCTTTTTCTCTTCCATCTCCTGATTCAATTCATTCAACTTTGCATTGTGCCTCGCAAAAGTGTTGATCTGCTGTTGATCTTCATATGTTATATGAACTTCATTGTCCTGAAAATAAACGAATTCAAACTCAATCTTCACTAGCTCATGTGAACAATTCATGCTACACCATGTAACTGTCAGCTATTCTACAAATAACACAACTACTAGTACAAGAAGTGATTGCACCAGGCATCATGCTGAGACATATGTACCAAACACACATGTACTGTGAAGTAGAGTTTCGCCCCCCCCAAAACACAATAGAAATGAATATAGTTATTTTGCATACTTTATGCAAGGTGTTTCCAAACATCAGCCTTATACTTACAGACGACTAACGGTGACTCGGCAATGATTGATCATGACATTTCAAATTTTTAATGCAAAAACACAGGACCTGTAAATTTTTGTTTCAAGATTTTTTATTGATCAGTAAATTTCCCGCACACATCATGGTTTGTGATATTTTATGGCCCAGATAAAATTTATGTACCAGTGTTTTCCCTATATTAAAGTATTTAAAACTTGTTTGAAAAGTTCTGAGCCCTATTCGGATAGTTTGAAACATGTTTGAAAAGTTTTGAGCCATGTTCAAAATTATGAACCATATTTAAAAGGTCTGAGATTTGACCGCTTTTCAAGACCAATGATTTTAAAATAGTGGTGCATAGTAGTATTTATTTTTACCCCTTTGTAGTAAAAATGAGAGTGTAATGATCAATAAGTGAAAGTAATGTGTAACTATAGTTGTTTTGTGAATTCGCAAGATGGAAGATTTGGACGCGAGAACACAACACACACTTTACACCATGTTTGGATTTATGTAAGGGAGCAGGCCATGCACACTAAAGTTTCATTTGAGAAAGCAGATGTGGGCTGAAGTCACATACTGCGTCTCACTCTCACGTAATTATACTTGCTAAAGTTTTGTAAGAACCCAGAAAAATGTTCAAATTTGGATAACTTCACAACATTGATTATATCTCAAAAATGGTCGATCGAATTCAGATGAAACTTTCAAATACTATACTTTATGCACTGTTCTCCAAAATGCCGTTAGAAATTGTTTTTCATGAAAAAATCTTAAGTCACACAACACGAAAATAAAACGATCTTACAAAACTGTAACTACAACGTTCTCATCTTGGAAGATTAATATCAAATGAAATCAGACGGAGACTATAGAGGGTCCAGGTCAGTCTAATATTCAGTGTTTGAGTTGACTACATAAATCAATCAAGTCAAACACAGTTGGCACTGGTTAAGAAATACTTAACTCATTGGTCAGCAGGAAAACAGTTGTACTCATATCTTTAAAGTAATTGCTTAGTCAAATCAATCCCTACTAGTCAGGAATCAAACCTATACACCTTATTCACACAGTCGCCATTTTAAAAGTGAGCCTCTTTTTAGGTTTTAAAAACAATGCATTCTGCGCTTTATCACCGTGACAGCACAAAGCGTGATTTTTTTCGCATGCCTCATTACATTTATGTCTCAAATGCAGTGTTTTTTAAACCTAAAAAGAGGCTCACTACTAAACTGACCGCGTGAATAAGGTGTATGTCAGCCAGACACCCACATAAAGAAAGATATAAGAATCAGAAACATTACTTATCACCACTAGCTTTGTAAATCTTAAAAAGCTTAAGCTCTCTGTATCTTAATGTCTCATGATCATGCAACTGGCACTGATTCTGAGAACCAGTGAATAACAGTTGTGGAGCAACCTTATGCTTCGACTTTCGTAACCTTGAAATATAGTGTCACCTAAAGGTCAGTTTCTTTTTTGCCCATTCTTTAATAAACTGTTCTTCTTCCCGTTATGCAAATGACACAACAAGTTATCAGAATGGTCTCACTTCGTTACACCTTTTTATGATTTTGAACCTAGCAAACCAAAATTTTAGACTAAGCAAATTATCGGAACTGGACTCACTTTGTTACACCTTTTAATAATTTTGAACCTAGCAAACCAAATTTCAGACTGAATACATCACAAATGACGTATGTGCCTTTCATGAGCGTAATGTTTGTAAGTCGAAAACAGACTTTTCTGTTTAAAAAGCCGGGGAATTACATGCAAGAGAATAGCATTTATTATATTGCTTTCTACTTAATCAGTTGTATTGAGCAAGATGAGTGCCGTCTAGCTTCCAGATTTTGCGTGCACCCCCTGCCAGTCGTTAGCGCTACATGTTGATTTGAGCCAAGGTTTCCACGAGGTGACGACCAGAGCCAGAACTATTCAGGCAATTTGAAATTTCAAGGTTGGAGCTTAACACACAGTGGCTCCTAAGCAACATGTTGCCCATCGGTTGGCCGGTTAGGTAGCAAACAGGGCGATGTAATTGCCTAATTCAGTGGTTCCTAGCTGTATTCATTTTAGACGATAATCTTCAGACTTCATACTGATACAGCACAACACATGACACAGGCTACACAGCTAGCTGGGTGGTTAGTACTAGACAGTACCACCGTCTCAACTGGCCCCAGTACGACAGTAGAACGGTGCCGGTAGCAGTGTCAGAGAGTTGTCAATATTGTCACTGTAATCAAGTGCAAGACTCAAGAGTCAAGACAAGAGACACATGCAATCCGTCACAATCGTCACTCCATCATCAGATGATCCGATTCAATCAGTGATTGGGGCCTACTGTCATGAAGACAGAAGCCATCCACTGGCCGGTCTTACAGATTCTGAAATAACAATGTAGTAGTATCGCACAATCATCAAATTGCATACAGTACCGTTTGTGCTGTCACTTTTGCCATTTTAATTACAGCGGTTTGCCTAACGAAACTGTTGCTAAAAACTTATTAGTTTCGTCTTCCACCAAAAGGTGTCCCTTAAAAACTTACAATCCTATTGCAGTTACAAAATAAACGACGTTTAGTATATTGTTAACTGTATTTTAGAGTTACTATTGTTTTAAATTTAAAGCTATTAATATTTTTTTCAATATAAAAATGGCAATTTTTTAAAATTTAGCATTTTTATAATAATGTATTCGGATTGTTAGGAAAATCGATTTGTGGCGGAAGATGGCGCTTGTCTTGAAGTCTGCAATTTTATTCTTTGGTAAACAAAATTCTCCTGTGGCTGTTTGTTGTAGTTGTGCGTTGAAATTGAGAGAGTGTGCACTTAATGTACTTCGTGATGTTTTATCTGGTGAATTTTTCAGGTATTGGTTTGTGTAGTGCCAACAGAGAGCCAAGGGATGTCGTTGAGCTGGATTCTCGGTAAGCCGGTCTAAGACTAAGACACGTCCCTTAAGTTTAATCTTTATTCACAGGCGCTTTGGTTTGAGTTTATTACTTGGCGAAATAAATTTCGCCAAGTATGTTGCTCTGTCACTATTTTTTTTTTGTTTGTTCTCACGATACAGGTCGCAATTTTCGTCCGATCATCACGAAATTTCCCATAACACGTAGTTCCGGAAGTACTGGAAGCCTATTGTTTTTCGTCAAAATCGGATCCAAGATGGCGGCTGTGGCGCCCATTTTGTTTTCATTTAAATGTTCAAATACTTCTGGAGGCTACAATTTTTTACATAAAAGGCTAAGAATCAGCACAGTAAATGGACCGGAAGTTTGCTATAAGTATACCGCAAATTGTTTACTTCCGGTTAAAGATGGCGGAAATATCGGCGATCGCGCATGCGCACCTCGATTTTGGCCTAAAAATGTTTTCTCCTGTAGAGGGCGCATTATAAGACCAATTCCTTCGAATTTTTACAGGTATTAGTTTCTTATGACATGCTATTATACAAAGCCAAAAAACCGGAAGTTGCTTTCAGGATGGCGGATCTGGCGCATGTTGACCCATTTTCAGTCGTGCTGGAGTGCGATTTTAAACGGGAAGAGAAAAAGACGTGATTTTTTGCATGTGGATTCTTTGAGGTATATTCTTTCAAATGGCAAAATCGCAAAATTTCATTTTTTTTCAAAAAATTTACGGAATTAGGCGAAACCATCACTTTAGATAGAATTTTGAACGGGCTTTCAGAAGATGTTTTCCATTTTTCGCTAGGACGTCTACTTTTCGAGTTATTCAAGATTTTCTGATAATGCTGTTCCTTTGTTGAGCGCTCTTGCTGCATTGATGTTGGTTTATCTTCTATTGAACTAGACTGTAGCCTATTTCTTATTGATTTATGACATCTAAGTTCGTCATATGAATGTTGTGATATGTTTCATCATCGCCACCACCATCATCATATTCGTCATCTTCGTCATCATCTTCGTCATCATCTCCGTCGTTGTCTTTTCCGTTAATTTCGCCAAGTGTCGCTCAAAACTGTAGCCTTTTTCTTACTGATTTCGGACTTCTACGTTCGTCATGTGTATGTTATTATTACTTCTTTTGTTCATCCTCGCCACCATCGTCGTCATATTCGTCATCTTCGTCATCATCTTTATCGTCATCTTTTTGGTTAATTTCGCCAAGTTTCGCTCCTCGGAGCGCTTTCATCTGTTCCTCGATCACTACTGACATCACTCACTACTAATAAAACATAAGGTTGGATACTAAAACTGGGTTTGCTCAGAATTTTCTACTCCAATGTGGAACTCCACGAAATCGGCATCGAGCAAATGACACATAGTGTGTGTACCTAATTATTGGACGAACCCTAAATATCGGACATTTCATAAAATCCTACTTGAAGCATAAACTGAGAATAAAATGACACCAATTTTTGTTCTGCTGTTATGCATTTAATGCCCGGCACCGTCTCGTTTTTTTTTACAGCGTTGCCTCGTTTTGATATCACCGAGAGAGGGTGCAATTTAGACCCTCAAGTCGGCCCAAAATGGACGATCGCATAAATCGGTTATCAAAGTTGAAAACAAAATCTTTTTCCACAATGAAACCATCTCATTGAACTGACAGTATGTCACTGTTCGATTTTTTTTCATTTGTTTTTAAACTCAAGTCAAACCCCGACCGCGCACGAGTCGGGTCGTGTCATATCAAGAAGCCAAAGAGATACTAAAACTGCAGTAACTTTGCACGTGCTTTAGTTGTCTGCTCTGATTCATCGAAACGACTTGGCGCCGTCATCAGATTTCATTTTATGGATAATTTTGGTGCGAATGGACCTGTGTTCTAGCAACATATATGTCAAAACATTCAAGCTGAAATTTGGCTACAAGGTGCCACGACCATTACATGGTTAGTCAGTTTTCCGCGGTGTGGCGTATGGGGAAACATGGTGTCCGATATTCAGGTTCTCCAAAGGTTTGCTAGTCGTGTTTTTCAAAGATTAGTCAAAACATAAATGTGGCTTTCGGTGACAAGATATAGTAACAGAACAATTCTGTAAAGGTAAGTCTTTATTCCAGCAAAGAATTTACAACAGTCCATAGTATTTTCAATTAAATATAATGCAAAAAGTGCCAAAACGTCCGATAATCAGGTTACTTGACTGTACCTCAAGTTCTTTCACTGATCATGTTAAATTGTCTTCGAGTGGTGATTTGACTACAGAAATGTAAAAAAACGATGCCAAAATCACCCTGAAATTAAAGAACCTTATTTTGTAACGTTCATGGCAGACGACCTTCGTAAACATCTGGGTTTTCACAAACGCTCCCGAAATAATTCCGGAGCTCTGTTTTCGTTCACCCATTAATATTATTTGAATGACCTTCACATAATTTAATGTCAGTTTAAATGTATTTAAACTCTAGTTTGTAAAATAGCGTTGTTTATAACGAAAGAGTCACAGGTTGCTCGCTACTGATGTAGGCCCGCTACTGTGAAATTCGGCAATTGCTGATAGGTGATTTCCTGCGACTAAACAGTGGCGGATCTACGTTTTCAGTAAGGGGGGGTTTAGGATTCGAGTGAATCCGAGGCGCATAGCGCTGAGTGGAGGAAGGTCTGGAGGGGGTTTTCCCTGTCCCGCGTAAAATTTGTTGACGTGGTTTTTGGAAGCTGATTTCATTTCTCTGGCAATTTTTTTTTTCAATTTTTAATTTTGATCCTGTCCCGAGTTGGGGGGTGTGAACCCCTGAACCCCCCCCCCTGTAGATCCGGCTCTGTTAAATGTGCGTCAAAAGCCAAGTGTCCATTGCGCTTCAAAAGTATACAAAGTGGCAATTGTTGGTTCTAACTCCACAAGTCATGACTGGTCGAGTGGTCAGGACTTCGTGCTTTTATCTCATTGGTCGGCTAAGAAGCTTGACTTTGATTGACATCCAAAAAGATTTGAGCGTGTTACTTTGTCATCTTTAATTCACCAATCGGAAATGTGTGTAAAAGAAAAGTCTGAAATTCTGTTGTTTTAAAATTTTTTGAACTCTGTACTTTGTAAGTGATGTGGAAAAAAAACCGGATTAGTTTTGTTTCAATTTTCATTTTATCCAAAAAATGAAAGATATTGTATAATTGACTCGATTTTCTAATTTCTGATGTTTCAGAAAAATTGAAAAATAAAAATTAAAACAGCAAAAATTGAGTCACACACATGAGTGTATTACTGAAATCAGTTTGAAATTGGTTTTAGTTGATGACTTGTTTAAAAAGTGTGAGACTATGAAAATACCAGTGGAACCTTTGGGAGATTTAAGCTTAGTAGATCCAGTAAATAAACATCAATAATATGTTGAATGAGATAGTTTTGTGTTGGACTTTAACCTGCTTTTTATCTCCTCTTTTAGGTTTTTGGAATCTCGAAAAGAAGGCTCATGGCTGGTTGAGTTCTATGCACCATGGTGTGGTCATTGTCGAAAGCTTGAACCTGTGTATAAAGAGGTAGCAGTTGCACTCCGGTCAACACCTATCATTGTGGCCAAGGTAGACGGCACAAAGTACCCTGGCGTAGGGTCAGAGTTCAATGTCAGGGGCTTCCCTTCTATTATATTGTGAGTAAAGTAGGCCTAATGGAGTGATTAAATCTATACATGCTAAAATCAATTGGTCAAAATGACCAGATATTTCCCATCATGAGGGCTGGGCGCAAGTGGACTTTTATGGTCACAGGAATATATCCATCTAGTGCAAGAATAATTGGGAATTTTGTTGAAAATTAACAAGGTAGAAAATGCTATTCCACAATTCCGTTTTTGCCGTAGCAACTGTGGCCTTTGCTATAAACTAACCAATAAACAAATCGTACAGGAAGAACAAATTATTTTAAAGATTTGATCATAGTCGCTGTAATTAAATGTTACAAATGTCTGTTTTTCTTCAGCTTTAGCTGAGTAGTTAATTTTTAACTGTTGGTGCCATTGCTAGCATTGCAGACTTTCTAACTTTACTCTGTCCTATCTGTGTAGTGTGAAAGGTGATAAAGTGTACACTCATCATGGCGAAAGGACAAAGGCGGCGTTAGTGGAGTTTGCCAAGAGAGCTCAAGGGTGAGTGTCATGTGGTGTTTAAATCGGATATCAACCTGCCTTTCATCACAAAAACCAACTTCGGTTTTTCCATTATGAATTAGCATCAGTCACTCATACAGTGAAGTTGGAGGTTGTTTCAAGGTCTTGAAAGAACTGACACTTCGTTATTTCTCGAAACCATGCTTGGCCCATAAAATGACCCGTCATAACAAGACAACTTGTAGAACCTAGTCTCAAGCAATGTCAAACTGAGACTAGGCTCTACAAGCTGTCTTGTCATGGTGGGTCATTTTAGGGGCCAAGCATGGTCTCGAGAAACAACAAACTGTCAGTTCATTGCAAACCTGGAAATAATTTCTGAACAAGTTGAGGCCAATTTTATAGCGGTAAGTGATCTAAATCAAAAGTTGCCTTCTTAGGGCAGAACATGGGTTGATAGAATGAGGAAAACCTAGTTTGTGAAAACTATTAGTGGAGTCTGTGTAGAATAATAAGAATAAACTAGGTTTATTGGAAACACTGAAACTACGTCGATCTGCAATCGTAAGATGGTCGTCCGTGTGTGACCGTAATAACAAAGTCACTTATACTACAGTCTGTACATCAGTCATTTTACTGTTCTGGTATGTTTGGTAGAATAAATTGTAATTGGTACATATTTCCATGGTGTAGTTTGTAGCTTTCTAAACTTCAGTGGAACAGGACATCATGGCTTCAGTTAGAAAATAGTATTCAGTGGTGACTACTAAAAATTCTTTTTGCATAGATGATGGCTGCCTGTTCAGTGTGGCTGAAAATGCTCACGAGGTAAATTTTCATCGTCTATGCCAAAAGAATTTTTAGTAGTCATGTTCATTCTAGACAAATAGTACTTTTAGTATTCAATGGCATTCAAGACAAAGTTAAAGTTTGTTAAAACCAATTGCTCTACCACAACTGATAATGAACATAAGCAGTGTCATTGTCAGTGATTAAGTAAATACTATATAAATTGTAGGCCAGTTCTTCGCCCAATCACAAGTGTAGGTAAATTCAATGAAGCCAGAAGTGAACATGGCTCCGATGTTTTCTTCGTTTATGTCGGTGACCAAGACCCCAAAAGTGAAATGATGGTAGGTGTCAGATGTAGTAGTTGCATGTAGTCTCCAAATACTCCACAGTTTACAGTCCTGTCAGTTCTGCCCAAATGCCATTGTGTGGGCTAGTGTGCAGCAATGATTAATATATGACTTGTTCCTCACGTATAATGTGTTATTCTGTAAGTCTAAGGCACCATAGGCCCTTTTACTATATCTCCATTTTCAGCAGCGTTTCAGCGAAAATACGGAACAAGCGTGAACTGTTCTAACAATACTAAGTTTTTTTCAGGTGCTGTATAAAAATGTTGCCGAACTTCATGCTATTCACAGTTACTTTTATATCGCTGAAGAAAGGAGTCTTCCTCAGGTACGTCTAGTTGCCAGCATCGTATTGAATTTTTTAGTGTTCTGAGAGCACGAATGTTACTTCCACTGAACCAAACCTTGATTTGTGGCGGACATGATGGGTGGCATATGTCAACATTTCTTTCCTCTGCAGACAGTTTACCAAATGCTTTGTACATGGCAAGTAAAGAAAGCAGTGAGGCAGTTCAATAGCATTAAATTTAGTTATTTTGAGCTTTCCGTTTTTAACATTGGAAGTGTCCAAAAAATTAGGAACCCAAAATGTTCATTAAAGTGAGCAGTTTAATTGGTCCTTGCGGTGTCATTTGTATATTACATACAGTTTAAAGGTCACCGTGGTGTTTTAAGATTACAGAAGGTAGTTGCAGATGACTGAAGTGATCTGCCTAATACATAACAATGTCTTTGTTTCTTGTACTGAACATTATTTTAGACATCACTAATATTCTGGCTTCATTTCTGATGCAGGTGAAAAGAGAGGATTGGGAAGAGTCTGAAAATTAATAATTATCGTCCTTGTCTTTTAAAATGTTTCTTGTTTGTCTCAATTTAAAGACAACTCAATTGTGTTATTGTATTTCTGATGACTAAGCATGTCTTTTGGATGGTTGTAGGATGTTGAAGTTCCGTTTCCTCCAGCTGTTGTTGTATTTAAGGATGGAAAACGGTTTATTTATGATGGTAAGAATGGGTTTTCATGACTGTAACACACCTGATGCAAACTTTATGTATCCTTGTTTGACTCAATGTATTTATCGCTGTATACGACTTAAAGAAGGGAATAAGCTTCAATTTACAAATACTTTGCCACAGCCTGCCTCCATAGGGAAGTTGTATCTGAGCGTGTTGTCTCCTCTTTCAAAGTTAAGTCATTCATCACGACAGAAAATATTTAACAGTTTAACTGCCTTCTTTGTTCAAGTAATGACATGTATTTTATTCAATCAATTTTAAAGCCTGGATATAATTTACTTGAAAAGGTCCTGTTGACTGGCTTTGTTGGCTGACTATCAGCGAAACAACTATGTCGTAACACTTTCATCTTATAAATTTGTTTACATTCTGACTGGCAGATGGCATGCCAAAATGTGAAGTCGTTGATCATTTGGCTGTGGTTTAGAACCTTAACTGTGTAATGTAGCTACCGATGCTTGAGACTGACTACGGTTAAGTAAAATCATAAGTGGTGAGAAGTAACTTAATAGATGTTCATCTGAGTTCACTGTGTCGAACAGATTACTGGTGCTAATCTTTATTATTCATGTTTTGAATATCATCATGATTCATATAGAATTAGGGAGCACATTTCCTTCGAACCTTCTACCATATTGTTCTGCCATACAAAATGTGCCTCAAACCAAGCTGCTTGGACAAACAAAATGTGGCTCACACTCATACCTCCATGATAGTAAATGATCTTGGGCTGCTTAATGCCAATCACAGATGATCTATGGGTTCCTTCCGAAGGTAGAAACTAAACACTATCAAGGCAAGCGGAAATTTTAGAATTGTCAAAGTTAATGACACTGTATTGTGGTTTTCATGTTTGGGCTGTAAAAGGAAGGAATTTAAACAAATCCCATTGGATGATCGTTCATGTGTCTCTGGTAACCTGGATGTTGTCACTACTGTGAAGCTGTTGTTGCAGCCAGTAACCCAATGGAACTGGAGGATTGGGTGAACAACGAACGGTACAACGTGTTCCCCCTGGTGACAGGAGCTGGAATTGGCGAAATGGCCGAGAGCAAGAAGTTATTGGTCATTGTTGCTGTTGACGGTAAAGACTCCACAACCAATAACCGGTAAGTCACTGCTCTGTCACTGTCAAAACGGTTGTTACTTGGGAGCATACAAAACCTCATAACATCAAACTCATAAAGACACCAGTCACACATGACACACTTTTGTACAAGTGATGCAAAATTTGGTTTATTATGAATCTTTGGTGGAAACCTGGCATTAAAATAATTTCATTTAAATTGATTACTTCTTTTTATGTCTCGTATGAAATGATTAGCCAAAAGTACACTAATGTACTAAGTACTGGTAATAACAATTAATTAATTTTAAACTCCAGAACAATAACACTAATATTAATAATTTTATTGTAATTTTGTTATTATTGTGAATATTATTATTATAACTGTTATTATAAATTGGAACAGCAACGGTAATGAAAATATTTTATACATTGAATCTTTTGTATTGTTTGTGACTCACTAGTGTTTGTTCTTGCATTATTTAAAATCTTTGATGCTTCTCCATCACATGGTAATCATTTACTCAGGTGTAAGGTGAACAAAACTTTTATTCGCATTGTATTTTTTTCTGTCATCAGCGAAGAGCAGAGCCACGGGTAATTTCACAACCGTGCATTTTGCTGAAGCTAAGCCTGTTGCATTGTTTGTGGAGCAATTCGTTGGGAGATGTTGCTCATTGAAGTGAGTCGCACAAACACTTCTGGGTTACAAATGGTACTTGCCTGATTTTGGCCAAGCATAATCATGGTATTGCACCATATTATGTGTGTGTGTGCGCGTATGTGGGTGTATTATGCCATCATCCCTGTCCGTCAATCCATTCGGCTGTCAATCTAGCATCCTAGCCAAGATCACTTAATGGGTGGGACGGCATGAATGGATCCGACTACCAGTGTGTTACCTTGTGGAAATTTTAATTTTTGTGTTTGCCTCTTGGTTCCTCATCAGATTTTCAAGAAATTTGGCAAATAGGTATATATTAAGGAGATGACACCATCTTCTTGTTTTTGTATGATGAGAAATGGGTAACCATTCGCGGGCAACAATTTTATGCAGGGATTAAAAAACCTTTCACATCGCCACTCATGTGCTTAGTTATGCTGCAATAAAAAACCAGTCCAGTGAATTGCCGTGCCTCTGCTTTTTGTGCAAAAAATAATTCGTGGAAAATAAAAATCACATCCTGAAAAAGTCCCAGGAAATGGGTGAGAACCATGTTATACAATTATACTTACTTGTGGTTCTCACTGACTCTGAATCTGAGTGATTCACTTGGCAACACTTGAGCGAACACGTAGGCTGCCATGTCATTTTAAACAATTCTTTTAGAATATGACAGTTGTTCTCCTTTTTGTGTGCCCGCATATTTATATGTGGTTGCATACTATGTGGTTGCATATTGTTGTCATCTCTGTCTGAGTTTACCGCTGCTGCTACTTTATCTCCTAAACCCATGCAAGATCTTATTGAAATTTGGCAGGTGTGTTCCTAAACCCATGCAAGATCTTATTGAAATTTGGCAGGTGTGTTCCTAAACCCATGCAAGATCTTATTGAAATTTGGCAGGTGTGTTCCTAAACCCATGCAAGATCCTATTGAAATTTGGCAGGTGTGTTCCTATGCGACTGACGATAGAAGAATATGAGTTTTGGTCCAAGCCCAATGCCACTGTGCCCCCTAGTGGCAATTTTAGTTTTATACCTTTGCCTCTGTATCTTCGGAATTCCTTGATTGAATTTCTTGAAATTCAGCAAATAGGTTTATAATAATTAGACAATGATTCTTTCCTTCCTTTTTCAGACGGATTCGACAGATTTTACACCATCTTGTGGCCATTTTTTTGTTATTTTTGCCAAACCACTCAAAGGATCATTATGAAAATTGGCGGATGTGTTCCTGATGCTGACATTGATTTTCAGGGTTTTCGACTATTCTGGCACTCTTTAGGGCAGTTTTTCTTTTTTTTGCATCTATTGCTGTATCTCCTTAACCCTTTTGAGGATCTTTGCGAAATTTGGCTGTTGGGCTCCTATAGAGATGGTAACAGATGAGGATGAATTTCAGACCAGTCTGGCTATAGCTGTGCACCGTAGTGTCAATTGTGTTTTTTTTTACGTTTGCCTCTTTATCTTAGGAGTTCCTTGGCTTATTTTCATGAAATTTTAAATCAGCAAATGATTGTGTATTACAGAGATGCCACCACCTTCTCAATTCGAACGGGTTTGATGCATTCTGTGCCATCTAATGGCCATTTTTATGATACTAAAAACACCCACAGAGGCACACCGTTTGCGGTGATGTCGTTGGCGCATTTTAATTCTCTGCGTTGCTCTTGTCTTTAGAATGTGTGGAATAGTAAAGCAGTTACTTTGCAACCTTTCTCAAACAAAAGCTCTGAAGCATTTAGGAGCATCTTATTATTCATGGTGTTCATTTTAGACTGACTTGTATAAAGCTGATTTCACTTGTTAATCTGGCATACTTTGGAATTAGCTAACTTCAACGAGCAGATTTCAGTAACTGACTAACATTTAATTTTATTCTATTCGTGGGATACATGTTTTCACATACTCATCCACTCAGTACTTTCATATATTCCTAAACTACAGGGTAAGTACTAATCAGTTAATTTCACTGTCCCTGAGCATTGGAAAAATATAATTAATTTAGATTGTTAAAAAAAAATATGTGGGAATTACCATAGTCATTTTGATTCATGCAGTTTTAGATTCTGTTAATACAGCAACTCTCCACAATAAGGTAGACATTTAAAATTTTATTTTGTCAAATTTCTCAAACTAAAGTGCACATTAGTGTGAAGGCGACAAGGTAGTCAAACTTTGGAAAAAAGAAAAATTACAATTTTAGCAATAATGGAGGACTAGTTAATTCCCTCCTAAAAATGTCAATTGAGGCACATCCAAGTGATGCTCAAAGTGATTGAATACCAAATAATGAAAAAATTATTAGAAATTAAACCTACAGAGCTGCTGCATGTCATGTAAAGCACTAAATTGGTGGCACTGAAATCACACTAGCAATTTATTTCATTCAGAGTGAAACTTCTACAAAATACCTTGAGTTGTAACAGTGCGCAGCATGGGTGTGAAACAGAATCTGAAAGCACTATGCCTTGAAGCAATATCTGAAAAACAAAACACCTGTAACAATATTGAGCCATCAAATTGCCCACCACGGCAACACATCCCTGCCAGTCATGTGTATATAAACAACCCCTTACAGAAATGCAGCTTCTTGCTGTTGACCGTCTTCAGAAAAGTTAAAATCTCACCAAGTTAGGACACAACATGGACAACTAGTGAAATTTTATTTTATCATTTTTTCATGAAAAATATGTCACCTCAAATTAATACTTTTCTATGTTCAAATTCTGTACTACAGCTACTATGAGTCGATGTGTTGATAAAATGTGATGTGAGAAGCACTTGAACAATGAAAAAGGGCAATTTTGGCAATTATTTTTGTTTGAGATTGGTGACATTTTACTGTATTTCTTTTGAGATTATGCAGCAGTGTTGTGCACGTATTTAGACAATACAAAGAGTGTATTACTATCTTGATAATTTACCAGTTACCCAAAACAAGTGGAAGTGGGAAGGAAGACCATTATTTTGATATCTTCTCAGCAAAATGTTTCTAAGGTGATGGCCTGATCTTCATTTCCACCGCTTTCAACTGATCGGTCTTCCAGTCGTTCCATGCAATCCCCTTGTAAGGTGACACAGAGCTGGCGTTTTGATAGGCGCCATTCAGTATGACATACCAGCAGTTGTTGAACCACCATCCGGCCTCCCATTCCTGACTACAATGGTAATTTTCCCATTTGTCATTATCACGGTCATTTGCACTGAACTTCAAGCCATTGTGTTTTCCGAATCCATCTGGTGCAGTTCCTGTGTGATTGGTGACGTGTACAGTGTAATCGTCACGCTCGCCATCGATTCTGAAGAACTTATACTCGGCATATACGCGGCTGTCGAAAAAATCCCATAAGTCAATTCGTAGCATGTAATGATCCTGGTTGGTCAAGAGGAACAGGTTGTCGTTGCCAAGCCAAAACTCACCAGAGACATCACCAAAACCTTTACGGTAGTCATCCCATTTGCGGTTGAAGTTCTCGCTACCATCCTGTCTGCGCTGTAGCACAAGCCAGCCGCCAGGATGAGTGTCCATGTCGCACCATACGGGAATACTGCATGGAGTGTACAATGGCTTTATATAGTACACACCACTGGTTGTGTGGCCTTGTTGATAGAGGTCACCGCAATCTACAGAAAATAAAGCAATAGCTAGTGGCTCATCTGATATTTGTTTCAGTAAGGTCTGCTGTAGTAACAGGAAGTTCATTAACAAGAGTTTGCAAATCATTTGAAAATAGTCTCAAGTGACTACAAACCTGCCCCCTGTCTGTAAACTTGGTCACAACTTGTTACTTAGTAACTCAGGTGAGAAGCCATATGTGGGCTTGCAGAGAACTGACACTATCATTGTTTGAGACTATGCTTGACGCAGTAACAAACTGTCAGTTCGAAGCCCTGAAATACTTCTAGTGCCTCATGAGACGAGGATCGAATTTGGCGAGAAATCAGTTGCACAAGTTTGCATAATTATGTAGTGATGTTCGCAACAATGCCGTATGGAAATTGATAGATATTGTATCAAACAATCTTGTTTGTGTCAGAGCACAAAACATGCATCCATTATGGAAAACGTGTGAACGAATAAACACTATTTACATTGAGCATGTCTATGTCTTAGTAGCTGAGTGCCTCATTAAAAGTTTATTTTAAAATTATTATTGTAGTTGTTCAAAAACCAGCATTTAGAAAATTGTGCAAATGGTTTTACAATAATTGACTAACTCCATGCTAAGTCATGTTTATGGAACTTGCCGTCTGACCTTTGTCTTGTAATTAACTTAACAGCCTCATCCTGAAGGCTGCACATGTCACCTGTTTCTGTTATTAAAAGAACATTGCTGATTATTTCAGACTTTGTCTGGGGAATGTGTGAAATGCTTGTCAGACAAGCATACTGATCACTGAAGACATCAGTTTTCTTACTTTTGGTTATGTAGGGCCTTATCCATGTGTTTGTGGAGTTAGTCAATGATCTACAAAACCAGATTTTAACTTAATAAAAATGTATTTTTTTCTGAAAGTGGAAAGCCCATAGAATTTGATTTTTGGCTTTCAAAAATAAGTTCTTGCAATAGATCTTAGATATAGTTAAGAAAAAGTTACTTGTGTATATTAGCTGCAGGTCGCAGCTCTTCTAAAACACTGTTTTTAATACCAGCACCCTGAGATCACAGAAAGATGAATTATGTGCTGAAGAGTAATGAAAATTAATTTCAATATTAATTTAAACAGGAAAATCTTTATTTAAATAGCAGAAACAGTCACAAAACTACAATCATCTGAGCATTTTTTGTGAATTTTATAATTTTATATGTCCCTGTGATCACTGAAGATTTGGTATATGTTGTCATGGCTAAATATGTTTCATACGACCTTGTTTTCAGAAAGAATGCAGATCAACATCATAAACTAGCATTTTAAAGTTTTGAGTGTCATTCATGAATCATAAGCAACCACGTCCCAAAATATTACCACAATGTCCCCTCTGACTAGCTGTGCAATTTTTACCCACAATGCTGCACACTAGTATGGCACTTGTGCAACAGTTGTGTACAACTGCTGCCACTAAACACCATTTTACATCAAAATGATTTTTACATTCTTCATTCTAATCCTTAAGTTTTACTATTCCTAGTTAGTTGCCATGATACTGAAACATAAAAGACTTGATTATTTGGTTGGACAAGGTATCATTTTTTCTAGTAGATCTCAGCCCCAGAAACCTTTTGTGGCATATCTATAAACATTTCAAAAATTCAATGGCCCCTAGCTCATTTGCCTGCAGTTTCCCTAATTTTGCCACATCGATTGAAAATTTTGTAATGAACACTGCTGAAATTAAAATGAAGTTTGATTAGTTTATTTGTCATACACAGCACGCATTTTCATGCACCCGCACAAACCTACCCTTTGCTAGTGTCACATTGGGAGACAGTAAACAGTGGGTTACTTCATTTCCTGCCAGCACCTCAATAGACTTTGTGGTTTCCATCTTCTCGGAGGTTTTAAAACCTTTTAACTTCTTCTCCACAACAGAGCTCAGTTCGCCAACATTAACCATCACTTCTAGAAGTTTATGTTGCATTTCTTTTCCTTGTTCCTTAACGTGATCATAGATATGTTTTTCCAGCAGTGACAGTTTATCGTGTAACTTTGTCACGTTCTCGGTCTGTTGCGAAATAATTTCCTCCATTTTTTTCATCACCAGCTCCTGATTGGCTATGGTTTGGTTTAAGATTCGGTTTTGAACCATCTCGTTGAGAAGTCTATCTTCTAAGTCTTTCGTGCGACCTCTGCTTGCAATATCCATGGTTTTTAAATCGTCTGTTCTCACTGTACTGTCTAATGAGTTCATACTTCCCGGACATTTTTTTACGTCCATTTCATTGATCGTGAACTCGTACTTGCATGACTTAGTGGAGAATAAGTAATTGCGACTCTTTGCTGTAGACGCACTGATCAATAAAATCACCAAAATCAACACCTGTAAACTCATCTTGAGGGGGATATGGTGGTCTTCAATAGGCATTGACACAGAATGGCACTGCCAGTGGTGAGACATGCAGGTCTAGAGCTTCACAGTATGGTTCTCAGTCAACTTTTGTATAATTTCTACTAACCAGTTCTGCATCTTTTGAGGCATATGTCTGCAGTTTCCTAATAACGGTTCCAACTGTGAGGTCTGAGTTAAAGCTCTGAGGTCTTGAGTGGAACAGCATCAATAATTACCCAGTTCTTAGTTCACCACTCACATCTGTCTCAGTGCAGTTGTCTGTAATCAGATTAATCTTCTGACCCTGAGTGAAATTTAAACCAGCCAGCACTGTGTAAAGGTATTTGAATATCCTCGACTACTGCTTCCTGGCACTCAAGTGAAAATTCTTTTCATTATGTCTGACATTTTAAATCGTCTGTGGTTGAAGTTTTAGCGTAGAACGCTTCATTATAGAAAAGACATTGGTTTCACCCAGATGCTGGGAGAGGTCAATTTTTTCAATTTCAACTTGTTGTTTTAAGTGAAGCCCCACGTTTTTGCACTTGAATTGCATGTGTGTCTAAAATACTTCACCTATGTTGTTAGGTTGTGTAAAGTTTTTGCTAGCTTGTCCACGTGGCAAAACTGCCCAAGGCTCAATTTTTGAACTTGTAACATGTCAGTTCGTGATTTGCTCAACTGAATTTTGTCACTGGTTTTGTCATTTTTTGTCTAAATCACGTTATTGCAGCATTGTGTCTTTATAATGCATTTGATTGAGTGTTGTGAACAATTACATGTTGTTCCTAGCTGACCATCAGCTTTAATTCAATTAGTTAATCATTGACATGTTCCAAAAGTTAAATATGAGTGGTGTAATAACTACTGGTTATTGTATTAGTTTTTTTAATTAGAATGTACTGACTTGAATGTTGTGCGTTTAATATTAAATATTTGATTTGACAATGTTGACAATGTAAACAATTATGTTTTTAGTATCTTGTATTTATTGTAGAATTGATTTATTACTTCAATGAAAAGGTTTAATAATATGGTCGAACTTGATTTATTACAGTCTGAAATTTTGATTAATATCTAGAGCACAATTATAACGTGCAATTAACATTTGGCTGCCATCCACTGAGCAAGGTTATGTAGGACCTTATTGACTAGTCTGTTGCCATCCACTGAGCAAGGTTATGTAGGACCTTATTGACTAGTCTGTTGCCATCCACTGAGCAAGGTTATGTAGGACCTTATTGACTAGTCTGTTGCCATCCACTGAGCAAGGTTATGTAGGACCTTATTGACTAGTCTGTGTATTTAGCCAAACATTTTAACTCAATAAAAGTATACATTTTCTGAAAGTACAAAGCTTTAGAATTTGATGCTTGACTTTATACCAATCTACCATTAATTGGGTCACTTGACTGTATTTTTTGTAAAATTTAGCAAAAATTAAAAAGGGGCACCCGTAACAAAACAACAGCTTCCAGTTTTGACCAGATTCTAACAAGTGCTATGCACATGATTGTTTTGTGTTTATCTTTGTTGTTCTTTGTGAAAAAAAGTGGACTAGGCCTGCTAATTTTGGATGCCTTGTGCTTTGTCCCTTTAATGCAGCGTGCTTTATTTCTCCAATGCTATTGTTGAAAACAGTTTATTTTATAAACTTTATGGTATGATGTTAGTTCTAAAAAGATGAGGTGCTAACACTCTTTCGCTGTAAATGAAACTGATAAGCAGCCCTAGAAACATACCAATTGTAGAGCATTGTGAGCACAACTCAACTCTGCGTTACTATTGTTGTGTTAATGTGTCATTGCTGTGTTCAGCTACGGTAAAATCTCACCGATTTAGGACACAATATGGCCGGCACATGAAATTTTGTTTCGTCATTTTTCTAAGAAAGATATATAGCACCAAATTGAATGATTTTCCATGTTCAGGTTTTGCACCACAGCTACCATCAAACAAAGTTTTGAAAATTTGTGGCCATTTGCAACAAGGTTAGAAGACCTTGAAAAATGCATTTTTGGCACTTATTTGTGTCTGAATTTGGTTAAATTTACCGTAATGGTTGAGTATGAGATGTGTTGTTTTCAAGTGAAAAATGGCCCGGTGTAGCAAACACTTTAACACTAGGTAAATATGTTTTTATATTATTTCAGGATAAAAAGAGTTGCTCAAAAACTTGCCACAGATGAAAGAGAAAAATATCATAAGTAAGTTATGTTATGAGAAGGTCTGTTTGCTCCTGTATATTTTGGTATTGTTGCCATTGTTCTTTGAAAGATGTAACGTTTTCTTCAGTATATGCAATGTGCATACGAATTGGTATATGTGAGTATTTGCATGTATACAGTATTAAGCACTACTTGCTTTGTACATGACTAAACTTGTATGTACATAATTTATGTGCAGGTACTGTACCAAACACTACTTGGTACTATACTTGTATGTACATGTATACAGTACTAAGTACTACTAATTGGTACTACACTTGTATGTACATATGTGCAGTTCTAAACACTACTTGGTACTACTATGTTCATGTATATGTACTTGTACATGTACTACTATGCTGAAAAGTGAGTACGTGCATGTGTACAGTAACGAGCACAACTTGGTACTATGCTGGTATGTACATGTATACAGTACTAAACACTAATACTACTAAGTGGCACTATATTGTACATACACGTTCACCACTACACCTGTCACTATAATTTGGCAGTAATCTTTCTCGTATACATATTTCATTGAAGACACGACTTTGATCTGTTTTTACTGATTTAATTTCAGTTCTTTCAAACTCACTAAATAGAGATCTTGTCTTTACATCACAACAGTGCAATAAAAATCCAAACGACATCAGTAGCTAACATAATTTAAAAAGCCATATTTTGATACACATATCTCATCTTCAGGCTACTATTTACAACTAGTTCACAGTGAAAAGCACATCAGAAATGACAAATGCAATATAACACGTGAAGTTGGCATGTGCAACATATATTAAAATGTACACACGTTGCTGTGCATCATAATCTACAGATCACTTAGATGAACTCTTTGTCGTGTCCTTAGGTGTGTGGTTTGTGATGCACTGATCAAGTGGAGATATATAGACAGCATGTGATGTCCTCGTTTTTTGGATGGACTTCTGCACCTGATATTTCACAATTCAGGATGTCATATGCTAAGGCTGAAAAACAATAGTTGATGTTAAAGCTGTTCTACTTGATGGATGCAATTTTTAACTTTCATGACAAGCACCAGCAAATAAAGTTAATTACTGAATGGTGCGTAATCAAACAATAACTGTTGTTGAACTTTAAAAAAATAAATGGGAAAAATGATTTTGTTTGTATTATAATTACGTAAATAGTGAAGTGCGCTTAGTGACTGACATTTTGAGTTGGTTGTGTTTGAATAGCTAATGGTTTGATATTGCATTCCATTCATAATTTGTCTTGCCGTGGCTTTCAGCATGTTTAACTTTTATTATGGTCACTTATATGTGTTTGATAATTGATTCGGATTAGATGGATGCCAGAAATTGCATAAAATATTGATTTGCCGACAAATGTTGAAATGTAAGACTATCATCAAATTAACAAGTCATTGTCCATTTTTATATTTTTGAGAATGTTCTACAACATTTCGTTTTATTGCTGTACATGTTTTTTAAATTTTGATTTCCAATGTTATGCACCAGCATCTGTGTCCTCTTCATGATCCTTAATGTCCTTGCTTTGTTATGGGGGTTTCCTTGTTCAGCACTTTATGTTCTTTTATACCAACTTTTACACTGTGCGTTGTGTCACGTCTGCAGCACTGATTAGTAGAATGTTTTCTTTTGTCAACTCTTCATACAGTACAAGACAAGAGTAATGGGACAAAATACCGTTCTCTCCGCACAAAATACTGTTCCTCGTCATGAAGGGTAATTATGTTAAAAGCAAAAATGGATGGCAATAATTATTTAAGCTGCAAAATTCTAATTACAGAATGGCAAAGTTGCCTTACTAACTTTCTTGGTCATTCCCTTTCATTCTCAGTCACAAAGGAAGACTCTGACGGTGAATTTGGCTTCCGCCTAGCTGTCATGTTGGGAATTCCAAAACTTTTATTTAAATACTTTTGGCTTGTACTGTATTTTGTTTGTTGCAACACTTCCTTTTCCATCTCAAACTTCTTCTCTTCTTATTTCTATAATTTACACCTACCTACCCGTCTTGTTAACACAGTTACCTAAGTTACACTTTGTCACTTTTACTAATTGATTGTCTTTCTCGTAGTAATTTCCTACAGTATTTGTAATATGGATGGAATGTGTAACGTCACTGTATTGGTGTAGTCTGGGAGATTCTGTCATCCTCGTTTCTTGTTACTTCTCTATAGGAAATTACGTTGGGTCACAAGTTGTAACTGGATCACCTGTTAAACTCTGGTTAAGAAAACATGTGGATAATAACTTATAATCAGTATGGTTCACACATGCTGTTTTATGAGCTTCAGATTTCAAAAAGTTATTTTTGCTGAATTTTGACTTTTTTAACAAGTGTGCTATTGTATTGAACAAGCCATCGCCATATTGTTGGCCTCCAATCTTGAGCATGTAGTTAGTTGTTAAGGGTGTGACGTAATCACTTTTCATCTGTATTCATTGGTGTTTTTTACCTCTGTTGCTTTCTCTGACACATTTTCACTTACAACACCATGCTCACCCCTTTATTTTTCAACAGTTTAGACTACCATTCATGTTTGTTTTCCTTCTTGGCTCCCATGGAAACATTTTGATCTTTAAAGTTACTTTGCCTGTTTCTTTCCAGAAAACTGAACCAACATGCCTATTTTGATTTAAGCAACTTGTCATGATGGTCTCAGATTTTTAAAAAATAATGAGTAATTCTTGTCTTTTCTCATTTTTTCTTGCTTTCTCAGACACAGTCATTCTTTTTGTGATTTGCCATGTTTCTGCTCATTGTTTTAGATAATACATGACAAATAATTTACCTCGTGTATTAAAATTAAAAGTAAAAATATAGTAAACATTTTTATTCCATATTACTCTATTATTTTTCTCTTTTCACCTAACAATGATAATAGGACAGTGGTGTAGGAATTTTGTGAAATAAACTTCACCAAAAAGGCCTGAGATATTACTTAGGCCTCCTGCAGTTGCATTTGCAACGGACACTGCTCACCAGCCTGCTTGAAGAACTTTGCAACCATTAATATTATTGTTATCTATGAGTTTTCATTGAAACTAGCTTACATCTAAAGCATTAATTTCTAATGTTTTGATATTGAAACACCAACCAACAAGGTGATCTGGTTTTTCATCTTCCATCTATCATTTTGTTCATCAGAATTCTGTTGTCCATTCTATTGTCTTCTTGTGTTTCTGCAGGTTATAGTGACCTGTTATCACCTGCATTTAACATTTGCATTTGAGACCTGGTCAGACTCAAAAAAGCTTGATGATAAAACTATGAGTCACCCAGTTCACCACCTCTTTTTGTTTCAATAACTGGTCCTGTATTCCTAAAACATAGGAGGCATAAGGGACAAGTAATATTGGTTCAGGTCCTTGAAATTTATATTCTCGGTAAACAAAGTTTGAATAATCAATGCCTCGTTACCCTGGATACCGATGTGGCCAGGTGTCAACTGTGATATTATATCTGCATGCATTATTTAGGTTAGGGATACCCTATTGGGAATAGTGTGATTTTGTTACACTATTTTTAAGGATTTAATGTGTGCTTGCATATCTGACGGGATAGGTACAGCAGTTTCTTGTACAACTTGATTTATTGCAAGCCCTCTGCTTAGAAATCAGAACTACATTTTCTGTGATAAAGATTTTTTTCAGATAGTGGTATTTCAGTTGGGTATTTGATATGAAAACCGCACCAACCAGTTCATTTATTTTTTAACCATCATTGTGTGCTTATATGAAGGTTCCGTCTGTATTTGATGGTTCCATTTCTATTTAGAATTAGGACATTCAAAATTTCTTCCAAGTGCCCTCTAAATGTTTCCCTTCTGTTTTTAAATCACAGAGATAGTTACAATGATCTCGCTTGTCTCCATTTTACTTCTTCTAATATTGAGGCATTGTAATTGCAGTTCCTTCCAGTTTTTCTGGATGGATGACTTAGAAGCCGTGTGGAGTATCACTATGACAGATTTGCCATCTCCTTCGCTGCTAGTCCTGGACACAAAGTCCCAGCTGTATTATCAGCCACTAGATGTTGTGACCACTGACATGACACCTGCGACTTTGGCTCAGTTCTTGGATGATGTGAAGGCTGGGAAGATACCGGTTAGTGAGCAACGTTTATCTTCTCTGTTAATGGATCTAATTCTGAAAAAGCTACATAAAACTGAGTCTAATGCACGACAGCTTCGACTACACTCGGGTTCTCTTAAATATTGTCCAGGTGGGCCAGTGAGCACCTCACTGCATTCTTATTACCCCCCCTTCACTTCCGCCTCCCATCTCGTTACCTGTTATGGATTGTTAACTAAGACTTCATTCAACTTGCGACAGCTGTCTAGTGTTTGGTCAACATTTCAATGATCTAGTTTCAACAATTTTGAACCCTTAAAATACTGTTCTCCTAGGCATTCACTGTGTTATATAATGCAATATTATCAGTGTTGTGTCATGCTATTTTTGAGTAGTTTTAATGGCCTATTAAATATTTATTTTTGTGTACAATGAATTGTGTTTGCTCTAACAATGCCATGGTTTTAATGCTTTCCTTTTTCAGGCACTGGGTGGCACTGGTGTAAAAGAAAGATTAAAAAGAGTTTACTATGACATTGTCACGACTGTAATAGTAAGTGTTTTGTAGTTTGTTAAATGTCCTGTTCAAATTTGTTAACTTTCATCATACAGTTAGTCTCACAACATGTCAGTGTTAACGAGATGGAAGAAAAACTATTTTCACGTATTCTTCTCGCTAAACTTGCCCGGACCTGCCTTTTAATTATAGAAAAAAAAGGTGTAATACCTTTGGGTACTAAAGTAAAGTAATGCACGTAATGATATTAGTTATCTTATGATTTCATAGTGGAAAGACGCTGATTCTGTTTTTTACCATGTGTACATACTTTTGAAAGGATACACTCAGTAAAGTTTGTCTTAACTTATCTTATCTCTTGTGTTGTGATTAACATGGTATTGTTACCAACACTGCTTTTAGTAGTAAAACATGCGTTTTCTCCACTCAGGGTGTTTGGCAGCACTCTCGTCTCATGTTCTGTGTCATGTTCGTCCTGCCTGCAGCTGTAATAGCTCTGGTTTGTTACACTCTGTGCTGTGCTACATGGGAAGAGGGAGATATGAATGAAGAGGACTTTGATGATGAAGAGGACGAGGTTGAGGAGGAGGAAGAAGTGTTACCAGGTAAGTAATGTTATGATGAGATACTCTAATGATACAGTTGTTCCTCACTTAAATTACACCTAAATGATTGCTAAATTGTCATTTTCAACTGTAAAAATAATTATACTTCTCTCACAGCAATTTAGGGAAGGTGTGTCAAAAGAGTCCAGTGGCACTTAATGTGCTGTTAGTTGTCTTAATGCTCATCATTGTGAGACTGAAACTGATAAAATTAAGTTCCACATTTCTGCCGTATTGTGTCCACCCATCATTTTGAGCATGATAAATCTCAGTAACTCATACCCTCCACCCATCAGGCACATGTACACATTTTGAGCAGATAAGCATGTCAGTAACTCATACTCTCTGCTCATCATGCACACGTAAACATTCTGAGCAGGATAAGCCTGTAAATAATACTCTCTGCCCTTGGCTCTTGAAAGAAGACTGGTTTCCCCTTTTCTCAGAAAAATATCTTGATATGGTTTACGTTTTTCATTGTACTTTATAGTATCAAAATGTACTTGCAAATGGAACTCTGAGTGCAATAAAACTTGTTAACATAGAACCTAGTATAGGTATGCTTGTAACAAACTTTACTCCAAAAATACACCAATGAATCTTTTTTGCTTGTCTGCCTTGACGTGTGGTTTAATGTGGATCCACTGCAAAATTGGTCTCAACTTATTCCTTACTCGGGGCTTATCTCTTGAGACCATGTTCTCCACACATAAAATGACACGCTATGAAAAGCCAACTTGTTAAGTCTGGTCTCAGGTTCCTAAAATCACCTCAGATTTTGACTAAGGAAAAATGACAAACAAATTTGTTAAGTGGTCTACGTCAAAATTTGTTTTTGTGATGGAAGGTTGGTTTATAGACACAATTATTGTTTTGAAATTTTCTTTAGTGTATTATGCATTTACTTCGTCTTTTATTATGATATAATTATGTTTTTTATTGTAGAATTAGTTCGAGAAGAGCATGAGATTGATAGTGAGCTGGTGAGGGAGAGAAGACGTGTGAAGAAAGAATGATGACGGTTGTCTTGTTCCAAGCTAGTTTACTCTTTTACAGTTCTCCTACTGAATCAGTAAAGGCAATCGTGCAACAGATTGTTGTTGATAGTGGCTTTGTCACAACATGTTCTTGGTCTTTTTAACACTTTAATGAGCTTACAAGTTCTAAAGTAATCATGGTTACATACTGCTATCTCAAATTTCGCGTGCATTGCTCTGTGGTGGGTCTCTTTCATCATGCTCAACAGATTTTGTGAAATCTGGCATAATTGAATACTTACCTGGAAATGTGGCTTCAATGTTGCAGTTGTTCTTAGTGAGATATTTATATTCTTGTTGTCTTCAGTGACATAGACCACTGCAAACGTTGGTATGAACAAGCTTGATATTTGACTTTGTAAATCTTAGATCTTGTATTAAGCAACCTGTCTTGATGGTGCTAACCCTTTTGGTAAAAAAAATATTGAGAGTACTGTCAATTGTTCAAAAGTTTCGTCATTGCAGAAGTGTACTGTTTGGTTCAACCGGGAGTTCCAGGTCACATAGTAAGATCTGTTAGTTAAACCCTGTTTTAGCTAATGACAGGTGTTAACTATGTTCTGATCACTTAAATTCTTGAAGCAAAGTAATGTTTTGTTATCCTTGTCAATTCTCAAAACTTTGGAACAAGTTTTGAAAAACTCTTTACAAAACTGGCAAAGATGGCTAAAGTTTTGGGAGAGTGGTGTGGAGAGAGACCACCAAACTGGAATCACACGGGACTCTTTGTGACACTATGATGTACTTAAGCTGAAATATCCCGTAATTTTCAAGGCAGGTGACAGATTCAGTTTTCATTGAAATTGACATAGGGTGGTTGTCGTGCTTTTAAGTAACATGCTTACTTGCAAGTATCTTTTTACTGAGTAACTGATCATTAGCTGTTGATCAAGCCTTGTTTTGCTTTGTAAATTCCATTGTGTGTTTGCATTCATTTCATGTCTCTACATTTTGTTGTTGTTAATTTATGTTTTGTTCCTATGGTTTGTGATGTCTTATTCTTCTCTGATGTAATGTGTTTCATTTACTCTGTGCAATCTAATTACGAGAAGATTGGTAACACAAGTTGTTTTGATGGTGACTAAAATTATTTGGGGGATTGGATACCTTTGCCAGGTCTAATATTCAAGTAGCCACTATGTAAAGTTTGTACTTTCCTCCCAAATTTTCCAATATACAGGGTTACCTCTGATCATAAATAAACTGAAAAATTGTAAAATGACAAGACTGGAAAAGTCCTGGAAAATTAAAAGGGGCAAAAAATGCAATGGGTTATCTTTTCTTGAGGAACAATAATTCACGAAAAATTGAGAAACAATGGAAAATGAAGAGACAAGAAAAGTTGGAACCATAATCAAGTTTTTATTTGGTGTTATTCGTGTTATAAGAAGTAGCTGAACCTGCATCCAGGGAGAAACACTTGAAAGTTTTGGGCACAACTGGGTTTGTAGTTACAGATGAAAAAGATGAGAAGTTTTTAGAAATATTTCAATTTTGTTACAGGTTGTGTTACCCTGAATCCTTGATAATATAATTGTTTTGTAACAATAAAAGTCTTTTAGACCAACAACAAGTTATTTTAATAAGGATAATTTTGTTAGTTTTGAATCTACCATATATTTCAAACTGGATTTAAAGGTAATATCCAAAAATGAAAATTTTTCACTTTCTGGCCAGTAGGCAGCAGTTGTCCATCTGGTGCAGTAGCGCTGTATTGGGTGCGACTTCTGGTGTGATCGCGCTACGATAGATCAGTTTACACCACGTTGGAGAATCGTTCAGTTGCCGCGCAAGGTTAATGTTGCACCATATGCGTTCTATTGCTCACATCTCTCAGGATATGAGCTTCGGTGTACTTTCAATTCTGCTGTTTTTGGAGTATTTTAGATAATCGTGCGACATGTCTGCTGGTCATCGGCTACCTTCAATGCTTAACTGTGATTACCTCAGTCCCCGTTCCATTGTCCTTTTTTCAAGACCACTGATAAATGTCAACATGTGCAAGGTAAAACTTGTTGACAGACACGTTATCAATACAGCCATCGCCGAAAAACAGTGTTATTCAAAACTAATATCCTTTTATCTGACTAGTCCGGTATCGGAGGCACGTGTGGTATTTTCATTTTGATATGACCTTTTCACGCAGATACCTTACTTTAAAAATGTGAATAAAGAAAACGAAAAAAACTAATTTGAAATGAGCATTTATGACCCATCATGTTTACGTGGTGAAGAATATTTCAAAAATACAGTACTTGTCTCGTCTAACGGTATGAGTTTGATTCATGTGCAACATGAGAAAAGACTGGGAATGTTAAAGACTGTTGGCAGCATACAACTGACTTGAAAAAGGAGGTCAAAGGCTATTGTAAATTTGAGCCTAAATGTGGCAAAACTATTTCCCTTAATCAAAGAGCACCCGTGTTCCAGAACTTGCACAAATTAACAACCTTGCAAATAAAGTCGCTCTGCGCGTAAGTTCACAGGTTAAAAAAATATGAAGTACCAGCATTTTAGTGTGTTCGTGCGTACATAGGCGAGGTGGCGGGTGTAATAGCCTCCCCAACTTTCGGGCAAAAATATGTAAAATTCGGGTAAAGTAATGAAATTTTGGGAGTGCAACATCCAATGGAAAACGAAGGAAAACGACAGAAATCGCATCGACATGGAATGTTATAGAGATTTAAAATATACATACATACACATATATACAAATACATATACACACATGCTGTGAGTTGTCTGGAAAGTTTCTGCTTAACCAATATCTCGAGGATACATGGTATTCGTATAAGTTGACATTTTTTAAAACAATCATCAATATTTTATGAAATGATTGATATTAGGTATTATTTTTTATGGGGCTGACCGTTTGTGCGCGTAGTTAGGACCATGCGCCAATATCCGAAATAATGCGTTTTTTCAAAAACAATTGTTCAGTTAAGTGTTTCCTTTGCACAGGTGCATGCCATGATGTGGATGAAGAAACGCAGTGTTCTTGACAAAAACAAGCAGTCTTGCTAGTTCAAAATATATTTTTGCTACTTGGTTTGATAACATGTTTAGGTAGGCTGGCTTGTGAAGTTTGCTGTAACTAGTGAGGGTAACGGGCGACAGTCCAGTCCAGTGACAAACTGTTGCACACTTGATTTTGATCTTTTCTTATTTTTAAAGTATGAAGGAAACCAGGGCCCGGTCTCCAATCTTTTTACTCGAAACGGAACTCGAAATTAGGTTTGGCATTTTCTACTCTACTTTTGGGCGAAATCAAGATAAGTGTCTATTATTCTATGCTCGAGTACACAATAACTTACGTAGATAATTTATTGCCCTTAGTTCACAGTTTGTAAACCCAATATTAAAGCAATAAGTTCGAGTTTGAACTCGAAATTTCGAGTTTTTACTCGAGTTTGTAGCACGAATATAAGGATCTTCAAGGGCAAACTTGAACTAGAAACTCCTATACATAAACTATAATGTATTCAAGCACAGTCTGATAACCAATTATCTTAAGTTCGCACAAAAGGAGAAGAGAAATTGCCAAAAACAGTTTCGAGTTCGTTTCGAGTACAAAGATTAGAGACCGGGCCCAGACCTGATTAGTGTTTTATGGTTGGAAGAAAATTAACTAAAATGTTTGGTTAGCTTAAACCACGACATTAAACTCCCCAGTAAAAGTGCATACAGACAGTTTGAAACTAAAAAAAAATTGTTTAAAATTTTAAAAGTTGCAGTGTTTGTACATTACGTCTACAGCGTATTTTCCGAGTCTATATCAGTCGTAAGATTCTTCGCTACATTCCTGGAGTCAAATAGCCAGGCATGTTTTCAAAAAATAAAGAATGTGTCTCATATCTGGTTTGCAAATAGGCGTATGCGCCAATTTACGCGCATAATTATACGGTATATGAAATGTTATAATTCACTAGCACGCTTTGGTAGCGCTGCAAAAATTATTGTTGTTTAAGAGGCAATGCTTCGTTTTAGCATCAATTTTAATGTGAAAGCGAGCGTGTTGAAAAAGAACCATTAGACACAACACCTCGCTTTCAAGAATAATGGCGAATTCGTGTAGTGATAGCAACAGTGTCCTTTTTTGTTCAGATCAACACAACGGTTCAGCAAGCAGGGCAGATTATGCATTAGCTAAAGAACAGCATGAACCACTCGGCTCTTTTTCATGTTTTTGTGATTTTAAAAAAGACGTTTCATATTAATGGTGGCTTCTCGGTGGGCTCTGTCTCTCTGGGATGAATATTTACACTGAAAGAAGACTCTAGGCGATACTAATAAATCGGACAGAGGCAGTTAGGCCACACCCACCATGGTTACTGTTGCGAAGTCCCAAAAGCACAAAAGCAAATATGTATACGTACAACAACAGAATAATTTCGACGTATTTCCGGTGATATTTCGTTCTGTTATTGCTACGGAGCCACTCAGTCAAAAAAATCCCTGAGGAGCAGCAGTAGATCAGGAATTTCAAATCTTTGATACCATTCACAAACCCACTTACGTTAACTGGCCTTCATCGTTTCAAACACCAAGAGACCACCACTGTAAAGCCATCGTGCACCCCAACAGTTCGACGACACGCTTAGATAGGCTAGTAAGCTATTCCATGGCACAGTGTTTGACGATGAAGAAAAGCTGTCTTCGCGATATAAAACAACGTTAAATTTTGTTAGTGACCTATGGTGTTGGGAATAGGAATACACGCCGTGTTGGGTTGTCGGCGACTACACTTTTTCCAAAGTCATTAATGTGCTATCACTCATTTATCTTCCACATATTTGATTGTTAGCCTAATTCACACCAGATACTAGTAGAGAAAAGTATTGGGATTTGTTAGAAATGATAAATTTATTTCACTGTGGGCTGAATTTTTCTGACGTATATTCTCGGGCACATATTCAACTGATGATGAGGTCTATTGCATGCTTTTATATGCCAAAATCATCTCATTAATGGTTCAATGTTTTCACCGGGCTTCCCATAGTGGACTGCGAGTGTTGTTTCAAAAGGATTTTAAAAAAGGTTAGTTCCTAGGTTCAACCTTATCGATATTGTGAGGAACGTCTTGATCGCTGGGGATGTAGAGTAGGCCTACGTTTTGGAAACGAGGAGGATGAGATTTAAAATCTTGTTTAGATTTGCTCCAACTTCAAAAATTCAAAAATGGATTAACTCTGTACTATCGGAAAGCAAGGTATTGTTCGTGATATAACTAATAAGACTAAAACGGTTGATTTTTCTATCAAATTGGCTTCCAAAATTGAATTCTTTGCGAAAAAACACGATAAATAATAGCCAAAATATGATGTCATTTTTCTGCTGTGCTTTACCAATGCCGGATTGGTTTATGACCTGTAAGCGCCAAAAAAAGATTGCAAGAACACTTTAACAATAACTTGTTATCCGATCCTGAAAACTCCTTTCGTCTGGAGTTGAACTGCACGGGGTACATCTTTGACGATACTAAGAAACTATTCATGTTAAAAAAATAAATGAAAACAAAAAATGGAAAGCACATAGGGACACATCTATAAGTTCGAGCTGACACATTTGACAGAATTTCATTCAAGCACTTCGAGAAAAAAAAACATTAAGTGCGTAAACCGGTTTCCTCTGTGTGGCAAACAACTTGTTACATTTTAGGAGAGGCCCAGCAACGTAAAATGTAACGATGACGTAAAATAGTTGTTACATTTTACGAAATGGTTACATTTTACGGCGTTTCGGGGCCGTCTTTTACGAGTAACTGTCATAAGGTATACTCATTTTTGGGATTACGAATTCCCTTGATCTTCTCTCAGAAATATAGAGCCGAGAGTCATTGTCGTGTAGGCCTACACGGATTCCCCTTCAGCGGAGTTTAGCTGCCTAAGGGCGCTACCGAAAAATCTAATGTCGACGTTTGCGAAATATCATCAAAAGGTCCGCCGTATTAGAAATTGGAGCTATACCCCGCGCAGGGCTGGCTACTGACCTGTACAATCGACAGGTTCAATAGGCAGTGTAAACGCGGCTATGCTTTCAGAATACTTTGGACATAACGGGCTGTATAACTGCGCGAAATCTCGTCATATGTTTGTTCTGTGTGAAACCAGACAGTAATGCCTTTCCTTGTGAAACACAGACGGGCACTATCAGTGTCCGTGCCCATCGGAAGTAGTAGTCAAACGTTGTGCCGCTGATCCAAATACCACGCAGTTCCTAGCAAAGTATGAATCAATCAGTTTTATTTCTCTAAGGATGACCAAAGGCCCATCGCACAAAACAGCATTTACATAAATTTTAAAAGCGCGTGACAAGTTCTCACGAAGTTGAAAAGCTGAGAAAACATATTTACAAAGGTTAGCAAGTTGTTCATTAGCATTGTTGATATTAGCTTAATGAATTGGAAAATTAAAAGAAGTATTTTAAGCTTATTTGTTTAAGAGACATCGGCTTTGGCTTTAACAATCTGTCAAAATTTGCGATTTGCAATAAAAAACTAAAAATACAATGGATCTTTTTGTTTTATAGCTCTGGTCAAAGCTAATGTCTTCGTGCAGTCTATCCATCCACGAAAATGCCAAAATGCGTTTTTCGGCAACATGATGTTCCTTTAAAGAGGCCTGAAACGCGAAAAATAGACTAAATTGCATTTTAGATTGGTTTTCTGCCACTGAAACAGAATTCAACGGTTTGATCATAAAGATTTTGAATTTTTGTTGATGTCAAACCATTTTTCTTTAGTTTCAAATTAACTGCACGCCACTTTGTCGATTTTGTTCTCACAAAGCAAACCACGTACACCAAGATATAGCCATTTCCCTTATATGGAACATGTGACCTTTGGCCTTTGACGTAAGCAAAACAATACTGACATCAAACATGAGCCAGTACGATTAAAAGGCAATTGATATAACTCCTAATTGGTTAAAAGTAGTTGCAAAATGTATGGTAGTGCTGAAATATATTCTATGGATCACCTGAAATTATTTTTTAAAAATTGCTTGCTTAACTGGCATGCCTCATACTGTGTTATCGACCTCAGATTGGAGTGTTATCACAAGATAACTTGCCGTTAATATTCATTTTGTTCGTCAGCTGCTTGTTTACTGTGTGACATATGTACATTTATCTTAGTAGGATGGAGATTATAAACTCTGTAGTGACTATAGAGTTTTTCCTTCGCGCGTATTTCAAAAATCGTGAACTTTGTGATTTTTTTTCTGGAAATTCCTTCACAGGGAAAGTGAATAACTTTGTAGCAGACGTTGCGAGATGATACTTTTGTTATAAATTGTTTAAACGATATTTTTGAGGAGCTTTCGCGTTCCATGCCATTTCAAAACAAAGGGTAATGGGTAATCTGGCACAACCTTAAAAAATGTGACGCTCAGATTCAGGTGAATACAAAAGTGTGATGATTGGGAAATAAAAAGACAAGACAGAACACAGTCGCTGGCTTCGGAAATTGCAGGTAACTAATACCAAAGTTTGATGATTGGGAAATATCAAATTAGACTAGACAGAGTGGCTAATACAGAACGCAATCGCTGGGTTGAGGGAAATGGCCCTTAAGAATTGTTCGTACTCATATCATGCATTCGCCGTATACACTTAGTAACAAGTTTCCTTATTGATGATTTTTGTTATTGAGAAGTACGTTCTTCCATTAACCTGATGAAAGTGTTTCAATACGTACTTTCGATACCATTGTTCAAACACTGGGATAGTGGCTACATTATATTCTATGTCGTTGGACATCTCAATTTTGTGTAGTTTCATCAGAACAGTTTTCTGCTTGGTCATCCGAGCAACACTGTCTGACATTAAAGCAATTATGAAGTTAAGCATTAATACTACCATCACCATAATATACAAAAAGTGAAAAGACGCTACCGCCAAGCTATCTTTTGGTCCATAATTCAGATGAACCGTGTTCAGCATGACGTTAAAGGAAGCAATTACGCTTTGAAAAGGGTCCGAAAACAAAGGGTTAGTGTTACTGTTAATGATGGTGTACCATATCATACCACAAGTAAAGAGTAAGATGGCAAAAAGAATCAAGAACTTTGCCAAGATGGAGACCATGTTTTGGAAGACAATGACGTAATAGCCTATAAATGGCAAGGGCTGAAGAAAGTAAAGGAAGGACCAAACAGCACAAAGCAGGGCAGTGAAGATTGCGAAATAGAGAAAAGATGAGCTGCAGTACTTGGCGATCAGTAACATAAAATAGTTCGTGGTTGCCATGGCAAGGTGAATCAAATCACATACTACAAAAACTACTTTGTCAACAACATAGCGCTTAGAAATTTGACTTTTCATCACACCGTTGTAGTGCCTCCACTGAGCACATGTTCTGCATGCAGTGACGAGATAGCCCAGAAGTCGGGCAAACAGTGTGGCGTGCAAGAAGCTAAACAGCCAGATATTTTTACTTTGATGAGAATGCCTGGCAAACAATTCAATGAGGCACCCCGTCTCCGAAATTTGGGACTGGTTGCCTAGACCTTCCATCACAATCGATTTGTACGAAGTCATGCAGACAAACACGTACATAAAGGTATAGACCAGTCGCCATATCCACCAAATGACAAAAAGTGGTAACGTGCACCTGAATTGCTTGTCCGCCCAGATTCTCAATAAGTTAAACGGCGATTTGTTAAGGCTTGAGTTGTCGAGCTGATCGTGCTCAGCGTACAAAAGTAGAGAAAGAGGTGATCTGTGACGTCGTTGAGGATGCATCCCAGAGTATTCTGTGATGTCATATCTGTAGTGAATCTCAAGACCTCGCTGTTCTGTGAGTCTATGGACCCCTTCTGTGTTAAATAAGGCTTCAAATATACTGTGACACCCAAATCGGCAGGCCAGTTCTAACGGACGGAAATCTTGGCTATTGCCCTCGTGCAGGAGGTTTGTTAACACACTCATCGAATTAGACGCTTTGTAGAAGCTAGAGATGGATGAGTAAATGCTGACAAATGAGTCTTCAAATTTCGGATAAATGCTAGAGAACAAGACAAGCATGTGAACTATATTATTGCCGTGTTCTTCCTTAATGTCCGTGATTGTGTTGCCGTTTTCTGAAATCAGTAATGTTACCAAATTTTCGTTCATACTCATCATTGCTAAGACTAATGGGTGGATTAATCGTGACGGAAAGAGCTGAAGAACAGCGCTTTGGTCATAGATTTCCTGCACAAAAAATAATGAATTTTTGACAAGGGTTTTGTCTCCTCTAAATACTCCTTTCGTCAACAGCTCTTTCTCTGTTTGATTTGCCTGTTTCAACATCGACTCTGCTTCTGCCACGTTTCCATTAACGAGAATGAAGAACCACGCCTCGTAATCGGACACGTCCATTGTTTTATTATCATTCAATACAACTATCTCCATTGGGGAATTTTCGTCGCTTTCTCCATTTGGTTCTCTTCCGGTTGTCATTTCTTGGACATTGTAAATTTTGTTACCATCATTGAATAATCCAAACATTTTCTCTTCTTTGCGGTCGTACAACAGTTGTCTTCCTAAGCTGTGGCTGCCCTGGCTGTCAGGATTGAGAGAGTGTTTTACTTCTGTTTGTGCTGCGTACGCCTTTGTTTGATTCTATGTTACAATCTAATGATAAAGGTGTTTTTTGCAGTTACCCAGATAACTTTCATTACGTTTCACTTCAGAATTCATGTCATTGGATGCTTGTTTGTTTAACTAATGGATTATATCTCGCTACTCCTTGACTAAATACCAGTCAAATGTTGTAGTGCTTAAACATCGATTTTTAGGCTCATCTGGGAAGACCGTGACAGAACGAAAGGTTGATTTCAATGTTGCTACGCGCCCACGTGGTAGCGCATTGCCGTCACCTCTGCCCGTTCGTCCGCCCTCCATTGTAATCTTTCTCCCAATCGATCCCTCGCTTTTACGTTCAACAACGAACCCAGATCGAGAGTATTGCAGTGGCTCTTTGGTTCGATTTCTGTTAGCATGGGCTTTTCTGCTCCAGGAACGAAACTGAGCTACTCTGATTTTATCAGTAGAATGCGGGAGATGTATTTGTCGTGTCTCTTGTAGAAAACATTGTTAATGAGCTTAATTACTCTCTAGAGGTTTGATAATAAATGTGCACGCGCACAGATTGCAAAGGGAGTCTTAATCCATTAAATAAAAATAATTGATATGCTGCAGGCTTTATTCTCACTCACGGTTTCTGTCAATTAATTTCAAAATGCTATAAAGTCGCGGGACACTCGCCGGGGCAAGTGGGACAGATGTTCATCTGTCCGTGAGACGATAGTGAGTACATCCCGGCACGCAGCAAAAGTGTGGCATGTTGACTGACTCGTAAAAAAAGCAAACGACGACCGAACTTATCACAATCGATGTAGAGCGATGACTGACTCGGCAGCTCTCACAGTCGGTCTATGAGGAGAAACTGGCGCGAAATTCTTGCCTGCCAAAACGTCACTTCCGGAGCAGCAGACGAGTAATTGTTTAAATTACAAAAAGCTTTAATTGACTGAAAAATATGTCTGGGATTATTTATTTTTGCTAAAAATGACATGAAAAAAGGTTGCCTTCGCCCTTAACCAGTCCCTCATTCACATGATAAACGGTGTCTGGGTCTGCAAAGTAGGCCTACTGACCATATACTCGGCGCATGAAATGATTCGCCGTGACAAGTCAACACTTATAGGGCCTGACCTTTAGGTGATGTCAACGCGTTCTTTTGAGAATCCGTGCATTGCAGGCGTTCGTACGAATGCATTTCCCTGCATACCCATCGTTAAAGCTATCCACGTGAATCCGGAAGTTGCTGATCAAGCTCAGATTTCAGCCGGTACAGTGGCGGATTTCATAGCAATCTAACGTGATTTTTTTGAGAATGTGTTCTTTGCACTCATTCATACCATTGCAATCACTGCTGTGATAGTGTACGCGTCAAATCGGAATTCTGTTTCACTTCGTTTTCTTATCACTACTCTGGTACCTGCAGAAGATTCATAACTGGGATACCAGCGTTATAGACACGAGCTAGGCCTATAGTTACCTTACATTTACCTGGTAAACTTTTAACTTAAAAGTCGATTGGAATTCTAGTGTGATGCCGATCATAACTTCACCAGTTAGATCAAAGCGTTTGCTACGCTTTTTCATATGCAGTGTGATTAAAGGTACATTACCATGTAGGTGGCGCTGTGGCAGGTGGTAAGCGTGTGCTGGTTAGAGAAAGAAATATCCATGAGCGTGTACTATCAGCGACCTCCGGATTTACGAGTGCATTATGCTCGCGTGAACGAGTGCAATGCATACGTTCTCAAAAGTACACGTTGGCGTTCCATAGGTACCAAGCAATAACAAAATGTCAACTCCTGGAGTCATCTGATGAAGTTACGCTATGAAACCAAATTCATAACAGTATGTGAAATCAATCAAAAGTTTTGTTTGTGATAGAAGGCAGGTGTATAGGTATCTAGCCACTTTACGGGATAAGCAACTGGTTTAATCATTCTAATTGACATAAAAGCTTTTTGGGTGTCACGGTGGTAAGATAACTTCCTCGTATTTCCTTTTGAAAGAGCACCCAGCTCAAATTTGCCCCCGAAACGTTTTGCTTAAGGTTAAACGATACGGAACCCCGTTTTAGAGATGTCATCCAAAACTGAGATAAAAAGTCCTACACAATCAAAACACGTTCTCAGTTTGTTAAGGAATGGATCATATGATTCAAAGTGCACAACATTCATTTCCGACAATTGTGGATTTTCTGGCATCAAGCGTTAGCCTGCCTTGCAGACTTCGCTGACTCTCTAAAAATACTTCAAACTACCTCCAGAATTGTTTGCCTCGGTCGTCCCAGAGGAGCCTAAAAATGATGTTTTAGCACATGAACATTAAATCGGTATTTTGCAAAAGAGTAGCGAGTTATAATCCATTAGTTAAACAAACAAGCATCTCAGGACAAACGTAACTGATAGCTCTGGGTAACGGCTGAAGTGAATGTCCATTATTGATTGACGGTGTCATCAACAGTGTGACATAAAACAAAGGCGTAGGCAGCATAAAAATAAGCTGCTATGACTTTAAAAATTAAACATTCTATCCTTTCGGCAAGAGTGGCCACAGCTTAGGAAGACAACTGTTGTACGACTTGCACAGAGAAGAAAAATGTTTGGAGTATTCAATGATGGTAACACGGTTTACAATGTTCAAGAACTGACAACCGAAAGAGAACGAAATGGAGAAAGCGACGAAGATTGCGCAATGGAGATTGTTGTATTGAATGATAATAAAACAATGGACGTGTCCGATTACGAGGCGTGGTTCCTCATTCTCGTTAATGGAAACGTGGCAGAAGCAGAGTCGATGTTGAAACAGGCAAAGCAAACAGAAAAGGAATTGTTGACGAAAGGAGTATTTAGGGGAGACAAAACCCTTGTCAAAAATTCATTATTTTTTGTGCAGGAAATCTATGACCAAAGCGCTGTTCTTCAGCTCTTTCCGTCACGACTAATCCACCCATTAGTTTTAGCAATGATGAGTATGAATGAAAGTTTGGTAACATTACTGATTTCAGAAAACGGTAACACAATCACGGGCATTAAGGAAGAACACGGTAATAACGTAGTTCATATGCTTGTCTTGTTCTCTAGCATTTATCCGGAATTTGAAGACGCATTTGTCAGCATTTACTCATCCATCTCTAGTTTCTACAAAGCGTCTAACTCGATGAGTGTGTTAACAAACCTGCTGCACGAGGGCAATAGCCAAGATTTCCGTCCGTTAGAGCTGGCCTGCCGACTTGGGTGTCACAGTATATTTGAAGCCTTATTTAACACAGAAGGAGTCCATAGACTCACAGAACAGCGAGGTCTTGAGGTTCACTACAGATATGACATCACAGAATACTCTGGGATGCATCCTCAACGACGTCACAGATCACCTCTTTCTTTACTTTTGTACGCTGAACACTCTCAGCTCGACAACACAAGTCTTAACAAATCGCCGTTTAGCTTATTGAGAATCTGGGCGGACAAGCAATTCAGGTGCACGTTGCCACTTTTTGTCGCTTGGTTGATATGGCGACTGGTCTATACATTTATGTACGTGTTTGTCTGCATGACTTCGTACAAATCGATTGTGATGGAAGGTCTAGGCAACCAATCCCAAATTTTGGAGAGGGGGTGCCTCATTGAATTATTTGACAAATATTTTTATCAAAGTACAAATGTCTGGCTGTTCTGCTTCTTGCACGCCACCCTGTTTGCCCGACTTCTGGGCTATCTCATCATTGCATGCAAAACATGTGCTCAGTGGAGGCAGTACAACAGTGTGATGAAACGCCAAATTTCTAAACGCTATGTCGTCGATAAAATATTTTATGTATCATGTGATTTGATTCATCTTGTAATGGCGACCACGAACTTTTTTATGTTACTGATCAGCAAGTTTTGCAGTTCCCCTTTTTTCTATTTCGCAGTCTTCACTGCCTTGCTTTGTGCTGTTTGGTCCTTCTTTTACTTTCTTCAGCCCTTGCCATTTATAGGCTATTACGTCATTGTCTTCCAAAATATGGTCTCCATCTTGGCAAAGTTCTTGATTCTTTTTGGTATCTTGCTCCTCACCTGTGCTATGATATGGTACACCATCATTAACAGTAACACAAACCCTTTGTTTTCGAACCCTCTTCAAAGCGTAATTGCTTCCTTTAACGTCATGCTCAACACGGTTCATTTGCACTATGAATCAAAAGATAGCTTGGCGGTAGCGTCTTTTCACTTTTTGTATATTATGGTGATGGTAGTATTAATGCTTAACTTCATTATTGCTTTAATGTCAGACAGTGTTGCTCGGATGACCAAGCAGAAAACTGTTCTGATGAAACTACACAAAATTGAGATGTCCAACGACATAGAATATAATGTAGCCACTATCCCAGTGTTTGAACAATGGTATCGAAAGCACGCATTGAAACACTTTCATCACGTTAATGGAAGAACGTACTTCTCAATAACAAAAATCGTCAATAAGTAAACTTGTTACTAAAAGTGTTTTAGCTGTATTCATGACATGATTACGAACAATTCTTAGGGGACAATCCCCCAACCCAGCGACTGATTTCTGTATTAGCCATTCTGTCTTGTCTAATTTGATATTTATTTCCCAGTCATCACACTGGTATTCACCTGAGCCTGAACCCGAGTCGCCACTCTGTTTAAAGCAGTACCAAGTTACTATTGCTTTTAAGGAACATCGTCAGTTTTATCACCGAGAATCGCATTTTGGCATTATTGTTAGATGGGATTGACTTCACGACGATATTAGGTTGACCAGAGCTAAATGACTATAAAGTTCGTTTTTTTTTTTGAGACTTTTATTACGAATTGCCAATTCTCGCAGTTGTCTGCCAGATATTCGCTGAAATCAATGCCGGTGTCTTTACCATTCAAAAACTCTGACAAAATTTTTATTTTTGTACTACATTAACTAAACTTAGAAAAAGGACATACATTATTGTAAGCACCCTTCCGTGTATAAATTCATTTAACTATGACTTTTAACAAGTTGTTAACCTTTGTTAATATATTTTATCAGCTTTTCAACTTCGTGAAAACCTGCTACGCGCTCAGATATGTAAATGTTGATTTTGTACGATGAGACTCATTGACACAGCGCCGGATGCTTCTTCGGAACAAGTGCTGGGGTGGATTCCGCTCTACTTCTTATTTTCATAAAACTACATTTTTCACCGAGAATGTCCCTTAAGTCAAAAATACCCGCTGCTCATCCACAGAGGCTCATCCTCCTCAAATTTGACACCATCGCGCTTGTCCAAAATGGTGATATCCAAGGGGTACGAAGGTGGTTGAAAACTGTAGCGATCATGCGGACGCTGTAGATACTTTTGTTCAATGACAATGGTTTTCTTTTTTATTGCCCATATTACCAGAGATGTATATTTTGTATTTTACATATTTTTATTTACTATCTAGTACTTATAATTGTATTAGTCATAATAAATGACCTTATATCGACTACCACAGTCTCCTTTTCATCTCTGGTATTGAGCTTGTGATGCACGTATCATTTATTACTGTTCGGGACATATGTCGATCATAAATAGAATTTGTCCACCAGAGACATTGTGTTATAAAAGTGTTCAAATATCTGTCAACTAGAGAAATAACAAGTTTCAATCTATTCACAAACAAAGCGTTACTGATATGTTGTCCCAGCTCAACTGACAACAAAGCATAACATAACTCGATTGTCGTTCGTATAATCATGATTTCCTTGAGACAGTACCAGATTTATATTTTTGTGAACTTTGGGTCCCTGTCTCCACTGTTACATCACAACAGTCGGTCGATTACGGCGTCTAACTCGGTCACTGGCGGATCTAGGCTATCGTAAGAGGGAAACCCAACTAAAGTTGTTGAAGAAAAAGTATCCGTGTAAGTCCATAAAACGACAGCTTCGGTGTTTTTTATTTTTATTAAGGTTTTTGGGCAGTAGTTTTGGTGTATTTTAACATACATTCCATCACAAAGCGATGGATGAGTGACAAAAGTCAAGATAACCATCTGAGTGGAATGCACCTCCAACAATGCCTGCCTCCTTTCTCGCATTACTCTCAAAAGTCGAGACTTAAATGCCCACCAAAATTTTAATAAATACTACATTGTTTTCCTCTGTGGATTCAATTTAAAACTTTTTACATACTAGTTTGCAATGCGATAACTATTTTGTTTGCACAAATGTCGAAGTCACAAAATTAAGGAGTTTGCAAAGGAAGAATTTCCCTTTGAAATGAATTTTGCCAGTTCTTGAGTGTACAACAACTGAAGCCCTCCTGTTTTACCACAGGCTTTTTCACACGAGTCTCTTTTACAAATCTATTCAGCCTAACAAAAGTGCCAGTGCTAATGCAGACCATGAGAACATTTTGCCTAGTGCCTTTGCTCTGCAGGGCTACATGTTTAAGAACGTAATAAAATTATTACTCAACCAAATTCATCTTTGGTCTGTTGCTTTCCCGGTTGCCAGGTTTTCGTTTTACAAATTCCTTGCTGCCGCAGCAATTTTCGCACCCAAAAATGTCTTTAAAAGGGCTTGTTTAAAATTGGCAAAAATCACGTAGCAGTCTACTTGGAAACCAAATGATGCGCATTTCCTTTACTGTCCAATTGCTTCACGGCACTTGATGTAAGTTTCAACAACTTCTATTTTAAAATCACAAAACACGAAAAAGAGTCAAGCTGGTCCTTGCTGTCATTTGGCTAACCTGCCATTCCACCATCCTACCCAGAAGGACCAGTGATTTCCCCAGAGCACTGAGTCTTGTCATCTCATTTCCACGTCTGTCTAAGCACGGTTATGTCCAGCAATTCCCCAGAACAAATTTCCACAGCAGAAGTTGCTTCCACACGCTGTGTATAGAATCTCTAAACTGGGGGTAAAAGAAAAACGTCCAGACAAACGCTCGCAGCCGAGAAGGCCACATTCCCCTATTATATCCTTCATGCTCGGTATTTCGTACAAGTTGTTGTCCACAGCACCACCACTGTTCCACTTGTCTGGTCATCCCACTTAACCTTGTGAGGAACTAAAGAGCGACATAGTTTTGAGAAGAAATCACGTATGCTTTTAAGCAGAGATCAAGTTGCTATTCTGGCGAGTTAACATTTGACTGTGTGATACACATATTGTCTGGGATGCATTCCGTAGATGCGAGAAGCTTGAATGAAAACAAGATCATGATGACGCAAGACCATGCAAAATCACGCCAGGAGTGGCTACTCTACACCATAGACATCTTAATGTGAAGTCTATGCTCTACACACAACGCAGACATTTCGTTCATCTGTGCCTGAAAGCTCCTGAGCATACTCGCAGAACACTCTTTTCGCCTCGAAACGTATCCTTGGTAGTAGGCCTACCTGTTCATGGTCGAATTATGTCCCTAGTAAATATACGTGCTCGTTACCAGAAATGAAAAGGAGACCGAGAATAGCGAAATAAGTTAATTTATTATAACAGAATACAATTACAAAGAATACGGATCAATACAAATTTCAATATGTAAAAATAATAACCTCTGGTACGATAGGCAATAAAAAAGCGTAACAAGTAAACAGCTGGCAGGTGTTCGCTCATCATTGCGTCATTGCGGTAGGCGGCGGTAGATATAGGTTGGCTAAGCAATGAGGTGGATAGATAACACACACTAATACATACATAAAATATTTAAGTAAATCAAGCAAGAGGAAAAACAGCAAGTAGACCTGATAAGAAACATAAGTTCATATAGAGAGGAAACAAGAAATAATAATTTGTGGTAATAAAGATAGACCTATTACAAAAATTATCCTGAGATTAACAAAATGGATCATAGATAAGGGTGACCGTGAAAAGAAAAAAATAAGTACCATTTCAGCCCAATTAAATGTTAAACTGTCAAAAAAAACAACGCTAAAAAGCATAGATACATGCTACGTTTACTGTGGCTCAGACTTCGCAATCTGCGTGCGCGGTCAGTTTGCACTTTATTCCGCAACAAGTTTTGTGCTTTCAATCCACTCACTTTCCAAGTTATCAGCTCATTTTAAGTTCCTCCGTGATGCCATGGGAAATAATTTCTGGCGTTGAGAGCGCCTTTCCGGTACCAGACTTTTAACGTGAGACTTGCAGTGTTATCTTATTTTATCGTTCTCCTTCAAAAGTGACTCCACTTTTCTGGTTTTACTGATTTAGATTTAAATGTTCAGAATGTCCAGGCTTCATCCTGAGTCTGTAACAAATACTATGAGGTATTTTTTGTAACCCCACCCTAGCTTCTACCTAGGTATGGAATATTTTTCGGGTCCGGCTTAGTCTGAGTTCGAAGTTCAATCAGAATTTACATTTTGACATTTGACGTAATTTTGCAATTGCTGTATCGTCTTATTTAAACTCAACCCATCGATATTTCATGTCACTTCACTATCATCGAACTACTAGATTTCAAATTACCGTGTTTGCTACTTTACTGAATCTTGATTGAGATCACCAAGTAAACGTCACAGAGCTTCCGAGTGCTTAATGACATTAATTAGTCTTGCATTATTATGCCATTTGCTGCGCATCATAAGTGTTTCTGGTTTAAATGGCAGAGAGGGCATCTTTTGTTTCAGTATTAGTCACACATCCTGCGCAACGCATTCTCAGCTACCTACATCAACTGTAATTGTTAAAGACTGTATGTAGCCGCCAAAATGGTCAATAAGGCAACAAAGAAACACACACACACACACACACATATATATATATATATAGCCTACTTGTAGGCCTATTCGTCATACACATCAGTAGTCAGGTTGCAAATGGGACGTTTCGAAGGTAAAGTGCAGCCACTGCCAGTGTATCCCACGATCTACTATTCAAGAGACATGACTCTACAAGATTTGGACATCGAAGACATGTGTACAGATCGTGTGTCACGGTGGTTCAATGTGTTGAGAACTGGAGATGACGTTCAGGCTAGGCTGATACTTAACCAACTTGATGCACGCGGCCGTCATGAACTGTTGCACGGTGATCTCTCATCATACACCAATATGAACAACTGCAAACTGAACCTTTGTCGTGAGGTGTACGACAAAAACTGTCTTCTTGCAAACTTCCCTGACTCAATAATTCACCCGATTACACTTGCTGTAATGTCCAAGTCTACAGCTTTAGTCGGACTGTTACTGGAATTTGGTGTCGACTTAGAAGAAGCAAAAGAGGCCAATGGAAACAACGTCTTCCACATGATCGCCATGTTTGCGAGTGCATGGCCCCGCTCCGATAATTCGTACTGTGACGTTTACGAGACAATTAAATGGTTTTATTTTCAGCAAAAGGATGGCGTGCATTCTTTAAAAAGAATATTGTTCACAGAAAATAGTCGACAATTTCGACCACTAGAGTTAGCAATACGACTTGGGAGCTTTAAGTTTTTTAGTTCCCTCTTCAGCACCGAGGGTGTCTACGTGGCGGTGGAGAGAGACGGTCTTCAGCTGACATATTTACACGATATCACCGAGTACCATGGAGCGAACAGCACTCGTTTACATCGTTCACCGTTGAGGTTACTGGTCAGGCACATAGATTTCATTACTTTAAATCGTGATGGATTTAAAGACGTCTACTTCAAATTCCTGAAACCAACCGCAGACGCAGTTATTGAAAACACATTTCCGATATATGTCATGGCACTAGTATCTCGTCTTATTATATTTGCGTCCTCTCTTTGCACGACGTTAATATTTTACATACCGTCCATATCTGCACAGAATGATAACGTGTCACATAATGACACACAAACGAACTACACTAAACATGACTACTACTTCACGTACGACGCACAGGCAATCTGTCCACTAAAGACTTTGCCTTTACCAAGCATGTTGTTGTACATCGTGTTCTCTGCGTTAATAATGTTATACAGCGGTATAATACATAATATTGTTTTTGGGGCATTCGATGCTTGGTATGCAATAAAATATTTCAAATATGGGTATAAGCGAAAAACACGAAAGCATTACATTGTACATAATGATGTACTTCTAATATGTATCCAGTGCGATTCTTTCATAGCATGGATGACCGTGCAGGCGTACGCACAGTGCAGCATGAATTTTTTGTTGGAATACATGGTTATGTTGTCTTGTTTTACCACCACGTCGTCATTCATGTACTATGTGCAGCCTATGCGATTTATAAGCTTTTACATTATAGCTTTCCAGAGAATGGTGATAGTTGTAGTTAAATTTTTGATAATCCTGTTATTCTTATTATTTTCCTTCGCACTCGTTTTCTATATTATTTTGTTTCAAACCCATCCTGGATTTGCTGCCATGGATACGAATCTGTACAACACGTTCTTAGTCACATTAAACATGGTTTCGGTTCAAAGTGGTGTAAAGGTATCCCCTATGCTTGTTCATGTGGTGTTTGTTTTCGTTATTCCAGTAATGATGTTCAATTTTTTGATTGCCCTGATGTCGGAAGCGGTTGGGAACATGTCCAAACACAGTGACTTCGTTGTGCATTTATATAAACTTCAAGCGGCCTTAGAATATGAAAAATATGGATTGTTCCTGTTGAGAGGACTAACAAAAAACCTCCTCTCTCGCAGATTCCGGCGCATTAGTAATAAACGGTATGTCCCCTATTCAGTTCTTGACATGTCGTGTTAGTTGCCAACTGTATCGTTACATAACAACTTTCAGGCGTCTTTCGGAACTTGCGTTTCATGATTATTCATTGTATGTGAATGATTGAAAAACACAATAACTATTTATTTTTGTATTATGTTGACTCATAACTTAAGCTTGGAAACCTAGCGAATCCATATAGTTCATTGCTAAGAATTGTAAATGTATGCAAATATGGACGGATCCTGAAAGTAATATTAGATCAAATGGACCAGCGAGGGAGAGCAGTGTTGCCTTTCGCGATCTATATTACCTGCTATTCCCGAGGAATTGCGTCCATATTTGTTTTAGTATACGACTGCTGATGCTTCTCTCCTCTCGTTTCCTGGGGTCGATCCAAGAAAACTGACTTAGCTGAGACAAATCTTAAATGTAATCCAATTTTAAGATAGAACTTCAATTTGTCTTCTTAAGTCTGTCCCAAGAAAGTGATCTTAAAAGTTTGACTTAAGTTATTTACTTAAATTTTGTCTTACGTTCTACTATCTTATCGGATGTCGAAGTTTCAAAGTTTGGAAGTTGAGAGAAATCTTAGACATCAGTCAAAAATGACCTTAACTCATTTTTTGAAACGGGCCCCAGATCTCTTATTTGATTGACAAGGTTATAAGCTTTGAAATACTGTCGTCTGCTTGTCTAGTACGAAGCGCCAAAGACTTCTTAAACGAGCAACTTTTTGCGCGTTGAAATGTACTTAGTCTACGCATACTTTTGTTTAATATACGCGCGGTGTTGTTTAGTCTACGTGTACTTTTGCTTAATATACGTGTACTTTTGCTTAACCTACGTGTACTTTTGTTTAATCTACGTGTATTTTTGCTTATCTCACGTGTACTTTTGCTTAATCCACATGTACTTTTGCTTAATTTACGCGTGCTTTTATTTAATCTACGAGTATTGGAAGTTGGCTGATCGTGTTCAAATGAAACTTTCAGGTATTGCACTCTTCCGCAACACGATTTTAGGGATTGTTTTTGTAGCGTTCTATTAGTACTTTGCATGAGGCGGTAGTGGCAAATACTGGGACCTTCAATAATTTCATGAAGAAATTACAGGTTGCATATAACAAAAATGAGTGGCTTAGAAAACAGCGACGTTTCTGAGAACTCATTTTGAACATTTTTATTCAAAAAAATTAGTCGTGTTATTGACAGTGCTGTTTTTCAGTGAATGGTGACCATGATTTTATACCTTCCAAGTCTGAAAATTACAAATCATGTCTATACCAGAGACGGTGTTTATTTATGTGAATGTTGTATGGTATTGTAAAAAATGTCCACTTGACAGAAGCATGTAAGATACAGCCATGTATGTATTTTTGTATTGCCAGAGACATGTATTTACTTAGGTATTTATGTATACTGCATTTTTCCCACCCCCCATCCTGAGTGTCTGTTCATTTTTTTTCTCTTTATACCTGACCTGTTAGGCTTTTTGCAATTTTTTGTTTATAATCTGTACATTTTCTTTGAGCCCTTTAGGCAGTTCTTTTGTTGTAGTTCCATCAGTAAGGGCAATTCAGTGTACTCGCCGGTGGATTTTTTCCATGCCCATCTTACGGAGTCTTATTTAGTTCTTCTACTAAAGTCATAATAAATGACATCATTCTCAATCCTCATCTTGTTTTACTCTGCAATATGGCTCGTGGCGTAACCCGGGCAAAGTAGATTACGATAAATTCTTTTCTCGCTGACTGGCACTTACATATAAGGTTTGTTTTAGTATATAGAGTTATGTACATATTTTTCACTGATGACACTAATAGAGGCAGTTGTGTTGATCATTTTATTGTTCCTATGGAAGTACATCATAGGTATATTCATTACAGTTTTTTTCTTAAGCTTTGATTTCAGTTGTAACGCCCGGAGTCGTGCCTACCGGTAGGAGCATCCAAAAGTAAGCCTATAGGCGTATTTTTGGAACAATTTCCAAAAGTGCGTCTATGGACGTTTGGATATTTTAAAAATTTGGTGGATTGTTCTGAAATACGTTTGTAATATGTTTTTGATGTAAAAGTTTGTTTATTTTAACAAGACATATTATTTTGGGATCGCAATTTCGCTCAAATGCCGGACCATCTTTTTAATCAGATAGGGGTAACTTTGTTGTTAACTAGCGACGTTCTAGCGTTACGAGCTTTACTCCAGATGAAAACCTAAAGTTTTGGGAGAGTGGTGTGGATAGAGACCACCAAACTGGATCACACGGGACTCTTTGTGACACTATGATGTACTTAAGCTGAAATATCCGGTAATTTTCAAGGCAGGTGACAGAACCAGTTTTCATTGAAATTGACATAGGGTGGTTGTCGTGCTTTTAAGTAACATGCTTACTTGTAAGTACTTGTTTTTACTGAGTAACTGACCATTAGCTGTTGATCAAGCCTTGTTTTGCTTTGTAAATTCCATTGTGTGTTTGCATTCATTTCATGTCTCTACATTTTGTTGTTGTTAATTTATGTTTTGTTCCTATGGTTTGTGATGTCTTATTCTTCTCTGATGTAATGTGTTTCATTTACTCTGTGCAATCTAATTACGAGAAGATTGGTAACACAAGTTGTTTTGATGGTGACTAAAATTATTTGGGGGATTGGATACCTTTGCCAGGTCTAATATTCAAGTAGCCACTATGTAAAGTTTGTACTTTCCTCCCAAATTTTCCAATATACAGGGTCACCTCTGATCATAAATAAACTGAAAAATTGTAAAATGACAAGACTGGAAAAGTCCTGGAAAATTAAAAGGGGCAAAAAATGCAATGGGTTATCTTTTCTTGAGGAACAATAATTCACAAAAAATTGAGAAACAATGGAAAATGAAGAGACAAGAAAAGTTGGAACCATAATCAAGTTTTTATTTGGTGTTATTCGTGTTATAAGAAGTAGCTGACACTGCATCCAGGGAGAAACACTTGAAAGTTTTGGGCACAACTGGGTTTGTAGTTACAGATGAAAAAGATGAGAAGTTTTTAGAAATATTTCAATTTTGTTACAGGTTGTGTTACCCTGAATCCTTGATAATATAATTGTTTTGTAANCTGTTTTAGCTAATGACAGGTGTTAACTATGCCCTGATCACTTAAATTCTTGAAGCAAAATAATGTTTTGTTACCCTTGTCAATTCTCAAAACTTTGGAACAAGTTTTGAAAAACTCTTTACAAAACTGGCAAAGGTGGCTAACGTTTTGGTGGAGTGGTGTGGAGAGAGACCACCAAACTGGAATCACACGGGACTCTTTGTGACACTATGATGTACTTAAGCTGAAATATCCCGTAACTTTCAAGGCAGGTGACAGAACCAGTTTTCATTGAAATTGACAAAGGGTGGTTGTCGTGCTTTTAAGTAACATACTTACTTGTAAGTATTTTTTTTACTGAGTAACTGACCATTAGCTGTTGATCAAGCCTTGTTTTGCTTTGTAAATTCCATTGTGTGTGTGCATTCATTTCATGTCTCTACATTTTGTTGTTGGTAATTTCTGTTTTGTTCCTATGGTTTGTGATGTCTTATTCTTCTCTGGTGTAATGTGTTTCATTTACTCTGTGCAATCTAATTACGAGAAGATTGGTAACACAAGTTGTTTTGATGGTGACTAAAATTATTTGGGGGATTGGATACCTTTGCCAGGTCTAATATTCAAGTAGCCACTATGTAAAGTTTGTACTTTCCTCCCAAATTTTCCAATATACAGGGTCACCTCTGATCATAAATAAACTGAAAAATTGTAAAATGACAAGACTGGAAAAGTCCTGGAAAATTAAAAGGGGCAAAAAATGCAATGGGTTATCTTTTCTTGAGGAACAATAATTCACAAAAAATTGAGAAACAATGGAAAATGAAGAGACAAGAAAAGTTGGAACCATAATCAAGTTTTTATTTGGTGTTATTCGTGTTATAAGAAGTAGCTGACACTGCATCCAGGGAGAAACACTTGAAAGTTTTGGGCACAACTGGGTTTGTAGTTACAGATGAAAAAGATGAGAAGTTTTTAGAAATATTTCAATTTTGTTACAGGTTGTGTTACCCTGAATCCTTGATAATATAATTGTTTTGTAACAATAAAAGTCTTTTAGACCAACAAGAAGTTTTTTTAATAAGGATAATTTTGTTAGTTTTGAATCTACCATATATTTCAAACTGGATTTAAAGGTAATATCCAAAAATGAAAATTTTTCACTTTCTGTCCAGTAGGCAGCAGTTGTCCATCTGGTGCAGTAGCGCTGTATTGGGTGCGACTTCTGGTGTGATCGCGCTACGATAGATCAGTTTACACCACGTTGGAGAATCGTTCAGTTGCCGCGCAAGGTCAATGTTGCACCATATGCGTTCTATTGCTCACATCTCTCAGGATATGAGCTTCCGTGTACTTTCAATTTGGCTGTTTTTGGAGTATTTTAGATCATCGTGCGACATGTCAGCTGGTCATCGGCTACCTTCAATGCTTAACTGTGATTACCTCAGTCCCCGTTCTATTGTCCTTTTTTCAAGACCACTGATAAATGTCAACATGTGCAAGGTAAAACTTGTTGACAGACACGTTATCAATACAGCCATCGCCGAAAAACAGTGTTATTCAAAACTAATATCCTTTTCTCTGACTAGTCCGGTATCGGAGGCACGTGTGGTATTTTCATTTTGATATGACCTTTTCACGCAGATACCTTACTTTAAAAATGTGAATAAAGAAAACGAAAAAAACTAATTTGAAATGAGCATTTACGACCCATCATGTTTACGTGGTGAAGAGTATTTCAAAAGTACAGTACTTGTCTCGTCTAACGGTATGAGTTTGATTCATGTGCGACAAGAGAAAGGACGGGGAATGTTAAAGACTGTTGGCAGCATACAATAGACTTGAAAAAGGAGGTCAAAGGCTATTGTAAATTTGAGCCTAAATGTGGCAAAACTATTTCCCTTAATCAAAGAGCACCTGTGTTCCAGAACTTGCACAAATTAACAACCTTGCAAATAAAGTCGCTCTGCGCGTAAGTTTACAGGTTAAAAAAATATTGTGAAGTACCAGCATTTTAGTGTGTTCGTGCGTACATAGGCGAGGTGGCGGGTGTAATAGCCTCCCCAACTTTCGGGCAAATATATGTAAAATTCGGGTAAAATAATGAAATTTTGGGAGTGCAACATCCAATGGAAAACGAAGGAAAACGACAGAAATCGCATCGACATGGAATGTTATAGAGATTTAAAATATACATACATACATACACATATATACATACATACACATATATACATACATACATACATACACACATACATACACATACATACATACATACACACACACATACATACACATACATACATACATACATACACATATATACATACATACATACACACATACATACATACATACACACATACATACATACACATATATACATACATACATACTTACATACACATACATACATACATACATACACATATATACACTCACATGCTGTGAGTTGTCTGGAAAGTTTCTGCTTAACCAATTTCTCGAGGATACCTGGTATTCGTATAAGTTGACATTTTTTAAAACAATCATCAATATTTTATGAAATGATTGATATTAGGTATTATTTTTTATGGGGCTGACCGTTTGTGCGCGTAGTTAGGACCATGCGCCAATATCCGAAATAATGCGTTTTTTCAAAAACAATTGTTCGGTTAAGTGTTTCCTTTGCACAGGTGCATGCCATGATGTGGATGAAGAAACGCAGTGTTCTTGACAAAAACAAGCAGTCTTGCTAGTTCAAAATATATTTTTGCTACTTGGTTTGATGACATGTTTAGGTAGGCTGGCTTGTGAAGTTTGCTGTAACTAGTGAGGGTAACGGGCAACGGACCAGTCCAGTGACAAACTGTTGCACACTTGATTTTAATCTTTTCTTATTTTTAAAGTATGAAGGAAACCAGACCTGATTAGTGTTTTATGGTTGGAAGAAAATTAAGTAAAATGTTTGGTTAACTTAAACCACGACAATAAACTCCCCAGTAAAAGTGCATACAGACAGTTTGAAACTGAAAAAAAACAAATTGTTTAAAATTTTAAAAGTTGCAGTGTTTGTGCATTACGTCTACAGCGTATTTTCCGAGTCTATATCAGTCGTAAGATTCTTCGCTACATTCCTGGAGTCAAATAGCCAGGCATGTTTTCAAAATATAAAGAATGTGTCTCATATCTGGTTTGCAAATAGGCGTATGCGCCAATTTACGCGCATAATTATACGGTATGTGAAATGTTATAATTCACTAGCACGCTTTGGTAGCGCTGCAAAAATTATTGTTGTTTAGGAGGCAATACTTCGTTTTAGCATCAATTTTAATGTGAAAGCGAGCGTGTTGAAAAAGAATCATTAGACAAAACGCTTCGTTTTCAAGAATAATGGCGAATTCGTGTAGTGATAGCAACAGTGTCCTTTTTTGTTCAGATCAACACAACGGTACGGCAAGCAGTGCAGATTATGCATTAGCTAAAAAACAGCATGAACCACTCGGCTCTTTTTCATGTTTTTGTGATTTCAAAAAATACGCTTCATATTAATGGTGGCTTCTCGGTGGGCTCTGTCTCTCTGGGATGAATATTTACACTGAAAGAAGACTCTAGGCGATACTAATAAATCGGACAGAGGCAGTTAGGCCACACCCACGATGGTTACTGTTGTGAAGTTCCAAAAGCACAAAGCAAATATGTATACGTACAACAACAGAATAATTTCGACGTATTTCCGGTGATATTTCGTTCTGTTATTGCTACGGAGCCACTCAGTCAAAAAGATCCCTGAGGAGCAGCAGTAGATCAGGAATTTCAAATCTTTGATACCATTCACAAACCCACTTACGTTAACTGGCCTTCATCGTTTCAAACACCAAGGGACCACCACTGTAAAGCCATCGTGCACTCCAACAGTTCGACGACACGATTAGATAGGCTGGTAAGCTATTCCATGGCACAGTGTTTGACGATGAAGAAAAACTGTCTTCGCGATATAAAACAACGTTAAGTTTTGTTAGTGACCTATGGTGTTGGGAATAGGAATACACGCCGTGTTGGGTGGTCGGCGACTACACTTTTTCTGAAGTCATTAATGTGCCATCACCCATTTATCTTCCACATATTTGATTGTTAGCCTAATTCACATCAGATACTAGTAGAGAAAAGTATTGGGATTTGTTAGAAATGATAAATTTATTTCACTGTGGGCTGAATTTTTCTGACGTATATTCTCGGGCACATATTCAACTGATGATGAGGTCTATTGAATGCTTTTATATGCCAAAATCATCTCATTAATGGTTCAATGTTTTCACCGGGCTTCCCATAGTGGACTGCGAGTGTTGTTTCAAAAGGATTTTAAAAAAGGTTAGTTCCTAGGTTCAACCTTATCGATATTGTGAGAAACGTCTTGATCGCTGGGGATGTAGAGTAGGCCTACGTTTTGGAAACGAGGAGGATGAGATTTAAAATCTTGTTTAGATTTGCTCCAACTTCAAAAATTCAAAAATGGATTAACTCTGTACTATCGGAAAGCAAGGTATTGTTCGTGATATAACTAATAAGACTAAAACGGTTAATTTTTCTATCAAATTGGCCTCCAAAATTGAATTCTTTGTGAAAAAACACGATAAATATTAGCCAAAATACCATGTCAGTTTTTCTGCTGTGCTTTACCAAGGGGAGTGTGTTTACTGCAATGCCGGATTGGTTTATGACCTGTGAGCGCCAACAAAAGACTGCAAGAACACTTTAACAATACCAAACTTGTTACCCGATCCTGGAAACTCCTTTCGTCTGGAGTTGAACTGCACGGGGTACATCTTTGACGATACTAAGAAACTATTCATGTTAAAAAAATAAAAGAAAACAAAAAATGGAAAGCACATAGGGACACATCTATAAATTCGAGCTGACACATTTGACAGAATTTCATTCAAGCAATTCGAGAAAAAAAAAACATTAAGTGCGTAAACCGTTTTCATCTGTGTGGCAAATACCATGCAAACTCATGAAATATGACGTCGCTTTCGTAAAATGTAATAATGGTACATTTCTCGCATGTGTATTCGACGTAAAATGTAACAATGATATAAAATGTAACAACTTGTTACATTTTAGGAGAGGCCTAGCAACGTAATATGTAACAATGACGTAAAATAGTTGTTACATTTTACGAAATGGTTACATTTTACAGCGTTTCAGGGCCGTCTTTTACGAGTAACTGTCGTAAGATATACTCATTTTTGTGATTACGAATGCCCTTGGTCTCCTCTCAGGAAAATAGAGCCGAGAGTCATCGTCGTGTACACGGATTTCCCATCAGCGGAGTTTAGCTGCCTAAGGGCGCTACCGAAAAATCTAGTGTCGACGTTTGCGAAATATCATCAAAAGGTCCACCGTTTTAGAAATTGGAGCCATCCCCCGCGCAGGGCTGGCTACGGACCTGTACAATCGACAGGTTCAATAGGCAGTGTAAACGCGTCTAGGTTTTCAGAAGACTTTGGACATAGCGGGCTGTATAACTGCGCAAAATCTTGTCATATGTTTGTTCTCTGTGAAACAAGACAGTAATGCCTTCCTTGTGAAACACTTACGGGCACTATCAGTCTCCGTGCCCATCGGAAGTAGTAGTCAAACGTTGTGCCGCTGATCCAAATACCACGCAGTACCTAGCAAAGTATCAATTATTCAGTTTTATTTCTCTAAGGATGACCAAAGGCCCATCGCACAAAACAGCATTTACATAAGTTTTAAAAGCGCGTGACAAGTTCTCACGAAGTTGAAAAGCTGAGGAAACATATTTACAAAGGTTAGCAAGTTGTTCATTAGCATTGTTGATATTAGCTTAATGAATTTGAACACAGTCGCTGGCTTCGGGAATTGCAGGTAACGAATACCAAAGTGTGATGATTGGGAAATAAATAGACAAGACAGAACACAGTCGCTGGCTTCGGAAATTGCAGGTAACGAATACCAAAGTTTGATGATTGGGAAATATCAAATTAGACTAGACAGAGTGGCTAATACAGAACGCAGTCGCTGGGTTGAGAGAATTGGCCCTCAAGAATTGTTCGTACTTACATCATGCATTCGTCGTATACACTTAGTAACAAGTTTCCTTATTGATGATTTTTGTTATTGAGAAGTATGTTTTTCCATTAACGTGATGAAAGTGTTTCAATGCGTGCTTTCGGTACCATTGTTCAAACACTGGGATAGTGCCTACATTATATTCTATGTCGTTGGACATCTCAATTTTGTGCAGTTTCATAAGAACAGTTTTCTGCTTGGTCATCCGAGCAGCACTGTCTGACATTAAAGCAATTATGAAGTTAAGCATTAATACTACCATCACCATAATATACAAAAAGTGAAAAGACGCTACCGCCAAGCTATCTTTTGGTCCATAGTTCAAATGAACTGTGTTCAGCATGACGTTAAAGGAAGCAATTACGCTTTGAAGAGGGTTCGAAAACAAAGGGTTTGTGTTACTGTTAATGATGGTGTACCATATCATAGCACAGGTAAGGAGCAAGATAGCAAAAAGAATCAAAAACTTTGCCAAGATGGAGACCATATTTTGGAAGACAATGACGTAATAGCCTATAAATGGCAAGGGCTGAAGAAAGTAAAAGAAGGACCAAACAGCACAAAGCAAGGCAGTGAAGACTGCGAAATAGAGAAAAGATGAGCTGCAGTATTTGGCGATCAGTAACATAAATAAGTTCGTGGTCGCCATGGCAAGGTGAATCAAATCACATACTACAAAAAATACTTTGTCAACAACATAGCGCTTAGAAAATTGACTTTTCATCACACCGTTGTACTGCCTCCACTGAGCACATGTTCTGCATGCAATGACGAGATAGCCCAGAAGTCGGGCAAACAGTGTGGCGTGCAAGAAGCTATACATCCAGACATTTTTACTTTGATGAGAATGCCTGGTAAACAATTCAATGAGGCACCCCTTCTCCGAAATTTGGGATTGGTTGCCTAGACCTTCCATCACAATCGATTTGTACGAAGTCATGCAGACAAACACGTACATAGAGGTATAGACCAGTCGCCATATCCACCAAGCGACAAAAAGTGGTAACGTGCACCTGAATTGCTTGTCCGCCCAGATTCTCAATAAGTTAAACGGCGATTTGTTAAGGCTTGAGTTGTCGAGCTGATCGTGCTCAGCGTACAAAAGTAGAGAAAGAGGTGATCTGTGACGTCGTTGAGGATGCATCCCAGAGTATTCTGTGATGTCATATCTGTAGTGAACCTCAAGACCTCGCTGTTCTGTTAGTCTATGGACCCCTTCTGTGTTAAATAAGGCTTCAAATATACCGTGACACCCAAGTCGGCAGGCTAGCTCTAACGGGCGGAAATCTTGGCTATTACCCTCGTGCAGGAGGTTTGTTAACACACTCATCGAATTAGACGCTTTGTAGAAACTGGAGATGGATGAGTAAATGCTGACAAATGCGTCTTCAAATTCCGGATAAATGCTAGAGAACAAGACAAGCATATGAACTACATTATTACCGTGTTCTTCCTTAATGCCCGTGATTGTGTTGCCGTTTTCTGAGATCAGTAATGTTACCAAACTTTCGTTCATACTCATCATTGCTAAAACTAATGGGTGGATTAGTCGTGACGGAAAGAGCTGAAGAACAGCGCTTTGGTCATAGATTTCCTGCACAAAAAATAATGAATTTTTAACAAGGGTTTTGTCTCCCCTAAATACTCCTTTCGTCAACAGCTCTTTCTCTGTTTGATTTGCCTGTTTTAACATCGACTCTGCTTCTGCCACGTTTCCATGAACGAGAATGAAGAACCACGCCTCGTAATCGGACACGTCCATTGTTTTATTATCATTCAATACAACTATCTCCATTGCGCAATCTTCGTCGCTTTCTCCATTTCGTTCTCTTTCGGTTGTCAATTCTTGAACATTGTAAACCGTGTTACCATCATTGAATAATCCAAACATTTTCTCTTCTGTGCGGTCGTACAACAGTTGTCTTCCTAAGCTGTGGCTGCCCTGGCTGTCAGAATTGAGAGAGTGTTTTACTTCTGTTTGTGCTGCGTACGCCTTTGTTTGATTATATGTTACAATCTAATGATAAAGGTGTTTTTTTTGCAGTTACCCAGAGGACTTTCATTACGTTTCACTTCAGAATTCATGTCATTGGATGCTTGTTTGTTTAACTAATGGATTATATCTCGCTACTCCTTGACTAAATACCAGTCAAATGTTGTAGTGCTTAAACATCGATTTTTAGGCTCATGTGGGAAGACCGTGAAAGAACGAAAGGTTGATTTCAATGTTGCTATGCGCCGACGTGGTAGCGCATTGCCGTCATCTCTGCCCGTTCGTCCGCCCTCCATTGTAATGTTTCTCCCAGTCGATCCCTCGCTTTTACTGTCAACAACGAACCCAGATCGAGAGTATTGCAGTGGCTCTTTGGTTCGATTTCTGTTAGCATGGGCTTCTCTGCTCGAGGAACGAAACTGAGCTACTCTGACGTCATCAGTAGAATGCGGGAGATGTATTTGTCGTGTCTCTTGTGGAAAACATTGTTAATGGGCTTAATTACTCTATAGAGGTTTGATAATAAACTTGCACGCCCACAGATTGCAAAGGGTGTCTTAATCCATTAAATAAAAATAATTGATAAGCTGCAGGCTTTATTCTCACTCACGGTTTTTCTCACTTAATTTCAAAATGCTATAAAGCCGCGTTCCGTCCAAGATGCAAACTTTTGATTGAGAACACTTACCGCAATTGGTCTTAAAGGAGAAGACAACCTTCTTTCATGTCATTTTTAGCAAAAATAAGATTCCTTGATTATCCCAGACATATTTTCACTTAATAACAGCTTTTCGCAATTGAATTAATAATTCGTCCTCTAATACGGAAGTGACGTTTTGGGAGGCAAGAATTTTCGCGCCAATTTCTTTTCATATAGTCCGACTGCGAGAGCTGTCGAGTCAGTCATTGTTTTACCTCGGTTGTGATAAGTTAGGTCTTCGTTTGATTTTGTTTTAAGAGTCAGTTAACACCCCACACTGTTGCTGCGTACCGGAATGTACTCATTATCACCCAGAGCCTGTAAGCAATCCTGCTGCGATGTTGAGTAGTGGGAGCGAATACAGGCCAAGTTAGACACCAAGTGAACAGGACAGTTCGTCGTCCAATGAACAGATCGGTGAGCCAAACATTGATAAGTTAATTGCGGAATTGTCTAAAATATAGGAGCTATTTAAAAGGTGCCAGGTGTGTGGCGAGGGAGTCAAACAGCGGGATGTAAGCAGTTTGTGTGGTCAGGTAACCATCCAGTGGGAGTGTGTCGCGGGACACTCGCCGGGGCAATTGTGGGACAGATGTTCACCTGTCCGTGAGACGATAGTGAGTACATCCCGGCACGCAGCAAAAGTGTGGCATGTTGACTGACTCGAACTTATCACAATCGAAGTAGAGCGGATGACTGACTCGGCAGCTCTCACAGTCGGTCTATGAGGAGAAACTGGGGCGAAATTCTTGCCTCCCAAAACGTCACTTCCGGAGTAGGCTTAGCAGACGAGTAATTGTTTAAATTACAAAAAGCTTTAATTAACTGAAAAATATGTCTGGGATTATTTATTGTTTGCTAAAAATGACATGAAAAAAGGTTGCCTTCGCCCTTAACCTGTCCCTCATTCACATGATAAACGGTGTCTGGGCCTGCAAAGTAGGCCTACTGACCATATACTCGGCGCATGAAATGATTCGCCGTGACAAGACAACACTTACAGGGCCTGATCTCTTCGTGATGTCAACGTGTTCTCTTGAGAATCCGTGCATTGCAGTCGTTCGTACGAATGCATTTCCCTGCATACCCATCGTTAAAGCTATCCACGTGAATCCGGAAGTTAATTGCTGATCAAGCACAGATTTCAGCCGGTACAGTGGCGGATTTCATAGCAATCTAACGTGATTTTTTTGAGAATGCATTCTTTGCACTCATTCGTACCAGTGCATTGCAATCATTGCTGTAACAGTGTACGCGTCAAATCGGAATTCTGTTTCACTTCGTTTTCTTATCACTACTCTGGTACCTGCAGAAGATTCATAACTTGGATACCAGCGTTATAGGCACGAGCTAGGCCTATAGTTACCTTACATTTACCTGGTGAACTTAAGTCGATTGGAATTCTAGTGTGATGCCGATCATAACTTGACCACTTAGATCAAAGCGTTTGCTACACTTTTTCATATGCAGTGTGATGAAAGATACATTACCATGTAGGTGGCGCTGTGGCAGGTGGTAAGCGTGTGCTGGTTAGAGAAAGAAATATCCATGAGCGTGTACTATCAGCGACCTCCGGATTTACGAGTGCATTATGCTCGCGTGAACGAGTGCAATGCATACGTTCTCAAAAGTACACGTTGGCGTTCCATAGGTACCAAGCAATAACAAAATGTCAACTCCTGGAGTCATCTGATGAAGTTACGCTATGAAACCAAATTCATAACAGTATGTGAAATCAATCAAAAGTTTTGTTTGTGATAGAAGGCCGGTGTATAGGTATCTAGCCACTTTACGGGATAAGCAACCGGTTTAATCATTCTAATTGACATAAAAGCTTTTTGGGTGTCACGGTGGTAAGATAACTTCCTCGTATTTCCTTTTGAAAGAGCACCCAGCCCAAATTTGGCCCCGAAACGTTTTGCTTAAGGTTAAACGATACGGAACCCCGTTTTAGTGATGTCATCCAAAACTGAGATAAAAAGCACTACACAATCAAACCACGTTCTCAGTTTGTTAAGGAATGGATCATATGATTCAAAGTGCACAGCATTCATTTCCGACAATTGTGGATTTTCTGGCATCAAGCGTTAGCCTGCCTTGCAGACTTCACGACTCTCTAAAAATACTTCAAACTACCTCCAGAATTGTTTGCCTCGGTCGTCCCAGAGGAGCCTAAAAATGATGTTTTAGTACATGAACATTAAATCGGTAGTTTGCAAAAGAGTAGCGAGTTATAATCCATTAGTTAAACAAACAAGCATCTCAGGACAAACGTAACTGATACCTCTGGGTAACGGCTGAAGTGAATGTCCATTATTGATTGACGGTGTCATCAACAGTGTGACATAAAACAAAGGCGCAGCCAGCATAAAAATAAGCTGCTATGACTTTAAAAATTAAATATTCTATCCTTTCAGCAAGAGTGGCCACAGGTTAGGAAGACAACTGTTGTACGACTAGCACAGAGAAGAAAAATGTTTGGAGTATTCAATGATGGTAATACGGTTTACAATGTTCAAGAATTGACAACTGGAAGAGAACGAAATAGAGAAAGCGACGAAGATTGCGCAATGGAGATAGTTGTATTGAATGATAATAAAACAATGGACGTGTCCGATTACGAGGCGTGGTTCTTCATTCTCGTTCATGGAAACGTGGCAGAAGCAGAGTCGATGTTGAAACAGGCAAAGCAAACAGAAAAGGAATTGTTGACGAAAGGAGTATTTAGGGGAGACAAAACCCTTGTAAAAAATTCATTATTTTTTGTGAAGGAAATCTATGACCAAAGCGCTGTTCTTCAGCTCTTTCCATCACGACTAATCCACCCATTAGTTTTAGCAATAATGAGTATGAACGAAAGTTTGGTAACATTACTGATCTCAGAAAACGGCAACACAATCACGGGCATTAAGGAAGAACACGGCAATAATGTAGTTCATATGCTTGTCTTGTTCTCTAGCATTTATCCGGAATTTGAAGACGCGTTTGTCAGCATTTACTCATCCATCTCTAGTTTCTACAAAGCGTCTAACTCGATGAGTGTGTTAACAAACCTCCTGCACGAGGGCAATAGCCAAGATTTCCGTCCGTTAGAGCTGGCCTGCCGACTTGGGTGTCACAGTATATTTGAAGCCTTATTTAATACAGAAGGGGTCCATAGACTCACAGAACAGCGAGGTCTTGAGGTTCACTACAGATATGACATTACAGAATACTCTGGGATGCATCCTCAACGACGTCACAGATCACCTCTTTCTCTACTTTTGTACGCTGAACACTATCAGCTCGACAACACAAGTCTTAACAAATCGCCGTTTAACTTATTGAGAATCTGGGCGGACAAGCAATTCAGGTGCACGTTACCACTTTTTGTCGTTTGGTTGATATGGCGACTGGTCTATACATTTATGTACGTGTTTGTCTGCATGACTTCGTACAAATCGATTGTGATGGAAGGTCTAGGCAACCAATCCCAAATTTTGGAGAAGGGGTGCCTCATTGAATTATTTGACAAATATCTTTATCAAAGTACAAATGTCTGGCTGTTCTGCTTCTTGCACGCCACCCTGTTTGCCCGACTTCTGGGCTATCTCATCATTGCATGCAGAACATGTGTTCAGTGGAGGCAGTACAACAGTGTGATGAAACGCCAAATTTCTAAACGCTATGTCGTCGATAAAATATTTTATGTATCATGTGATTTGATTCATCTTGTAATGGCAACCACGAACTTTTTTATGTTACTGATCAGCAAGTTTTGCAGTTCCCCTTTTCTCTATTTCGCAGTCTTCAGTGCCCTGCTTTGTGCTGTTTGGTCTTTCTTTTACTTTCTTCAGCCCTTGCCATTTATAGGCTATTACGTCATTGTCTTCCAAAATATGGTCTCCATCTTGGCGAAGTTCTTGATTCTTTTTGCTATCTTGCTCCTTACCTGTGCTATGATATGGTACACCATTATGAACAGTAACACAAACCCTTTGTTTTCGGA
>NMRA01001129.1:25074-37748 GCA_002633005.1 Phoronis australis | reverse complement strand
GTTTGTTCCCAACGCTTGCACTTAGTCAACTGCTGTGTCAATGAGCTTGTAAGCCTCTACAATGTCAGCATCTCGTTTCGCAGCTCAGTTGACACTAAGACCCTTGAAGTTGCCAAGTCCATTCAAAAGACTTACATGCACAACTAAATTTGATCCGTTCATCATGGACTACTTCAAACCTTGACGAAGCATCCCAGGACCTATTTGCATCTCTTGCAATTTACGAAATAAACGTCCCAATGTCTGAACGCTTGAAACCCGAAGTACTAATATCAAATAAATGCCCATGGGCATGAGCGTTTCATCGGGTGAGCCTTTCTGCGGAAATTCCCAGTATAGAAGACGGCAGTGTGCTTATTGCAGGTAGACAGACGGTAGGTGTTGAGGTCGGAACTAGGGCTCCTTAGGAGGCCTATTGAACATCGCACGAGTCCCGCAAGACTTTGTTGTGAAAGAACAGCCTCCCCAAAATTTCTGGTACTGTACACTTTTCGCGAATGCGGTCACTTTCTCAATGTGAGTGCCCCCTTGGTCATTCCTTGTATAGACATAACTTGTTATAGAGTGTGTCTTCAAACGGACTCGCGACCGACCACGGCGCCCGCCACAATAGCAATTCTTCGGAAAAAGAATTATTTTCAAAAATATTACATGTACATGTACACAATATTACATGTACATGTACACTGTATAATATTGCGCAAGACACCTTTACTATACATCAGTTACAAACGTGTGGAGTGTAATAGAATGACACGGCATGACAGATGAGGTATATACAATGTACGTTGCACGTCAATTCGCCTGAACATCAGGGTTGCGGCACCGCAGTATTTCCCTAATCAAATCAAAACATATCTTAGAGTAAAAAGAAGCTAGTTACCTAAAGAAATCAGCTACAGAACTGCTCTTTCAGCGGTGAATCCATCTAAAATGCTTGGCTACTTCAGAAGTGTCGACGGAAGCGAGCATCAATAAATCCCTGCCCGTTTTGCCGATGAGCCACAAAGACTCAGCAATTCACAACGCAAAAAAATATATTTTAAGAGTGAACCCCCTCAATTTTTTCCAAGTTGGTTTACTTGGGCTTTACACACGCTGGCGGTGCCGTTTTTGTTTTGCTGGAGACGCTTTTGTTTTTTGCTTTTTAATTTTTTGGTCCTGGCCTGAGGGGGGGTTTAAACACCCTGAACCCCCCCGTAGATCAGCCACTGGGGTAAATGCCTGTCATTTTTTAACTCAGAGACTGATTCTGGTCTCTGGGTTTGCGCCTTGACCTTGGTACTAGGAGAAATGTGGTGTCCTATTATAATCAGTTAGATTAAGTACAGGTGTACATGTACATGTAGTTAGGTAGTATACTGGCCGTTTTCAATAATAATGGTGCTTATTTGTTGAAACTACATAGTAAAATTCACTATGAGTTACAGTGTTTTCCGCACTTATATACCGGTAGTCTGTCCGTGTTAACAGGGGCTGTACTAGCACTTATTTGTTGATATTATATAGTCTATTTCTGTTATTACTGATGATGCTATGTAATACTCTATTTATGTTACCATTATTATAACTTAGTTGTTTCCAATCTGGTACCCACTTATTGCATAACCACTAAAGTATTCTGAATACTCATTTTATGTCCAGTACAGTTTTTGCCTTAATAAGCGCCCAGGGCGCTTAGAAAATTTCGTTTCATGGGTTGGGCGCTTATTGGGGTCTAAGGTGGTTGAAACCCGGACTCCGGGGTGATGCACTGCCTTTAAACATTGTTGTTAAATTACGATTATTTTTCAAAAGACTGTGCTGAAATCCCAAGGCCGAACTCGCCGACTAGTAATGATGCGTCGCTTCCTCGCAATCTTCGATAGGGCTGCTTGAATTCTTGAATAAAATTAGTTTCGACTCAACAAATAACCTGAAATCTTCATTAAGTTTTCCAAATAGCAATCCAAAGATTTTGTAAGTTCCTGTGAAGTTGCGCTAGATCGGAGCCCGCAACACGTGAAAAATCTCTGGAGGAACACACGTTGTTGTCGCGTGACGTTTGTTTTGATATTCGTCAGCGTCTGCGTGAGTGAGCGAACGCGTGTGTGTCATCAGAGTTCATTTGCCAAAGTAAACGCAATGGGACGATCTAGGTGTGCATTGTAATCAAAGGATTTAACTCCAGAACTAAAGCAAAACGTGTTTTACATAGCACTAGATGGTCTAATCTGCTAAAAACCGTTAGAATAGTCTCGGAAAGGCCGATATTAAATGTCATGGAGACGCCAAGTGACGATGCGTGACAGTCTAACAGTTATTTTCCGGGAGATTCGGCGTGTAAGGGTGCAAAAGTGTTCACTATCAGTGGGTGGGTCACTTTGACACCAATTATGATAAATTAAACAATTTCTCCTAAAATTAACACAAAAGTTTTCCACGGTATTAGAAACTTTCGGAAATCAGTGCCAATATTATTTCTTGCCGATGCTATGCTACCCGTTTCATGAATAGATAGTTCCCGACAAAATGTCTTCGATGACAAGTACATGTACATGTATGTAGCGCGCTCTTCCTGGCCACGTGCTTTCTAAAAGCAAGAATCCAAGTTTCAAGTGAAAACCTGGAATTTTAGTCTTCCATTCGTGGTTTTCATGTAAAACTTGGATTCCTGTTGAGGGAGAAGATCTGTACAATAAAGATACAATACAAACCCGTTGACAAGTACGCTGCGACTGTTCCGAAAGGTCAGGCCACAGTGGGACACATCCTCGCAAGACAATCAAAACTTGTGCGTTCTTTTTGAATCATGGCGGAAGTTTGAAGTGTATAGTCACGGCTAGATACCTTGGTCCACTAATTCCGTGCACAATGATTTTTTTCGGGGCTGTCGGCTCTTATTGATAAACTGAAGAAGTTACTGTAGAATTTTAGAACTGTAGTTAAGGCGTTCTTCGCATGTAGGCCTACACGTTCATGGGCTGGGCGCTTATTTTAGCAAAGTCTGAAAACCTGTTAGGGGCGCTTATAGGGCATGGGCGCTTATTAGGGCAAATGTGGTATGCATTCACTGTTGAGCTTTTTCTTAGTTTTTTTTAAACAAATGAATATATATTCGCCAGGTCATCACCAACAATCATAGTGTTATCATAGCATTTATGTTCGGAATATGTCCCGAAAATAATCATGGTGCGTCGCAAGCTCCGTTTCCAGAGATACAAAGGAGACCGTGTATAGGCGATATAAGGTCATTATGACTGATAAGGTACAGAAATATGAGTGTACAAATAACACAAAGATAAAATAATAATCTCTGGAAAGATGGGCAATAAAAAGCGCCACGAGAGATGTTGAAGACAGCTCATGCCCAGCATATAGTCTAGTATCCCTGGCACTTGTATCAGTTGCATACATGTACATGTACTTTAGTTTTTCACTTTTAGTCACGTTGGACTACTTGAATGGTTATATGTACAGTATATGCTATGATTGTGTGTCTCTTTAGTTATTTGTTCTTTATTGGTGGGGGAAACAGCTGTAGTCAAATTTAATTAGAAAGTTATTTCTTACTTATTAAAGGTTGTTAGATTCTCATCGTATGCACATTTGTCTTAGTAAAGGCGTTTATGTTTAGGTGTTGTTATTGACGTTGGCCATTTAGTATAATGGCTCCACTTCTTTCGTTAGGGAAGAGATGACTGAAGCGATGAGTCTCGGCTCAGTGTGGGGGTCTCAAAGTTTTGATGTCATTTTCTTGATATTACGTTGGTGTTGGCCCCGGTGCTACACCTAACGACAGCAGAGCCCAGGAAAGGTCACATCTACACCATGTGACTGGTCACATGACAAGATCGTCTGGGCCTCTTGGAGTTAACCGTAGTCCAGGGCAGACGTTAAGTGAGTACCTCTAGAATTGCTCTTACACTCAGTGAGATAGTTCGAAGCTGTCTAGGCCACAGCAATACAACAGCTACGACATTTATGGTTTTCATATCGCAGCTTACATACCGTTGCCATGTATGCCTCGGCTAGCAGTAAGAAGCATTGAAATCCTTCTCCAACTACTGTAAGCGTACGCTTTCAACATCATCAATTGAAAAAGACGTCAACAGGGAACTGCTCCTTAACCACTCGTTAAGTAACATCACGCAACCCGTCCCAGATGCTAAGGCCCATTCCCCGCTCATGTGCAGTTAAATATTGCCAGTGTATGTAGGCCTACACTGATGTAGGCCTACGTCAGTGTAGGCCTACATGTTGATTGCGTGATGACTGCATCCTAAAATGCTGAAGAGGGTCCAGGATGAATTCCAGAATTCGAGTTAGGGGTAACGTTCATTGATCTTTGCTAAAATCGTTGATAATAAAAATCGGCTTAGTTGTACGTCACATCCTGTGATTGACCTACATGTAGCCTATTTTTTGCACATGGCGCGTAATGCGGTGGCAAGCAGTAGTGGGTACATGTGACATTTTGTAGCTGGCCTATTTTTTCGATGTTTCCGGTTAGGCGAATCGTAGAATATTTCTATCAAAACAGACGGACCCTCCAGTCGAGCACTGTATTAACTGCTCACGTTTACTAAGATTATGGGTAAATAACTTACGGTTGATATCAAGTCCCTGAAAGATGCCTCTGAGCTCACCCAACAGAATGGTGCCGCTACCATCGACGTCGACCTTGACAAAAGACGCGTCGCGATCAGAGTCGCTCCTAAATATCAAAAATACTTGTTTACAAATATTGCAATAAGGTGTGACGGTACACGCCAGACTCAGAGGGCAGGACTTACTGATAGGCTGGAATAAATATACGAGGAAGCCGCGAATACAATGTTAGGAATAGACCGTGAAACGGGTGATTGTCGAGAGGCAATTTTTACATGCGCTAACTGCGCTCCGAAGCTACGTGTTGTTTTCATTAAAACAAAACACGTGGAGATGTGATAAAAGATTGTGGGCTGTGGCAATGCAAAGGCGAATATTAAAAATGCGAATTGTATAAGTCGAGAAACTATTACTAGTGGGTGGCAACTGAACGTGTTTCGGGTCACAGATCAGTGCAGAAAGGAGCCGCATAACAGCTTTGTTCAAAATTAATGCATTTCAGGTTTACAGCTGAATTCGTAAACACTCGGGCTGCTTTTAAAGACTTTACGGCACAGAACGCTTACAAGCTAATGGTAATATTATAGACAAATTAATTCTCGATATCCATGGGTGGACCAGATGGGTGTGTGTTACAGCGCATTTGCTCTGGTGTTCCGTGCATTCAAACCTCTGGCGAAAATTAAAATTTCCATCGTAAAATAAATACCACATCACAGTCTTCGACCGGGAAAGGAGGATTGAGAAGTAACAGTGTCTGCTGAATTTTAAGCTTGTGGTCTGGAAATGTTACTTACCATGCGAACACAGCGGCGACAAGGGAGATGAGGATAACACACTTCATGACGGAAGCTGAAACAAGAGGGATTGTACACTATTGTTTCCAAAATGAGAGTTCAATACGCGTTTTAGATTCAGACAAACAGCCCTGCTTAACGTATAAAGTCTATAACGGGCTTCGCACAGTATGAGACAATGTGATACTAGCTAGACAGTTATCTTGCAGGTTTTTAGCTTTGTAGTGAAAGTTTCGACTAAGGTGTGGCAGAGATTAGAATCGGGAAGAAACTGTCATGCTCCGTTTTTGTGCAGAAGTTTCTCTGGAACGCGATTAACAGCCTCAATTGCACGGAAAGTGATTCTGTTAGGGTTTGCTCGAAAAGATAATTAATTTCTGTTGATATCAAAACAGTTTCTTTTAGTGTCAAATTTATAAAAATAATCTGTCAACTGTTCGCCACTTCAATCTTTGATTGTTTCTCCTACCAGGCAAAGAACGTCTCCTGGTTTAGTATGAAAAGACTAGACGGCTGCTATCCTTTCTATATGAAAAATGTGACCTTTGACCTCAAGCAACTTCAAGCAACCGACTATGAGCGCATGCGCACATTTATCATAAGCGGGAGGGAGTTTAGAAACCCTGTGGTAACCACAATTTTTTCCTTCATGCGTATTATAAAAATTTAATTTTTGTCATTTTTTTCTGGAAATATCCCCACAGGGGAATGTGATTTACGCTGTATTACATATTGCGAGATGTTTAAATATCATTTTGACGAGCTTTCGCGGTCCATGCCTCTTTAATGTGCGCCGATCCCCAGTTGACCGGGGCTTCCTTGCAGTGAAAGCAAGTGACACCACGTGCTCCGATTGAAATATACATGTACATGTATGGCAAATTACCGCGAAATCTGGCCAACATACTCTAACGGGCTTTTAGGTTAATTTAATATTCATTGGCAAAACGAAAATTGAAAATACGACCTTTGTCAAATCTGATTTCTGAATGGAAGACAAAAATTGAAAAAAATGTTTGAAGTTCCATTTCCAGTATAAAAAATTTAAAATCCGAGTATTGGTCATTAAAAACACAATTTCCACGGATTCAATTTACGTGATTGATTGGCCTTAATGAACGCGCAGATTAAAAGAGTCTGCATTCCTAAAACTGCGTTGAAGTACATGTAGTGACGTTGTAAAATACTTTCTAACTCTATTACACCAACCTCAATACAACGTTTCGGTTGGTCATTTCTCCAGCTATCTTCAGTTCAGTTTGCAGTGTTCGTAGAGCGAGCACGGTAAGGTGGTACGCGCATGCCATGGTGACTAATTAGGATCACTTTTTGGTGCATTTCCCACAGGAAAACTTGGTTGAACGCAAACCCCACGATGGTGCCACATGCACGTACTATTTCTTTAAAGTGCACGCTAACCCCTAAAGACAGCAGAAAAACTACACACCGAATCTCACTCACTCCAATGTGAAATACATAAACTCTAGGTCGATGCAAGTAAACCAATATGTTTAAGGGCTGATGTGGGGAAAAAGTTTGTCCTTAGACTCATATAGCCAAGGGGTTCAGAACTCAGATTGTACAACTTTCCTCCAAGAAGTCTGGCTTTACTCATGACTACATGTCTTTCTCAAGCAATGCAATTCAGTCGTTACCAGCACCGCAGTGGTTACGTAAAATGTGGACGACAGATGCGGATTTAGAGTGGGGCCAACGGGCCATGCCCCCCTAAAATTCTAAGATTCCAATTGGCAGCTCGGGTGCGAATGTCTGAAGGTCAAAATACTGGCTAATACTCTGCATGCCCCACATAACTCAAAATCATGGATCCGCCTCTGGACTGCACAGCATGAACAGGTTTGATACATCGTATCAAGTGTGTACCGCATAAAAGTATTTACACTATGCGTGCTTGCAGTTAGAAAGTGAAACGTTGCGGTACGTGAGAAACGAAATGTGTAACCAAGAGTGGGATTGCGGTACTTGAAAAAACACATCTCGTGAAAAACAGAACTGCATTGAAGAGTACATGTAAATAAGCATGTTGATAAATCCGTATCTTTGATCTGATTGAGGAAAATAGATTTCTACATTGAAACAGATACGACAGAAAACTGCTAAAATTCAACAGCAATTCCGGATTATAAAAACTATGCGACATGTACATGTTTAGGACTCACTCAAAATAGTGTCTTGGTCCAGTAGTCAAATGACCCTCACTCAGTTGTGTCTACAACGCCGATCGGACTAGTGGTGAAAGTTACGGCGATCGGGGAGCTTCGGATAGTGTTTCCATGAAAAGAATTGTACGTTGACACTCTCACAGGGTGAGATACTGTACAATGTATGAGCAACTCGACCGCGAAGTCTTCCGCAATGTGAAGACGCCATGCAATTGTTGACACTGATATCGTCCCCTAGATAAAAATAGGGGCAGCAAAAGTATTTTTTAAGTTTTCCTTTTTGAAAGTTTTTAAAGAGCAAACATGAATAATTCGTGAATTAGTCACGTGGTTCTGTTTTTAAATGTTGAAAATCGGACAATAAATGTGATGAGTTTCACCACCAAATCTTTTGTACAATTTTGCCAAATTATGCTTCTCATTAACACTGCTAGGTTGAAGCAAAATATCAGCAGACAGCAGTTGGATTTTGAGATGCGCCGAGTGTCATGGTACAATTCTTGACATGGAGGGGGAGCAGCAACAGTTCTGACGACCAGGAAAGGTTCAAATTACTAAGGCTTCCAAATACCATATCTTAGGGACCTCCAAGAGGCCAAAGTCTAACACTGGACAATAAAATAATCTATCAATACAAAGTACAAGAAACACTAGGCAAGAATTTTTTTCATCGTCGGCCATATTTCTCTTTATATAACTTTCTTTCAGTAGAATCTTCAACGATACAATGTGTGCTCTTTCCGATTAAGGTGGTTATGCAGTTAATTAAAAGAGTTGCTCAAATAACGGAGACTACTCGATAACGTCTCTCTTTTTCATGTGCAGATGGTTTAGTATACAGTGTATATTTAACGGATTGGATTAGAAAACTTACCTGGAGAAACTTGTTTAAGAGTGGGATATCAACGTACGTGTCCCGTATTTATATAGTCTGGAAGTGACGGCAGTTAATGCAAACGACACACGTACGTCTCCTGCAGGGACAGGGTGATAACAAACATGGCATCAGCAACAGGCTCACAATTTGAGAGACACAGAACACGCATTTCAACTAATTCAACTATGCCCACTAATCACTACGCTACCTGCAGGCAGACAGATAAAGTGCATGACGCCAACAAAAGCCTCACCAGGCTCACAACTTGAGAGACACAGAACAAGTATTTCAACTGTTTCAGCTATTCCCCAGTTAAACATGCAGGTACTGGGGCAATACTGACCCTGGACTGTCTTTTGTATTGGCTCAGTGATGTAGGCCAGTACTGGCCCAATAACATTTTGCACACCCGCTGGGTATTGGGCCAGTGTAAGATTTCGATATCGGGCCATTAAAAGGCCAGTACGAGGCCATTACTGGACCAATACAATTGGTGGAATTAGTTGAATTAGTCGATATCTCAGGGCTGAATAGGTTGAGAAGTCTTGGGAATTACAGTTGGGTTCAATTCAAGTATTCCTTCTATTCGCTGCACCACCTGTGGACAGGTAGAAAACTTATACGACGTCATCCACAGGCTCATAATTGACCTTTCGCAAGCTCCGCTCCTATGCGAAAAGTCACGTAATACCCGACATTCGAACGAGATGTCAGAGGCAAATACACTGTCGCTAAACCATAGATATTAGTAAAGAGATTCGCGACTCCGTAAAGTCTCGCGGCCTAACGCAAAAGTACGTGAGCAGGATTCAAAACTTCCGGTCTCATGGCTAAGCGTAGTAACGAAGGTGAACTTTGGTTTTTATTTCGCGCACGTCAAGCAAATTTTTTGATTTTGAAATTAATTTGTTGTGTTTAATGCAAACTGAATCGCGTATGCGAGCCATTCAAGTCGGATTATTGCTACAAAACGTGTCGGAATTATCTTGACAAGTGGTTGTTGATCGGCCCGCTTGCTGGCACAGTTCAACACACGAATCGAGGCGTTTGGCCCAATGAAAAGGTTGAGCTAAATGGATAATTCTTTTCACTAGTTGAATTCTCTGTCGTTTACAATAAAATTAAGTTTGAACTTTGTGATTTTGTATGAATTTTGGCTTGACCTAAATGTAGTTTCTCATTCGTCACTACGTCTACAATACATAAGCCATGGTTTACCAATATATCCAAAATTAAGCAAGAGCGAAATTTTGCCATTTTCATGATTTTCAGATGCTCATATATATTAGCATGAAAAGTGGTGGAAAATGAAAAGTATGCCAGCGAAATATTTAAACTTTCTTCTTTATATTGATATCCGTTTCAACAAATGGGGGCATTCGTGAATATTTTTAAAAATCGAACTACTGCAGCAGTGGAGAAGAGGATAAATTTTCCGTTGCTAAATATCCATTACTGAACCGATTTTAATGATATGTATATCCAGGGGCAGATCCAGGATTTTGTGTTAGGGGAACCAGAGCTGAGTATTAGCTAAGATATTGTCATTCAGACATTGGCACTCCCGACTCTGCCAAATGGAATCTGGGGGAATATTANGGGGGGGGGGGGTGTAGCCCTCTTGGCCCCCCTCTTAATTCGCTATTGATGTCAAACTGTTAAAAAATTCTGCCTTAGTGTACATTTTTAGTTGTTTTTTTGATATAAGTATGGGAAAATGTTTTTTAATTTAATGCCTTGTCAATTTCTAACCTGGAAAAATCCTCCAAATGTACTCTCAACGTAACAATTACTATCGTGTCCGAATCCATTCCTCATCAATTTTTTCACTGCATCTCACCATTTCCATTTAGCAATACTTCCAAAAAAGGTAAATTCAGTCATTTTTCAAGAACCGTGCTGACCTTTCCAGGGTTAAAACTAAACTCAAATTTGATTGTTCAAATGGATTAAACAGAACCACTCAAAACTTCCCTAAATTACATTAAGTGACCCAAATTGGTGAAATATTTTCATTTAAACAGTACCGAATATTTTAAAAATAAATTCAATTTAACTTCAGCTTTGGGGATAGATTCAGTCTATTTTCTTCGAAAATAATTTTGTTTCACGTTTTCTACCTTGTGGTGGTGCTGTGATCAGTTTCATTTTTAAAAAATTATATTTGGTATTAAAATAATTGTTTATTCAAGGCTGCAGTGCATCAAAACCGTTTAGAATATGAGTGTGCTCTTTTTGGATGGTCACTAACACAACGCCTCTCAATTCCTAAATTATTTGATGCCGCTCATGGGATGTATGACATAACAGTTGGCTGAAAACAGTAATTGCACAGATATCGGTCCTCAATAGCTCAGTGGTGAGAGCACTAAGCCCGCAATTTAAAGACCTGTGGTCCGATTCCCAGTTGGGGTTCCTGAGTTTTCTGTGTTCATTTGAGATGCGTAACTTAAGATTGTGAAAACATTGATCTAACATGGGGAAAAAAGAATAATTCATATAACCGCAAAGATTTTTGAATAAATGACGAAATACTGTGAAAAACTAGGTTTCTGGTTTTTGCTATTTTTGAATTCATTTGTTACACCAATTTCATTTTTAGAATTGTTTTGAAATATTTTGGAATAAAAGAAATATTTTCACCGAACCATGGTAATTTTTTAAGTGTTTTGTCGTTTGAAAGTGGATTGGTGACGATGTCATGTTGTTAACCTACTTGTAAAGGACTCTCTATCTTGTTTTAGCAATATAGTAAGCTATGGATTCCCAAATATAGTTGTCTAAACTTGATATTTTTTGTGGCCTGAAATTTTTGGGTGCTATTTGCTGAAAAAGAGACTATTTTTGAGGCTGTAATACTTAAATAACTCGAGAGCCACCTAAACAATTTTAAAAAATATATATAAATGGCATGTCTAAAGCTACAATTTTGGATTATTGAAGTGTTTCTGATGAAATTTGTATTTTGCTTTGCTCTGACAGCTACTTTTTGTAAAACATAGTAGGCAAAGGGTGTTTTTGTATTCCTTCTCAGAAATGTATGCAACACCGACTTTATGTAATGTTGTTGTTTTTTTTCCTGTTAGTCATTGTAAAAATCAATTCCATTGTATATTTGTGTTGTCATTTTTCACTTAACAATTGTAAAGTAAGACAGGGGAATCTCAGACCCTTGTTACTTACTCATTGGAACTGGGAAAATAAAGAAATGAAAATTGTCTAATTTGTGTGTGCTGTGCTATCTGATAACCACTAAAAATAAGGCTGACAGAACACCTTTCATAACCTGAGTGAGTCTTTCCCTCTCATGTTCTCTATTTCAAATTTTGTGGTATTTTGTTTCAGTTGGTGGTTTCATTTCATGTTATAACGTTTTTCTTCTGCAGGCAAAATATAACACTTAAAATTGAATTCCCTTCACTAGTATAAAGTACAAAAACTTAATTTATAAAAAATATACTATACAAGTTTCCTTTCCAACGTTGAATATCTGTTGGCGTCAAAAAACCCTAAAAACAATTACAGTGCCAACTGGTCCTTCAAAATTTTGACTTCTTCATTCACTGGTTATCTCCACAACTCAATAGTGGAACTGATTCGGGTGTGGAAATTAAACATTCACGCTCAATGCAATACCTTAAATTAGCTCAGTTTTTTGTTAAAAAGCCATAGAAGAGTCCTGGAGGAATGAGGTCACTTTCACAAAATCACGTTCCAGATACAACTCTTCGTTCCATATTACTTTATAGATATTCTATGTATTTGTGACATTTAGAGGATGTTGACACTGAAAGAGAAAAATAGACATTAGGTCTTAATGAGCATGCCCACATTCATAATCATAAGTATCACTCGTCAAGAAACTGTGGAGAATACATCAACTCAGTTGACATGGAGAGTATGATGTGCTGCTATTGAAAATATTGAGAGTCTCTTTTGATTACATTCTCGAAGCCCGTTTTGAATGAGCAGCAAACAGGGTCATGCTGCACTTGTTTGCGCGACATTCTTGTTACCCCCTCCATTTGTCAGTCTTTGCAGTGTTTCACACCTGCTGTGTACCATTGCATATTTGACTAGCTTTTGCTCTATGGTGGTATTACTGTGTCATTTTATTTCCACTTGATGAAACAAGTATTTTCAAAATATCGTTTGTCGTCTCTTGGTCAGTTTCTTTACCAATGTTCTGACGATACGAACGGAATGGAATAAAGATTGTGACAGCAA
>NMRA01001129.1:0-14167 GCA_002633005.1 Phoronis australis | reverse complement strand
TTGACTGACTAGTAAATGAAAGCAAACGACGACGGAACTTAACACAACCGAGGTAGAACAATGACTGACTCGGCAGCTCTCACAGTCAGACTATATGAAAAGAAATTGGCGCGAAATGCTTGCCTCCTAAAACGTCACTTCCGCAGTAGCGGACGAGTAATTAATAAAATTACGAAAAGCTGTAATTAAGTGGAAAATATGTCTAGGATAACCAACCAACCTTATTTTAGCTCAAAATGACATGGAAAAAGGTTGCCTTCGCCTTTAAATGACAGTAGCACATTCGCAATAAAACGTCTGACAAAATACGCCAAATGTGCAATAGGAAGAGATAATATCACTTCACGGAGAACTCAACTACATGCATAAACAAATCTGTAATGTTACATTAAAACTGCTAAACTGTTAGTCCATGGAAACCACATACCGACTCATACATGTAACTCCAACAAGCAGTACGCCGTCTTAGCACCTAAGCTTTTTGACAACTGATAAGCATAGTTTTACTGTTATTGGAACGGTCAACGTAGATTTCAGAGCGGATTCAGCTCCCGTAGGGACCTCTAGTGGCAGCTTTAGTGATTCGCCAGCCTCAATATCTACCACGTTCTTTGACAAAATTCCATTACAAAATGCCATGCAACTTACTAAGAAGGATAGGATGCACTCGCTCATATTCCGATGAGTTTAACATGTGATTCATGTAGCCAGTGGTTAGGCTAGTATTGTGATAATCTCCCTCTGCTCATGCGCGTGAAAGATCGAACTCGAATTAGACACACATTGGTTTTCGGACAGACCCGACTACTTCTGTGTCCGTTAGTGTCAAATCTGTGCCACTTTGACTGTACAGTTTTTAAATTAGATGATTTTTCGTGAAATTAGACCCTATTGCCCAGAGGTATGTTTCTCACCAAGGATGTTTGATTAATGTTGATCACTGCGCCTGCCAGTCGTGACTGTCACTGTGAATTAATGTTCTCCTTTTACTTAACTTTTGTAAAATAGTGTAAACTTCTTCAAATTTTTTTTTTGACAATTAATTAGCGTACATGTATTTAACAAAAATTCGACTCGCATTATCCAATGCCGATGACGTGATTAAAGACCAAAAGAGCCCAAATTTATAACCGTGAAATCCAGTAAAAAATTTGCGATCCAAATCTCCAAAATGAATTGGAATATATTGACTTCCATCGTGTGCTTAATACAAATAAATTCTAATACCAGATCACAAATACATCATTGTCTCACACAAATACTGGCTTACTTAATAAGCAATTTCCCAATTTTACAGACACATTCAGCAAATAATGTAAAATCTAAACCTGTTCAGCTGTACTATATGGCACTCTCGGGAACGTCCCACTCCGTTTTTGAGGAATAGTTGTATGAGTGGAATGGTTGTTAATTCATCACTGAACAGACAAAGAAGAAGCAAGTTTGTTTCGTCCTGTGGAAGCATAGCATGGTTCTGCTGATCAGGTTTAATTCCTTTGACTAAGAACCTTCCTGGTTGGATGAAGATTTACAATCCATGACATTCAACAAAAATAAACACAAAAATAATCTATGAATTACTAAACATGCATTTAGTTCCATTATAGGGAGAGAAAAGTTCTGCAACCAATGTGCATAAAGCTCTTTCCTACAATCCATCTTTTACAGCATTTATTCAACTGAATTAAAATTCTATGAGCTTATCAAGTCTGCCATTGCAAATTCCAATCCAACGTATAACAAGCATATTAAAAAGTATTCTTCGAAACGATAAAACATTCCATCAATGAATTTAAGCTTATTACTCTTCCAAAGAACTGAATATCAAACTAGAGATGATTGGCGAGCTTGGGATGTTGAACAATAGAAGTAATATTCAGTATCTGTCAAGCGAAGACATCTAGCCACAAGTGTTAGGAAGTGCCTTGTACATTATACCAAGGCGAGCTGCCGATTGTACCGTATAGACAAAACCAATGTGCTTTTTAAAACCGGTGTAAACTCTCCATACGAAAAGGAGAAGTTAATTTTCAATTGAGATTCAATTGATATTGAACAGAAATTTAATAGAAAATTGAATTTCAATTGAATACGTGTATGTCTATTGAATGAAAATTTAATTGGCATTGTCTTCCACGCTGATTGTGCCATCAATTGAATGGCTATTGAACGGCAGTTGAACGGCAATTGAATTTTAGCACTTAGAGGATTTTACCTGTTCTGTATTGAATAACTATTGAATTTCAGGACTTTGGCAGTTCTGAATTGAACAGTTATTGAAGTTTAGGACTTAGGAAATTTCTGGATGGTTTGATTTAAAAGTAAGTTACCAGCAATGTTTATTTTAAACACGTGTTACCAATTGGTTGTGAAGGTTACATTCCTGGAAACTGTCCATTAAACTTTCCAACTCTTTCAAACGGTTTTGGTCCAGCATATGTACTCTGCATGGATAGTGAAGAACTGCATACATTCTGGAAGTTAAATAGAAAAGCAGAGATTTCAAAATGAGTTGGGTTACATACCAAAACCTGCATATGCAAGTACATGTAGTTGCCAAAACAACATCAGTTAATTGTGTTTTGACCTAACACATTCCATTTACATGTAATTACGCCGTGGAAACCGTCAAAGCCGCGGGGCCGGGCAGTCGAGAAAAGAAAGACATCTGAAACATGGAGAGATCTGAGCAGCCTGTTTAAAGAAAATCATAGCTGAGCTGACCAGCGGCCAGCCTAGTTCATCCAATTCGTATTTCCTCATCTCCAGTTAGGTTGAGCTGTAAGCTAAGTTGTACATGTAGTTCACTCTGAGTCAAACAGCCCAGCTCCCATGAATCAATTGACCTATCGCAAGCTCCGCCTTTTGCGTAATGCCGACAAACACTAAGTTTTACCCGGCAAAAAAGCGGCTTGGAAAAGAAGTTGTTTCAAGAATGCTGCGTTCTGATTGGTCAGTTAGGCTGTCACTCATAATCCTGGCGATAGGTCAATATGCAAGGTCATTTGCATGTACATGTACATGTATGTCACCTTTTCCCTTGGAAGGGTGGGTGCAGGTTGTTCCCAACCGCTACTCATCGCTTTCGGTGCGACGATAGACTGAAGATTGGTTCGAGTTAATCACGTTATTAATCCCGACTGTCCGTTCACAAATCTACTCAAACAAAACGTCCGATGTAATGTCGATCTGCCCAGCCAGTGCTGCGAAACCTTGACTTACGAAAAAGTTCTGAGACACTTACAGTGACTGTTGAATTTGTGAAAAAGGATTTCATTCACTCCGAAAATATCTAAAGTGTCGGACTCAGGTATAATTTGTATACTTTTACATGCAAAAGTAAGCGATACTTCGTTTATCAGATGCACTGGGTGCTGTACATGTATATACCTACATGTACAACGCAGTTTGGATTTCATGGGCATGCCAAATTGCCGGCATGCCTTATGAATACGGAGAAATGAGTACATACTTGCATTTAATTATCAAACAGGATACATTCATCAAATCCATGTCAAGATCACATCATTTCACACCGCGATTGAAAATTTTATGGCCGCTGCATCTCAACCTCGTTAGCACTGGTGCGGATCCACGATTTTGAGTTGGGGGGGCAAGGCAGAGTATTAGCCAGGATTTTGCCCGTCAGACATTCGCACCACGAGACTTCCAGATGGAATCTGGGAGAACTTTAGGGTGGCCATGGCCCCCTTAACACCCCTCACCCTCCTAAATCTGCCACTGGTTAGTTAGATTCAAGAATCCCGACGGTTGGCGGTGATTGAAACAGATCATTTACAAACAATGTAATAATTGCTCTAAGAGCTATTCAACTCTTGCACATCATTTAAATGGTTACTAAAAGGACACAAATACAATATTTTATTCGTGTCAGTCCCGACTCAATAGCATTAACCGTCGGGGTTCGGGTTTCGGAATTGTGGACATTCGAAATACTACTTTCGAAGGCAGCGAACCTTCGGAGTAGTGAACCTTCGGAATACAGTGGTGACATTTAACATTGGAAATCTTTCCCATCGAGTTTGTTACTAGTATGAATTCTTCGAGTCTGTATAGCATTGACACTCATCGGATTGGCAAGAAAAGACTTTCTTCGCTGACCAAAGATTTATTAGGCCTTGAACTACCTTTCCCTAATAATGTGAACATGCTCGTCGGGGTTTTCTCAGTGCAAGAGCACACGGAAGGTAAATGTCTGCTTTTTGAGAGGACTGCCCATAAATGAGTAAACCGTCGGCATGTAGAACAGTTGAATTAAAAGAATGGAAACGTACACATCAAGGTCATAGGTCACATGTTACGTGACATATAGGGACATGTGCATCGTTTAAGTCTTGCAGTATGGCTGCATACTACATAAGGAGATGTGCTTTGCTGTGTGGGAGAAAAATCGATAATGCGACGAGCAGCTCGCAGACCGTTTTCTTAAACATTGAAAGAAAGGAAAAGGCTTTGACATTCAACAGAAATTCCAAATCTTTACTAACAAACCGTGGAAATATCCCAGGGTGAACAGTTTGACATTTGTTTCGGCAGCAAAGAACACTTCAAAAGATGCAATATAATCTATACACCTAACACTTGTGCTTCTAAGTACACGATTCAATTTTTATTACTATGAGCAGTTAGGCTGACACAGAGTTGGATTTCACGCTTTATGCCACTTTAATTTATGATCAGTGTAGTTTGACAATCATCACGTAAACGGTACACGTGCACTTGCAAGGAAATAATGCATATTTTTCTATGAGCAGTTTGGCTGACACTAGCCTTGGTACAAAGCTGTACAATAAATATACAGCTTTGCGCCGATGTGGTAAACAACCATATAAATTTTGACACAAAACTAGTGACATTAAAAACTACACACTTATTTGAGTACATAAAATTATTTTCTGGTTTTGAAAAGAAATAGCGTTCTACCCATAGACGTCACATACATGTATACTGGGCGCGCGCCACTCAGATACATGTAGTTGGAGCTCGCGTTGTCAATATGACATCATATTGGAGAGTGTTACACAGGTCAAAAATGGCGGAAAACACTGTGAGCCCTACGACATCAGTCAGAAAATCGGCGGGCTTGCAGTGTTATGCTTGCAGCCAAAGAGCTGAGTTTTCGGTTCTGCCTTTGAGCCATGGGATTTTGGTTCGGCCATGGAGTTAGAGTTGCTGCCACTAAGTTTTTATGTTCTGCCACCATGGTTTAAGCGGAGCGATTATGCGTTGTTTCCACATAAGTCTTGGTGATTGAGACCATTAAAAATCAATTTAAAAAGATAATTATTGACCACCATATGCTGTTATCCAGCGATGATGCTGTTTGTCAATTGTACTTAAGTAAATATTTGATAACGATGACAATCATATCTATTTTTACTTGTTCTGAAAAATAACATCCCCGAACCTGCTCGCCAGCAATCAAAATCAGTACATCTAGTAAGTGAATAATGCATTTTCTGTTGAAATATATACTGCTTTAAAAACTCATTTCTTAATAACTATTTCAAAATCAGATTTCTTCTCTTGTATTAAAACAATCATAACCCTGCAAAATCTGTACTTATGTTCAAGTTGACATTGGAAATTTTGTGGATTTGCACTGCTTGCTTACGACCTCTGTGTTTTGTGACTCATAACTTGCGCAAAAAAGTAAAGTTCATAGTAACCAAAATATCAAACCTGTACGACTGAATTGCGCATCCGACCTATACCCAAAGTACAAAATTTCCCACTTGAAACCGAGTGGAAATATACCTAACCGATCCTGTGTAGCATTAAATAGTGACCCCGTGAAAAATGACCCCGGCTAGTTTTTTCACAGGGTTTAAATTTAATATGAAGAATTTGTAGCCCATGAAAAAATGACCTCACGTCTGTGAAAACCCTTTCAGTCATTATTCAACTGTTCCAGGGGCGAGTCCAGAAATTTGATATAGGAGGGGGGCAAGGCAGAGGATCACATGCACCCACCCAGCGTAAAATAAAGAGGTGGGGCTCGCATTTCGTGGTCATGTGGACCTTTTACTGGAACAAAAAGACGAGTACTAAAAAACGGAATACTAGGTTCAACCTCGTGCATTATGCATTCGCAACGAATTCCTGTGGACTTTTGTCTCGTTTCCTTGGACTTTTTGTTTCTCTAAGAAAGACCTTTTTCTCACTTTGTCAAATAGGGAGAGGGCTCATTCGAGCCCCCCGGAGCCCCCGAGCCCCCCCTCCCGGGTGCGCGCATGTATTAGCTAGAAGTTAGCCTGTCGAATTTTCGCACCACCGAACTGCCAAATGGACTCTGGAAGAATTTTAGGGGGATATTGGCCCTTCTCTAAATCTGCCACTGGGTTCATCCGCAATAGGAGGTTGGATAAAGCAGACACGGTACCCGCAATTGGCGATCTTTCAACACTGTTCGATAAGCGGATGTTTAGGTCTGGGGGTCACCTGAGTAATGCGCGGCAAGGGAAATCTTGCTTTTTCAATTAAGGAGTGAAAGTTCTGAACGGCGTGCAGACCAGGAATACAATGTGGGAAAGCTGGGCTGAAGCGAAAATAATCACAATTTTTCGAACAGTCCTTCGTTCAGTTGCCCAACTTGGCAACTGGCCATTTTACACTGCTCTGTGCCAGGATATGACTGAATGCATGAAGACTAATCCAAAATACATGGCCACATGTTAAGAATCGTCCAATTGCAGCCAAGTTTTCTTACTATAAATGTCAAACTTGGAACCGTGAGAGCTGAGGCCAAGCGTGCGTGGGATAAGAATTTATTTTAAATTTTTCGGCGGCTGAGGGACGCGCAGTACGTATATCAGATTGAGGGCGGGGGTGGATAGGAACGGTTTGAAATAATGTGTGGGAGCAGGGCTGGTCTCTTCGTGAGCACATACTTTCACGGTGTGGGGATACTACAAAACTCCGACAAGTGCCTGATGCTTGATCGGGGGTGACTTCAGATGCGTGAAAGAGGAATACCGTGCGTGAGAGAAGAATATTTGTCCGCTCCGGGAAATCCCGAGCGATGCACAGGAAAGGAATTAAGTCTGTGTTCTTTGCTTTTTACATTACGGAGTTCTCAGGTTTAGTCTAACTTGTTATAGCACAAGTTAAGCGGATGACCGCTGTAGTCAATATCTTACATTGACGACTGATTAAGTCCATTCTGGCAATTAGGGTTGGAGGGTCAGCTCTCTCTTGTTCGATAGTTGCTCTAATCTCCAATAAGATATGCAATAAGATCATATGTTATTTACTCACTGGGCTGTGGTGTTAAAATGTTTGAACATAAACCAATGGCATTCCTGAATTCCCTATCAAACACTGGTCATGATTAAAGTTTTTGAATCACCAAAATCGCCCAACTATACATACGTCAATCGGAGTTTCGACTATCACACGCTTACAACCGTTGTACGTCTTGTAAAGTCACGGAACGGGAGAACGCCTTAATGAACTTTAAAAACCTGTCATTTATCTATATAACTTCAATGAGGTCTTTTTCATAGTAGTTCACATTAAATTTAGACCCCCTATTAAAAACGACCTGGGTCGTATTTTAATTTTACGTAGTTATTCGGAGTCATTTTCAATACTGAAAACTAAGGCTTATTGGGGCACAACAAAAGTACGTCCCAAGTGAGCAACACGTCTCTTGGATATAATGTATTTGCATCGAGTGAATTAAATGATAAATTTGTGCAATCTTGCTCGTTTCTCTTGAAAAAATGAAGAAAAGAAAACGCTTACAGTGTATAACAAGCGTGCAGCCGCTCACACAATTCGAGAATCTGCCACTGGTTGCGATCTTCTATTAGTTTGATATTTTCCCTATCAACTGTATTGACACTTAAAAACGCATGTAAGTGTGACATTTCATGTTTTATGTGTACCTGGAAAAATCACACTCTTCCGCCCCTTTATTTGCAAGATATCGCGCTTTGAAAAGAGCCATTTACCCCGTTTGTTTACACGGCAATTAGCAGTGTCATATGACTAGTAACACTCTCGAATATGGCGTCAAGTTGTCAGCTGCAGTAGCGCGTGTGCCCGGTCTGTGGTATTAACATGTCTCTTGTTCTACCGTCATTCTGCTGCTAAAGTTGTGAAGCGATCTTCTGCGTAAGCTTTCGGCGGCATGAAATATTGCGTCACCTGTTGGCCAGTTTCTTTTTTCACCGATTCTTCAATCAAGTACTGTTTTTCTTTCACGAGGTTGCGTACACGTCACAACAAATTATCGTAAGTGGTTTCCTTCCATTATAAGTTTTTAAAATTTTTATACCAGCAAACCGAATTTTCAGAAGAAATTTCGCTGCTGCCAAGTTATCGTCAAATACGCTAAAAAGACTATTCACCAAGGTCGCCGCCATTATTGTGTCATGGACCGTGGCGACACCTAGCGGGTGTGTGTGGGCCGACAAAGTACGCAAGGCATTGACCATGGTTGATCTTAGTTTGCCAAATTCAAAATTGCTAGTGAAGTGTCTTTGTTTAAAATATTGAAAACAAAATACACGAGCACTGTAATGGAAAAATACACATAGGAAAAATGTAGAGTAAACCAAGAAAAAATTGGGCAGCAAAGGTAATATAAATTACGAGAAATACAGTCATAATTAAGCAAGAGGGAGACTCAGTAATTATAGCTGAGCAGATGAAAGTAGGTTATTGGAGAATGGGCAGGTACCGAACCTGTAGGATTTTGTCCAGGGGGGTCAGGAATGTAATAAACATCAAATGGATCTGCTGAAGAAGAGATAGGAGCGGGAGGGTGCCCTCGACCAATTGAAAGGTCGGGGGCAGAGATTGCTTTCTTCCCCTAATATTCCAGGTGTTAATATCAATTAATTAACAATTAATTATGTAAGATTTCAACACACAAACTTTGTTTTAGAATAAAATGGAAAAATAGTAGATCTTTCTTTCGAAAATTCACATCTTAAAGACATTCCAGATTCAAGCAGTTGTGTCTGTGCCCATTTACATGAAACTGTCCTAAATATCTACCAAACAGGGTCATATCCAGGATTTTTTAAAGGGGGGGGGGATCGGATAATGATTTTTAAGAAAGGTGGCTCAAGTCAACAATTTGAAAATTCTAGCATTGATATCACTACAATCAAGGTTTCACTGAAATATCAATCTAGACCAAGTTGAATTTTAAAATTAAAACACATAATTTGTTTGTCGAAAGCATAACCTAGGTTTAGACCTCGATTTCAGTTAACTGACGAGACTAAGTACAGTTATCATGTTTCTTCAGGGGCCTCGTTCATCCGAGGGGAAAGGTGCATGTGCCTTCTGAGAGGGGAATTTTTCGCCGAGTGAGGGGAAAAATCTACCTTCCGACCATCACCAATAGCACTCCGCCCTATTCCAAGTTCTCAAAGGCTCTTTCTCAAGTAGCATTTTGTGCTCTTTCAAATTGCCACCTGTGTGGTTAGGTGATTTGAACTTCGACGAGAAATTTTCAATCACTAGGGGAATTTTTAGGCCTCATGGGGGGGAATTTAGCGTGATTTTTTAATATTTTTGAGAGGGGAATATGGCCGGTATTCGGCTCCAAAGTCGAGGGATTAAGGGCCCTGTCCTTTTTGGAGAGAAAAATGTATCATGTTTCAACCCGTTGTCATGAAAACAGCCTGGCTGGCCGAAGATTCTCCGGTTGGCTATGATGCTCGGCAAGAGATGTGACATAATAGGATCTAACTTTTCGAAAACATTTATAAATTTTTCCTTCGTCGAGGCGTATGGCAACGACCCAACGCTTCCGAATCTCAACGTCCTTAGGGATTGTAAAACAGACAGTTGAATGTCCGTATTTTTCTAGCCCGTTCAAGAAACGCTAAATACAACTATGGCGATAAGCCAACAGAGCTATCGTAGTGAGCCTCGTTTTGGAACGCGCCTCCTGTCGGCGTGAATTAGGTCTATAGGTTCTTCAAAGTACAATGAAGGCCCATCACAGCAAAGACCTAAACCCATACTAGTCTGCTGGACTAAGTTAACATCATAGCATTTCTCCTTAGCAGTTCCTCACATTTGCTGTTTATCACCTATCCTTTTGGATCTGAATGTATAAACACTGACGTGAATTGAAGAAATGAAAGAAATTACAGTTTAGATCCAATCATAGAATAGAAACACAAGTTATCAGTAGGCCCTAAGTCATGAAACACATGCACGACAACTTCGGTTATAGTTTGATAGGTGCGTCCCTCACTCAAAATTCATTTGAGAACCAGTTACAACCACTAAATAACGGGCGTAATTCATTGGGAGTAACTGGCTCTAAAATCAAGTACCCATCATCCTGGATATGTATCTGATTACCACAATTTTGCTATGAATAATCAAATAAAACCTTGAAACTTAAATTAAGACAAGTTCAAATCACTCCGACAACAGCATTTTCTCAAAAAGAATTCTTTGTATCACTCATATATCTCACCTGCCTTTATCATTTGGGAGAAGTGCAAGTCCCGATTTTTCAACGTCTGTTGCTGCAGCGCAAAAAGCTCCTCTCCTCTTTTTAGGAACTGCAGCCGCCATATCTTGTTTTAAAGTAACTTGACACAGCACTACCCTCAGAAGTATTAACTATGGGAAATCTGTATGAGCTACATGATAAGACAAAATGTCTTGTCTCTGTGATCACTGACCACGAGTATCAGCCATATTCCTTTTTTCGCACACACACCCGCTAGACGTCTTTACGGTCCATGAAACAACTATGGCCGACAGTGCCCGTCCAATGGGATTTCGCTAGATGAAACGTCTCCCTCTCTACGGTCTCTGCTATCATCCTATCCCGAGAGAGGTCGCAAAAATTAGGAAACGCCCCTTGCGCGTGTCACGAGCGTATTGTTTTCGAAACGACTACTTAAGTTTTCTATAAAGGCGGAGAATTACGCAAGAAATACACGTAGACGTTTATTAGCTCGTTTTTCACTTAAACGGCTGTTACAGGCAAGGGGAGTGTCGGTTGACTCTCAGATTTTGCATGCACCCCTTCCGGACTTTAGCTTTACCTGTTGATACAAGTTTCACAGCGAGGTGACGAGCAGAACTACCCAGGCTGTGTGCAATTTCTGGGTCTATGGAAGATTAACACACAGTGGAACCATAGATTATAGATTCGCAACTCCGGCATATCCTTACGTGCATAGTTGAACTCTCCTGACCTATCTGCTGCAGTTTCCGGTCAGTGTATTTTGACGAGAAATACTTGCATCTACTTTACTGTACAAAACAACGAAAAAAATATTAATTTATATTAATTTCGGCATTGAAACGCTTTTCAAAGTCTTTCAATAGTAGAAGTGTTGGTATTGTGAGTACTTTTGGCAATGCTACTGGTAATTAATTACAAAATTCAAACTTCGGTGCCGACCGATTATGTCGTCTGCTTGCCCAATAGCAGCATAGTTATGGGACAGTTTTTGATTGATGGTTCACATAGGCCTACTGAGAAAACTACGAAAGCATGTTTATAAATCAACATTATCAAGTGAGCAGTTCTTCTGGGAAGTGTCGAGTGGCCCTTAAAAGGGCCGTTGGTTGTAGGTATAGCGTGAAATTTTTCTTAAAAGAACCGTTGAATAATTCAACATATAAATCACACAGTATACCATGCTCACTCAAGTACTGAAGGTCCTCTTCATTCAAGTTTTCATCTGGGAAGGTTGGATGAAAACAGAGAAGATGGCAAAATCAATGACAGTTGTATCACCTTATATAAATCAAATGTTACCGTTCTCCAGCGTTATCACGAACCCTGCCTTTCTCAGCTCTTGTTCCTGGATTCAGAAGTAGCCCTGAACCATAGGGAAAAAGACATGGCTACGAAAACGAATCAAATTTTGAAAATCATCGCCTTCGTGTGATTACTGTTGTTCCTCCCCAACATCAATGTCGAAAATCGACGTTACAAGTTATGGAAACTTGTGTCCTTTGTTTCTAACTTTTAACACATTTTTTAAGAAAGGGGTGTACTGATTTTGTCTAACGTTGATAGACTATAACTTTTGGTTTTTACAATGCATTAATTGTGTTGAATGCATTCATATTAGGTGGCTTCATTGAGTTGAACAGAAAATAAACTAAATGTAACGCAATAAAGTTTTGAAAATAAATATAACAGTAAAACATGACTCCCTAAAAATCGAGCTGTTTTCGAAAACTTTGCGCCATTAGTGATCTGCCAGTGATTGGTTCATGCATTTACGGCGGGAAAATAAGAGACCAAGTATCGTGCACGTGTGCACTGTAGCAACACTTTGTATCTTATTCTTATTTGGCCAATCTGTTGATACAGTAAATTTCCTTATTCATGCCCATCCTGATTTGACTGCAACTTGAGCTTGTTGGGTTCTATCATATATTGGTTTGGCATTGCGACCCACATGATGCTTACCCGAATGGGCTTCATTTTACCAAGTATTTCAAATTGAGGTGAAGTAAATAAACAAAGTGGGTAATTATCATCACTAGAATTTCATTACTAGTATCTTTTGCCGGGTGCTCAAATTTTCTGATATTAGGGATTGTCAGATTTGTAAGGTAGAAGTGTTTCGCTGGATTTCCAGGTCTGTGGCGTTATTTACACGGACCAAAATTAAAAAACAGACCTTTGTTTAAATCAGGAGCTGCATGATACACATTTATTAGACGTGCGCAGGCATTGCATTGATCACTTGGAACCATTTTTGGGGTTTATTAATATATAGTTAAACCAAGCTGAGGAGCTTGAAACCTGATTCACGGCAATTTTTGGCAGTGGTATTTTCTGAAATATGCTCGTAAGTTGACAACAAAGTTTGATAGCAATGCACTGCAGTTTTGTAGAAACTCTGTTCATAGGTTACAGATGCGTCACAGAGCGTAACTTTGATGAATTCTAGCTTACGATTTCACCTGTTTCGGAGACCGGAAAGTTGTGGTTAGTCCCTTCTTACGATATATCCTAGATCCTGGAGTTCACGAGCTCTCGCACGCATATTTCTATTACAATAGAAAAACTTTTGGCACTTCATTTAAGTATCAAGTGAAAGTTTCCTTCGAAAGTTGTGGTTAGTCCCTTCTCACAACATATCCTAGATCTTGGAGTTCACGAGCTCTTGCACGCATATTTCTATGTACATGTACAGGTGCATGCATGCTAGGGTTTATGATTGAATGTGTGTCATACTGAGATTTCCAATACTGGTGATCGTAGCACTTCATACTCACACATATATATTCATACATGTGTTATGAATTAACAAATATGCAGTTCTCAATGAATGATTGAAACTGGAACGTTGAAGAGTGTTTAAGTTACATCTATCAAAGAACTTGTGCAAGGCAAGCTGTGGCCTAGATGGTAAGACCAAAACAATGCAGAGCAACCCAGCTCGATTGACCAAATGCAGTAATTGGTAAGAGTATGGGAACCGGTACTAGCATATTCAACACAAACCCTATAATCACGTGATGTGTATGTATATGCATGAGAGAATCTCACAAAGTGTGAAGCCTGCGCTTATTCAAAAATTAACATTCTCATGAATTTTTTCCTCGCCAAGAAGTGGATGAAGCTGTAACTGTAGCTTTTACCAGTCCTGTCTCTATATGGGGGCAAGCCTAAATAGCCAGAATAGCAAATACTCACTCATTGAAAATTACCAAAATGTTGCATTTTGCCTACTTAAATGGCTGTTCCTCCTCTCGGTATCATCGGTAATGGCAACCACCGCGTAATGCTCTTTCTTTGACCTAATTTGCTTGAGATGTTCTCAACATAAATTATTGAATTCGGTTGATGACATCGTAAAAACGATAACCAGAAGTCAATTGGACCAGTGGCAAATCTATGTTTTCAGTGGGGGGTATAGGATTCGAGCGAATCCGAGGCGCGTAGCATTAACCCCCTCCCGTGTAAGATCTTTGTAGTTTTTAGTAGCTGATTTTGTTTTTCTGGCGACATTTTTTTCAATTTTTACTTTTGATCGTGTGTCGAGGGGGGGGTTGAACCACCCCTGTATAGATCTGCCTCTGCGGACATGCACAACCCTCAATGTTCAAATTATTTGGGTGTATTATTTTGACACTGAAAACCCTTTTCAACACAATCGTCATTCAAGCTCACCTGGATTACTGCCTCCCG
>NMRA01001128.1:0-51628 GCA_002633005.1 Phoronis australis | reverse complement strand
AATCGAGGCTGTTAATCTATCACCACTAGTACACGCACGCCCTCTAGTGATTGTAGATTTTCCGAATAGCCCCATTCCTAGCATTGGAGGAGAAGGTTATACTAGTCAACCTACGAAGTGCTGTGCGACAACTGGACCTCTGCATAAGACCGTTTTCCTTGCAGTACAGCTGAATGTGAGCGAGGATTCAGCGAAATGAATCGGATTGTAACAGACTCTAGCTCTTGTTTGCTATTAAAAACCACCTTCAGCTTGCTGCTTGGCAAGGTCAATGGTCCATGTTCGACCCACAGCCTTATGCTGAAACTTGGATTCGACAACACAGAACTGCTGATAGTTCTCAGTTCAGATCATGTACAGTGTAACTTGGAGAAGAACAAGATTGCCGACAAGAAAAATTGTGGGGGATTCCGTAACTAAAAACTCTATCTTTGGACAAGTCACTAGTACCTGGTATTTTTCTAACTTTAAAACTAAATGAAAAATAAAAACAACTGCTTGCAAGAAAGCCCTATTTGGAGTGTATGCAATATATATGTAAGCGCAGGCATGTTAATGTTTTTGGCGTTCAGCTCATCAATAAAACGTCAGCGCTTGTGTAACATCGTGTCTGTGTAGTTAGTGTTTGAGTAACAAATGTTCGCCGAGAGTGAAATGCACGCGGACCTCTGCAATCGAATATGTGTGGTTGGGCTTCCTTCTGCGACATCCCAGATCCGCCACTGCAGACTGGAAGTAAATACCTATTGGTAGGCCTACATGTTTGTGAGTCAGGTTTCGATTTCACTGGACTTTTAAAATTCAGAGCTAAAAGCTATGGGCAAGACTTTGGGCGCCTACTTACCTCTAATTTCACCGCTAGAGCGCTGCAATTATCAAACCACCAGGCAGCAGTTGGATTTTGAGGTAAGCCAAGTGTCGTACAATTTTTAGCATGTGCAATATTATTTTTCCCATCGCCGACATTCAGGTCACAACACTCTCCCCTTTGCGTTTTCAATCGCAGAGTTTTTATTTCTAGACAATGTATCGATTGTAATTTTTTGTCACGTTTTGAAATACGATTTGTCTAGTAATTGAAAAATTAAAGTAAATTTAGCAAGTGATTATTTTCCTGGCGAAATGACAAAATGACAACTGCCCGGGAAACTTCCCCGGTTGTGGTGTCTGGACAGCAAAAATCAAGTACAGGTGCGTGTTATTGTAATTCAGATGAGAAGCACATTGTGTTGAGTTTAAATATGTTTTTGTTTGTTTGTTGAAACAACGCCATGAGCGTCCAGTAAAGCCGGTGCCAATTTGAGGCCATACGTCCGGGTAGTCACACTGCAGTTGCTGATAGTTGGCATCAGTTTCACGATATGGCGATAAAGGTACATAATTCTGCTCAAAAAGGCTTTAGTTTGATAACATGCAGAAAGCATAACGTCATGTTACAAATTACTTCATTTAGTATATGTTTTCAAGTTTTTGAACTAGACAAGGAGATAACGACTTCAAAGACCCTCTACGAGCCGATACTTAACCTTTTGTGCCGTTTCGTTGCAAGCCACATGATTTGATGGCGAATTTCTCAAAATACGCCACCCAATTGTATGAGGAACTCGACTACATGTACGTACTGGAGACCCAAGATTTTAGCATGCTCTTGCTGCTAATGTTTTTCGATTATGAAACAAAACAGCTAATTGTAGCCCGGTAATTCATGGCTTGTATCCCATAACTGAACATTTTTTCAACTTCATCGACCTATCACTTCAGTGCTAGCCATTCTGCTAGGTTACGCTGGTTAGGTCTCGAACGTACTCGCGAAACACTCGCCTTTGTCTCGCGTGATGTGCAGTCTGCGTGTTCTCGCATTTCTTACAAGAAGTTTGGTTTACGGAACGCTATCCTGATCTTGATCCTCGGAAACTTACAGCACGTTCGCAGTATAACTGCAGAATGTATCAAATCGTTTTTTTCATGAAGCTGAAACACAAATATTGTAAATTAGACAACCATTATTTCTACGAGATGTGACTATTCGTAATAGGATGCACAAGCTTGTAAGTGACATGGTCTGACAGGGCTCAAATAAATCGGCAAAGGGAATTACAACAGAAAGTACATTATTCATTCGATGCGATCCAATGATAGATAAGCAAAAGACACACAAATATATAGATTAGTAATTATATTAACAAAATCAGATTATTCCATTAAGCTCGTGTACGTTACAAATTTCAGAAGTCGGTCGTGCGCACTGCCAGGGGCGAAACTAGTACTTTTGCTTTGGGGGAGGGGTGTCAAGCGTAATTCTTCCTATATTTTGGCACGCCTGCTCTACAGATTCTCATAAAGCCAGGATGGAACCGACAGCTTCATTATAACAATACCCAACGAATATCGACCATGGATTTTTATAGTAGTTACTAGACTGCACTTACTTTCAGTGGGAGGTACACGTATTTTGACGGAACCATCTTGTTAGATTATTAGCTCAGTCAAAAACATGTACAGTATCAAAACATTTATTGCAAGAAAACGTACCAATCGGACAGTTAAAGAAAAGGGTTGATTAAATGTTACCATCTGTAGCTAGAGTTCGATATCGTTCTTTCAAATTTTCTCATGTAAGACTGGCAGGGGCATTACGTAAACGTTCTCTTAATAGCAGGGACTGCTCTTGCCTGTCTAGAAATTCTGCGTATTTGCATCGACTGAAAACTTTCAGTCATATATCAGCATATTTGAAACCCCTACACACCGTCTTAGTCAACCTCTGCTTTAAAGAGTCATACTGTTCAACACTGGTCTCAAAAAGTCAAACGGTATGCTATTTGATCATTGTAAAATAAATGTCAGGTGAACAAGTTCGTTAGCTATCATTATAATTACTTTAAAACGATAATTCTCATATCTACGACAAAAATGTTGATTTAGAGCACCTGTTATGGCTATCTATTAAGTGCAAATGAACAAGTTTCTATGAGACTTTTTCGACACCCTTACAACTCTGGTAACAGTAGTGAACAGGCAAAATGGGAGGTGGCACGAGATTCGTTCACCCACCACGACAGAAAGGTAAGATTATTATTTTTTAAGGTATTCCAAAGTACATTACAAGAAAAACTGTAAACCTATTAACCAGACATACACGCATGTACACATTCACTCCAGGGGCAAGATTACAATTTACATATATGAAAGAGCCATGGGTCCATCTATTTCTGAATTTGACAAATTCACACTTGTTATAAAGATATATTTTTGCGAACGTTCGGAGATTTCAAACATATTTTTTTAATTTCTGTCAATAAATGGGGTATTTCGCCAAAGTTAATGACACGTTCAATGTATTTTGGCCATTACGTATGCTCAAAACTGTACGTGTACAATTCAAGAGCTAAAGCCAAACCTACTTTTTGATCGATCCATTGTGTCAGTGAAAACCAAAAGCTACGTACATGTATACTACTACTAGACACGACCAATAAAGATGGACTATATTCTCGGACTCTCCTTTACATAAAGCTGCATAAAGCTGAACCAATAACTCCAATTTTACGTAGAAAGGAATTGGTAGTTAGTATTCAATGAGTTAGGGGAATACCATTTTTATTTCTTGTCACACGTAAAATTGACAGCATTGGTGTGGGAAACCCTCCACCACTTTTCCGTGCACCGAAGATTAAGTGATATCTCCATTTTGCTTAGAATTTTGGTTTCTTATATACTTTATCAACTAGATAAATGTATATATTTTTGCTGGACTTGCTTTCTCATAAAATTGTAGAAAGAGCCTTGTAAATTTACTAATAGGTAAACAAACGTTAAAGGAATCGTCCCGCAGATACTTTCTTAAGCCCACAAGTATTCGGTAAACGGAGGATAAAACACATAAAATCTTTGAAATGTATCGTAATTCATGAGACTTCCATTTGAATCTAGAATATCGCAGATAAATACAGTATTTTTTCATACTACCTTCTTACGAAATATTCTTTAAAATTTGTTTATGTTAGACTAAATTGGTTTGTATAGAATACTTTTTTGCATCTCATAAGAGGTATAACCGAAATGTCGATAATTACTGTGTAAATTGAAAAGAAACATCATGAGCAAGAATGTTTGCTACACACGCTAAAACGTACTGGAGTTCTTATGGTGAATTTTACGCTTAAAACGTTAAAACAACTTAAGATATGGTAGATGGTTCGTGGAATAACTGTGAATGGACGAAGAAAATGTGAACTTGTTATGTTGTGCGAAGCTGTGAACGGACTGAAATTGGAACTTAACCCGCTCTAGGCCTGAAAGGCGCTAGGCACAGGCATACAGGGGCGATAGTGTATCCCCATAAAAAGATATTCACTTCAAAATACAGCAAATAAAGTCAAATGAAACATGCATATGTGCACATGAAGTTATAATTAACACATACCCTGACTCTGGACACAATTTAGTCTACAAACAACTTGAGCATATTCATGAAAACCTCGCGGTTCTCTCTAGTTTCTCTCACTAGCCGCCATTTTGAGGAAGTTACGTGAAATCACCAGGTCACGCGCCAAATCTCGCGCTTCTCTCAGTCTCGCGCTAGCCTTTGCCTCATACTCACCTGACTCAGTTGAAATACTTGTTTGTGGTTATCGCGCGCGCGGACAAAGTTAACAGTAACCACAAAGTGGAGTTGGAATTCTTCGCCAAAGTCACCTGAATTCCCGTATATATGCTTCATCGAAGATATGGTTAGAAGCATAAAGAGTCACTGAAGAAAGTAAGAGCCTTTTAGGTGGTAATTTTAGGTTTAGAATGTATTTTTGACGAGATGAAAACTTTATCAGTGAGTGGATTTCGCCTACCGCCCGTTTAAAATACACGGGACGAAATAAGTACAGAACGCGATAGAACGTATTGTAGTGCGAATCTGAAGTTCATTTGCCATAACAGCAATGCTTTTTGGACATTTTTCGAACTAAACGGCTAAAAAATCGAAGACAATAACAGAATACACTCTGCTACCGTATTGGGCAAATGACCAAACGACAAGCTTTTTCCCCACTTCCCGTGACGTCACAGTTAAGTCTCACATATTCTCGCGTTATTGTTATAAACTCGCAATAATCCTATTAAAGTAAGGGAGGTAGGATATGCCTACTTTTAAGAAAAGAAAAGAAAAATATCTCTAAAGATCTCTACACGCTGAACAAGCAGACCCATGTGTAAATTGCATAATTATCTTAAAAGATATACAAAATGTGACAAAAGAATTAAAATTATAATTATCCTAGATAAGCAGTTAAAAATCGCTATTTGCTAATCGTTATATTGTAAACAGCAAACTAGAAATATTATTGTCACGGCGTGACAATAACGGACTCTGCGCGTGCGTATTACTGGAATTATTATGGGAAGTTACTGACAGCAACCCGTTTACCAATATGAAAAGGAATTCTTTAAAATTGTAGGAGAAATCACATATTAATTTTTTGATGACCTTTCCACTAATTGACCTCTTCCGGTGCATTATGAGCCCCGATGAGGGAGTAATTGTTAACTCAATTAAAAGTGTGGTTAATGCTAATAATCACAGATGTTTTACTTCAAGCAGTTCAGAATACAAGATGAATGAAGTGGTCAAACTTTCAGAAGAAAAATGCACCTAATGACCCCATGGGTGCACCAAATGGCCTGAAAATTTAGAATTCAAACTCAATCGCACTTAGTAAAAAGATACGTAATTCTGAAGTCTCTAGCTCAAAATTTTAGTTTGCACTCAATGACCTTTGACCTATTTTTTCTGATTGGTTAGGCCTATTGCAAAGTAAAGTGGGGTATTCAATTGGCATGTTGACTTACACCAGTCTGATGAAATTGAAAAGAATTCCTTGAAAAACGTATGACATATAACATTTTGAACGTTACATGACCTTTGCACTAATTGACCTGATCCGGTGCATTTTAAGCATCTTTAGGAGAATTATTGCAACGCCCATGGAAAATATGTTTAACGCTGATAATCACAGTTGTCTAACGGTTGACACATCAGAATACTTGCTGGTTGAAAAGGTCAAATTTTCAGAAGGAAAATGCACCTGATGACCCCATGTTTGCACTAAATGACCTGAAACTTTGGATTCCGATTTGATTTACGTGTGGCAATCAGACCTGTCAATTTGAAGTGTCTAGCTCAAAATTGTAGTTTGCACCTATTCACCTTTGACCTATTTCACCTGATTGGATGACCCGATTGCTTAGAAAAGTAATTTTTTAAATTGTCATGTTGACTTCTACCTTTGCACCAAATGACCTCTTCCGGTGCAATATGGAATATGATTATATAACCAATCAAAATTTATTTACCGTCAAAAGTCATACGCCGAATTTAAAGACCGTACCTGCACCCATTTTGGAGTTATTAAGCCCCAAAGTTGGTCGGAAGAAGAATAAGAAGAAGAATAAGAATAAAATTGAAGAAAACCCAGGAACAACAGTACTCTGCGCTTACACGCGCAGAGTAATAAGAATAAGAATAAGAATAAGAATAAAATTGAAGAAAACCCAGGAACAACAGTACTCTGCGCTTACACGCGCAGAGTAATAAGAAGAATAAGAATAAGAATAAGAATAAAATTGAAGAAAACCCAGGAACAACGGTACTCTGCGCTTACACGCGCAGAGTAATAAGAATAAAATTGAAGAAAACCCAGGAACAACAGTACTCTGCGCTTACACGCGCAGAGTAATAAGCCATATTAGGATAACATTGTTTTGACAACACCAAGCTGCTTAACAGGATATTGACAGTAAAGGTCAGTCAAACTACACATCTCCGAGCAGTTAAATCACGCCAGGAGAGCATGGAATGAATAGGCCGTCCCAGACACCGTGACCAAGCACTCAGCGCCCAAAAACGACTGGCGTCATGCTGTGAACTGGCAGCTCACATAGTAATGCCAGTGTAGAAATGACTAGCACTGAAATAATAGCCCCTTGGGCGCACCCAGCCTAAAATTTTTGAGAATGTTCACCTTTTACCAAAAAAATCACGGGGTACGTTCAGAGCTATGAAATGTGCATTCGCCGAATTTTATTAGTTCGTGCCTTTTTAGTGGACATTCGTCTCGTTTTCTACTTGTACAGTAGAGCCCCCAAGTCACCCCTGGGTGGGTGCATGAGCACGAGAAATAATGTCGTAAGTCTACCTACCCAACGCGAGTAACTCCTTAGCAGATAATATGAGAAAACAATATTGATGTCAAGAGTCCCTTATGTCAACTGCTCGTAGCACAAATAACCATTTTTGTTCTCATCTTGTCTTGAATGCTTCACCTGCTAGTTTTCCTCTTCTCTTTTTCTAATCGAGCGGTAAGTCTGGGCAAATTAGCCCACGCGCGTTGAATCTGTCAAGGGAAATACGGCCATGAAATAAAGTTTTCCGTATTCACCTTTGGACTACCAAAACAACGACCTCTGACATGGAAAGTGCAAAAGGTAGGTCAATATGGACTCGCCGTCTTCAGCCAGTTCGATCATCAAATTTTCTGAATATAGTTTAAAGTAATACAGTTGCAACAGTGTAACTAACACTCGACATGCAACCAGGCCCTAAATGTAAAATATGGAACAGAACTGTTAATTATAAGACACTTTTGTCTCAGTTTTCAGTTGCAGAATACTATATCGTCTGCAACTCAAGCGCCGATTCCTAGGAAATTAAAATGTCAAATATTGTTGTTTTTAGCTATTTCCGGGAGTTGTTACAAGTTCACTGCAAAGTTGCCGTTGTTTTCCTCTTTGCTACCTCTTTTCAAGAAATAAATAGTTACTTCTAAAACTGTTTCTTTTACAAGAGAAAACTTGCAACCTAACGCGAAAGTACATCCATATAGGATTTGATCCGCCATGTGAACAGTCTTGGTGAAGTATTTGAAAAATCTGCCGAAAAAATGTAAGAAAGTTAGGGATTCGAAGCGCATGGGATAAATACAAAACGTACCTCGATTGGCGTACATGAAGTACATGTAATATCCCACTCGACCTTATTCCGCGTATCGACAGAGACCGAAGATGTAGGTACATTGGTCATCTATGCTAAGTGCTTTGGGCTGCTGGTCTATGTTGGAAGAACGCCATGTATTCAAGAGCATATATCCTCGCATTTTATCCTGGGTAGTGTTTTGCAGATGCAAGAATTTCTCTATGGAAGTTAATGTGATCAGGTGCTTCACTTGAAATGCATGGCGATATTTTGCGACGCTTTGCCTGTTATTGCGTTTTCGCGAAATTCGTGCCTCTTCGGAATACACGCGTGTAACAGAGTCTATCAGATGGAGTGCAGATAGGCCGTCGATAAATGCACAACAATACGTCATAAGTTCAAATACATATGCACACGAATCTTACAATTCGCCGTTTGTTAATTATAGATAACTACTCCAACTCCAACGACCTTCCTAAAAACGGTCCACGAGATAAAAAAGTTCCGCTGTACGTGATCAAGACCATGGAAGTACTGGAACTAGACGCGACAATGGGCAAGCAAAGACGCACAGTCATGCAGACAACCAGCGCCAGTGTGAGTGCGGAAGGACCTATGTCTGTTAAAATATAGCAAACGAGTGGCGGATATTTGATGCCGTTAGAATAGACAACAATTGGACGAATAGAATTCTCATCAAACACACTATTACTGGAAGTTGTTAATTTGGACAGAATTCAGATTTTTCAATTGTATTGTTTCGACATTTCGGTGTACACATACATGTGCTTAAACAATTGCGTGCAATCGAAAACTGACCCGTGATTCACAATTGTCAGCTTAAAAAACATCGATTCTGAATTTCTAGTGTTTGATTTCAAACATGTATTTCAGGTTTTACCGAATTTGTCTTTGAACACCCGCATCATATACCTGTCTGGTTTAACAATACACAGTAAAATTGTGTGTTTATATGTTATGACGTGGAGATGAAGATAGGGAGGGGAAAGGGAAAGGGAGGGGAAAGAAAGAGCCAAGAGGGAGAGATGGAGACAAGCGGAAACGGGCGAGGGTCACAATGGGTCGTGCAGGATTAAAAGTATTAGTAAAATAAACAAAAGGAAAATGTTATTGGAGAATCTATTAATAAGTTATTCACCTGCTCTAATCTATTAATTAACGAAAACTACCGTGTTCAAACGCACTTTGCTATCCTGACACAAAACAGCAGCAAAATTGCGGTGCACAATTTATAACCCAGTACTATGGCTCACTCACTTGAGGCGCATTCTCCTACAATCACAGTCACACGGTGAACAATTCGTTGCCTCAACTGATTAATTACATAGAAAAACAATCGCACACTTGATTGAAATAATGGTGTCTCCAGAAAATGTGCAAGACTTCACGAGATTATGTGAGATACAGCCATGTATTTTAAATGAGAACACGTGACTTTGGCTTGATTTTAGCTACATGTAAGTCCTAGCGTTACTGAACGCATGCCAGCCGATTGTGCGACTGAAGCATTGTGTGTTACCTGCTTGCAAATCGGGATAAAGTAATCTACAACGGTTCTTATAACGTTAATAAAACCAAAATAGAGAAAGTTTGTATCGAAATTGTCAACGAAATGTGGCAAATAAATTTTGGCAGAAATTGTAAGTTGCCTGACTCGGGCCTGCTGTCAGTGACCCAGTGTGGATCGAGACCACTTCTGACACTGGTGAAAGGCAAACGCATGGGATCGCCGGCTGTTTTATCGGAATAAATGGTTCAAAACCTCTGTGCCGTATACAAAGATACTGAGTTTTAGAGACTTTCACATAATTACGGACTGGCACAGTCCTATAAAAACGACCAACAAGGGCGGCTATGGCGAGTGGGCTATAAGCCTGAATTTAGCAAGTGGTTATTTTCCTGTCGAAGTGTCACGGCAACTGCCGGGGAATTACTTCGCTGATTGTCGTGTCGGGCATCACAGGTCCGCGTTATTGCAATTCAGGAGAGAAGCTCAGTTTTGAGACAAAACTTGTTTTTGTTTGTTGAATGCTCGCCGTGTATGGCAGTTTTTTTTCAATTTTACAGTTTTAACGGCCAGTAAAGCCGCTGCCGATTAACTGCCAAGTACGCAGAAATACGATCACACGTGCAGGTAGTCAAACGGCAATTTGCTAAGGCTGGTAGGCTACCTTGCATCAGTTTCACGATATGGCGATAAAGATAAGGCATTGGATGATCTAGAAAGGTGTTTCCTCTATAGTTTATTACCTGAACGGATACCTTTGCTGAAACTTGACGTACCCTTGCGATCAGCGAGGGCTGACTCAGTAATGTTGGCAGCGGGAGATGCGACGTATCCGCAAAGTATGAATGCTCGTCACATGCAAAAAGCAGATGGAGTTTGGACAATAAATAATCAAATTTGCATAAAAACAATCAAATCGAGAATCAGAAACAACCAAGCAACGCTATTACTCTCACGGTGACATCAATACGTTTCCAAGGACAACATGACCGTCATTCAGGAATCGTTCCTTAACCGATGCACGTGCAGGTCATGGAAAGATCTCGACCGAGGTACAGTACTGTGCTCAAAAAGTTTGATAACAGAAAGGAAACAAGCATTATACCATGTTACTTGAACTAAAATATTCTTTGAGACAAGGACTTTTTAAATTTATACCGTTGCTGATGAAATACCCACGGCATAACACTAACAGTCATACATGTAGTTGTGGCGAGTTACAAAGTACGGTAGACTGCACCGTTGGCATCGCGACTGGATATTTTGACCTATGAAGCATTTGTCATTGAGGTATCTGCCCTTCAAAAGAAAAAAAGATTGTATTCAAAGTACTTCATTGATGCGCAACGTTTTTGTGTTGACAGACGGCTTATAGCTTACTTTTATTGTAAGTTTGTTTGCGGGACGTTCGGTGACAATTGTGAAACGCCTGGGTGGTTTGCTTTATTTTTTTCCTAAACTTTTGTACGAAAACAAGGCTGGGCTTTGGAACAATATTATATGTAAGATGACCTCGTGCGGAAGCTGACCAGTGTCATACCGAATGAGCGTGACTGCGGTAGCCCTACAAGCATGTAAGTAAGTCGGATAATCTTGGCGAACGTGGTAACTCTATCGAAAGACTTACTAACTCTATCGATAGACTTATTAACTATATCGATATACATACTATCTCTATCGATAGACTTATTAACTCTATCGATATACATACTATCTCTATCGATAGACTTATTAACTCTATCGATAGACTTACTATCTCTATTTAGTAACTCTATCGATGTGATTGGGACTAATGCGATGTTTCATGACCCACAACATAGGCACAGCAATAGGCGCAATGGTTATTTAAACAGTTAGATGATCTTGTATGAATCCCATGATGTTCTAATCTGTCTTACCTCCAACAGGGGGTGCTACGGAAGAATAATCACTGGTCACAAGATCGGCGTACAATACAGATTTACACACGGCAAATTCGTTTTGGCTTTATCAGCCATTATCCCGGAGCGCACAGACCCTATATTTTCCGTTGGACCTCGAAACTGACGACCATTTTTATACCTCGAAATTCTATGGTTTAAAAGTTCGTTCTGGGTTTGTCAGTATATCTGGGAAAACAAGATACGGATGAGCTAGTTTTCAGAGTCAGTCACTGCTAATACGTTTACAAAATTGTCTAAAATGTTGTTTCACTTTTGATTTCAAATTTGACAGTATGCTGGCTTTTGCTGTGGCGCAGAAACTCATATGTAGGCACTGAAGAGACTGCTGAACTGTTGAAATTGTTTTTTCAAAGGTTTTGTAACGTATAAGTTGATTTGTTGTGTTGCGTATTCTTTAGTTGAAATTACATATTGAGTGTGACTGTAACTGTAAGCAAGATAGGCGTGAGATGGATTTAAGTAGTTCGTTTTTGAATTGGTATAGATGATTTCTTGGGTTATGCATGTATATACATGCTATTAACTTCCAATGCATATATCTATAACCGTGCATCTGACCTGAACCCGCAACGTGTTCTTCAACAAAACGAAGCATTTCATCAAAATCACACGTACTTTACGGAGCAGAAACCCATAAGTTGCCAAAGAACACGTCGCGATTGCCTTGTGCGTAGTGACGCTCCAAAACGACGAATGAATACCTTTATTATTTCATTTTGAGTCAGTCCTGGCTTGAATAAATCGACAATATGCTTGTTTTAATTTGAAACCAACATCGTAACTCTGTCAATAGACTTAACAAATCTATCGATAGAGATAGTACATGTAAACCTATCGATAGAGATAACAAGTCTTTCGATAAAGTTAACAAGTCCATCGATAGAGTTAGAAAGTCTATCGACAGAGTAAATAAGTCCAACGATAGAGTTAGTGAGTCTATCGACAGGGTTAGTAAGTCTATCGACAGGGTTAGTAAGTCTATCGATAGAGTTAATAAGTCTACCGATAGAGTTAGTATAAGTCTATCGATAGAGTTAATAACTCTGGCGATAGAGATAGTATAAGTCTGTCGATATAGTAAATAACTCTATCGATAGAGACAGTAACTCTATCAATAGAGTTAATTAGTCTATCGCTAGAGATAGTAAGTCTATCGATAGAGTTAATAAGTCTCTCGATAGAGTTAGAAACGGAGAAAAAGTTGCAGTGGCGTCCTTTTACAGCCACCATATTTTTTTCTGTTACAGACGCCTCTCGTTGTTTTGCTACTAGCTGCACGCCTGAAGATAGGACACTGTTTAGAGACTATGAGAGAATCTGTAATAAGGTGTCAAACAAACAGTACAGTTGTGTCTTCAACGAATGCATTAAGCGGCAAATAGCAAATTCGAAAACTCAACTAGTAGACCAAGTCCTTTTTAATCTCGCGCAAATCTCAATTATTTACTTGTTGTGAAAGTCGAGACAGCATCAAGCTGAGCGTGGACTTCCTCTAGGGGTTTGTTGGCTCATGTTGCGAATCAACCTTGCCTGCCTTCACTGAAACAAGCAATTATTTCTACCCATTTTAGAGTTATCGTTTGGAGAATTTACTGTAAACAAAATTCCATAATACACATTTTGCACGAATTCGCCATTATGCTTGAAAACGAGGTGCTGTGTCCAATCTACATTTAGTGCTGCATGTTTGGAACACGCGCGCTTTCACGTTTGCGTTACAATTGATACTAAAACGAGGCACTGTGTCCTAAACAACAATGCACGACAATCAGTTTTTCAGCGCCACCAAAACGTGAAGGTACTGAAATCATTCATCAAAACTGACCCCTGAATAGAAAAGTTACAACTTGTACTGAATTTAAGTCCGAGTCCAACACTAGACTGTCCAAAAACACATGGCTCACAAACAATAACATGAAGCTGTTGCCAGTGCAATTGATACAGCCTCGGAGGAATCATTTGAGGACAACCTTACGTAACCTGTCTGCTGATGACTCGTGTTCCGCGCACACTTTGAATTTCTGCAATATTTCACCTAGGGGACTAATGCTTTCATGCACATTGTTTGAATCGGAGAATGGCGAAGTTTGGTTGTAATGAATACTTTTGGCTTAGCTTTCAGGCTAGGTAGATGTGTTCTTCACCAGATCAAGAAAATCATTCCGCCAATAGTGAAGATGGTGACATCTCTCGTGGATATAGTAGACTGGACATCTTCCTGATTTTCACCTGCTTTCTTGGTACCTGCACACGAGTAAGTAGTATTTGCGGGGGGGGGGGCTTTATATTTTAATCTTTGTTGTGTAACAAATCATAGTAATATTGGAAATAGTCCCCGCGATTACCTGCTCATTTCTGTGAAATTTTACATTGGAAATTCGCTAGTTCTATGAATCAGACGTGGAATAGACCATAGTTCAAACAAGAAAATTAGGTGTCTGTTAATAAAGAATGACACTGCAATTGATATTTATAGAGGTTTCATAAGTCGTGAAAACACACAACTCCTCGGTCATTTCCAGCAACTTTTAAAATCCAGGATTCAATGACCTGCTGTTTCTACATGCAGCTTGCTCTCTATTGAAGAACGCTACAACTGTTGAATCTGTAACTGCAGCGTAACTCAACTTCAACTTAAATTTAAACTGACTTTCAATTGACCGTGCCAGGATATGTATAGTCTCTTGCAATGTTCGGAAACATTTCAGCACAATCTAGAACTTTTCGAAACCTATTCAACCATTTTATAAATATATGCTATGCTCTAGAATGTTCCAGATTAGATATCTATATAATACCTAGCATACTGGAATATTCTAGAATGTTCTCTAGTATTCAAATTACATAATCACTACTATCTGCTAGTAAACAAATAGAACAAGTAAATAAAACTCACAAAAAAACAATGTCAGTCTACTCTTGACAGTTGGTCACGCCTCTGGTACCTTATGCCGTACGAAACAAATAAAATATATTACGTATATGGTGATTCAAACTAACATTTTCGTGCGCCGAAATGATTGGAATTATTCTCGAAAACAACATGAATGTCACAAGTGGAATGAGTTCTTCTCCAACGTGCGTCCGTTCGCCCAGTTATTACTACCATCCAGGTGTTAATCTGAAATGTTGCCTTACATTTACTTAGACCAAAAGCAATTTAAGTGAGGTCAAACTGCTAACAGACTATTCAAATGAGGTCACGCTGCTAGCAGACAATTTAAATGAGGTCACGCTGCTAACAGACAATTCAAATGAGGTCACGCTGCTAGCAGACAATTTAACGGCATTCCTTCTGTTTCATTTTCGTTAACATCAGCACGAAAATAATTTCAACGCAAACCAGATTTATCAAAATGTATTCTCAAATTATGCCCTTTGACCACGAATTTATTAATTTTAAAATAAATACAACATGTTTTCCTGTCTCTAGCTACTACAATTGGCTGATTTTAATTGTTGAGTGTTTATAAACCCTAAACTATTTTGTCATTTTCCAGAAACACAGCTAAATATACTCTGACGCATATTATGCATGCAAGTAAAACTTCACTGTCATGATCAGATTTGCGATCAACGACTTCCATAACTATAGCGCAAGCGGCGAAACAGCTTTAGTGGCACTTTTTGTCTCTCAGCCAATGGTTTTGTTACTCATGTGCTCTCGGTAGATGTATAATCTGCACCTAACTGGGTTACCAGAAATGCGTAACTCTGTTTGAGATTGGCTAATGCTGTTATTTACTGCGCCTTATAATGCACAACCAATGGACAGGGCAGTAACACATAAAATATATCTCGTTTACAATTTGACTAGTACTGCATATATTCCACATATTCTTTCATCCTCGGCCGGTTACACTTGCTCCTGTTTCAATGTGAAACTTAAGCAATAAGCACCAAAAACTCGATTTTATTCTGCGTATACGCGGAAAGTTTCGTGGGATATTCCTTCATCTACGCCACTCTTGGCACGTTTTGGGTACTTCCCACAAAATGTAAGTAATCGAGAAATGTTCTCCTACAGCTCAAGGACAAGGGAATTCCAAATCATGCCCTGTTTAATATACTATTCAAAAACCAAATTTTAAGCGTTTCATGTTGATATTAGCTTCCGAATCTACGCCACCATGGTGTGAACGAACACGCAGCGCCATCGCCTGTATTCTATTTCTGTTAATGTCTCGACTCGTGTCATCGTATTTCAGACAGCTGAATTAGGTTCGTAATCAAGTCTTCGCGGGATGTGTAATGGCCCAAAATCAAGTTTCCGTACGTACTACTGGTAGGTGTAGACATTTTATTTGTCCGTTAATTTTATCATTTCAGGCCATGGCTTTGGTGACAATAGGTTCTGCGTTACCTGATCTTTTGCAAATTACCAACTCGGCAACCTCTCAAGCATCAACTGTTCTTCTTCTGTGGTCTCTGGGGCTGTTTACCGGAACTGTTGCAACGAATTTTTTCTTGGAAATGGACAGCACCCTTCTGATGGCATTGAATTTGGTCCTGTTAGGAATCACTACCGCTGTGATCCCGCTACCTTCTTCAATATACCTTATGGTTGTAATAATTGCAGTCCATGCTTTCGTTGCTGGGATACTGGGCGTGGGTGAGTTGAACGTCACATCATTTTAGGTACCGAAATTAATTTTCTCCGACGCCAAGAGCGTATTAAAAGAAAAAAATAAGCCATTCAGGAGTGCGCGTTAAGTCAAGCATGGTGTTCGCTCGAACGACAGAACCAGTTTTCCAGCAAACAGTTGTAGTTGTGGCGCTCAGTATACATTATGGTGCGCCCACAAGGGTGCAACAAAAAAGGCAGAGTAGATAAGACATATTATGCAATTGGAAGACGGACTGTGTATAGAGGCTTCAGGTGGTAAGGGGGCAAACGTGAGAAGGGCGATGGGAGGAGAGAACGGGGTTTAGAACGTCTCAAGGAATTCTACAACGAGTGTATCGAATAATAGTTTAAAAATGCGTGTTCAGGAACGGGCTTGAGCTTTACACGAAGCACAATTTTTCACTTTTTCCTGCAGGCGTGTAGCGTGTTATGTGAGTACTGCGACACCAATTCGCCCTCTTCAGTAGAGTTATCTCCCTTTTCCCTGCTGCCGAACACCATTGGGCATACCTGTTGATTTCAGAACTGCAGTGGAGAGTCGGGTAATCACTTAATAGCAGCTTAAGAATGTCAGCCTCCTCTGAATGGCGCGTAGCAAGGTCTATAAATACGTGATGTTTAGTGGCGGATTTACAGGGGGACAAGGGGTCCATCCCCCTAAAATTTTCCCATATTCCATTTGGCAGTTCAGGGGTGCGATTGTCTGACAGGCAATATCCTGGCAACTACTCACACCTGCTGCGACTAACTCAAAATCCTGGATCCGCCTCTGATGATACAACCGTGCAATATCTCTGATACCCTACTACCGTTAATCTTGCAGTAAAAGTCGGGAAATGTGACTAAGAATATCACAATTCTTAATTTGGTATGGAGAACATTAAATTATTCAATCTCCTACGTACAGTGATCTTCACCGTTTCGGGGAATGTTACATTTGTAGTCTCTTTTAGAGACTCCACACACTCTTTGTAAACCATTTTGGACGTCTAAGAGCAGTTTACCAGATGACCATGGAAAACGCGCATTTTCACCTCGCTGTGCTCTTATTAATTGGCAGTGTTATCGTGTTTTATCTTTTTAAAGATAAACGGTAACAATGCGAATTAACGAAATAATTAACGAGTGCCTGTTGTGGAAGCATGTGTTCATTATAATTTGTCACGGTTACATTTTCCCGAAGTACCCTTACATGATGATATCGAACGACTTTGAAGAAAGCAGACTAAGTAACTCCTTGTTGTGGTGTGTTTGTTGTCTTCTCACTCCTTTCATTATTGAATGTTGACTAGAATTTTACTCCGTATATTTTGCGAAAAATGTCAGACTGTTTTACAGTTGTCAGTGGATAAGTGCACTTTGCCCTCACCTCAGCAGTGTAAAGCATGCATTGGGTATTCGATAAAATGGAGAGCTTGAGAGATTTTTTCATACAAAATAATTTAGTATTTTCTGTTCCAAGTAGCTTCTAGTATCAAATTCACATTTGAAAGTCTGTCTGCTACATTTTTGTTACACCTGTACCAAATTATTTTTATTTATCAAGTTTTGTCTCATATGAACATTACCTGTACCCGTTTATTGAGGTGAACTAGATGAATACGGTTTGTATTCAAAATCCATGTCAACAGCAACCATTGATTGGAATTGTGAGATTCATCAGGAGTCACTTGTGTAGACTCAAACAAGAATATTATTATTTTGTTTGTAACAAATCTCTGACAGGATGTCCAAGCGGTATTATTAGCAATCGCCGAAGTAAGCAGGGTCCGTTCCGCTCCCAGGGAAGGCCTAAACGGGGCACCTGCAGATGTTCAAGTGTTAGAAGCATTACTAGTCATTTGACAAAAATGAACGTGTTTATGGCTCGATACTACAGCATCCGCCGTCACAATCCAAATTTTTAAGGACCTGCGCTAACACCTAGCTGGAACCAAGCGAAAGTCACGGATTCTCATTTAAAAAACACGAGAATATCTCACGTAATCTCGCGAAGTCTTGCTTTTTAGCGAGCTACTAGACTTACTGAACGGGAGGCCGGTCTCAAGCAACAGTGAACTTTCAGCTGTTTCCAATCTCAGAATTCACAAAGAAGGTGTATCAAAATCAAAATTCTTATACTTTAGAAAATGTTTATGGAAAGCGGTAAAAGCGTGGCTACGACGTGATTCGTCACGAAATGCAATGATGACGATATTGGGTGTCTCTGCTCAGACTGAATTTGAAGTAGTTGTTGGAGATGGTTATAATAATTATCGACACTCGTTTGGTCAGTCTACTGCATCATGCGAGATCTCGAGAATGTACCCTAACAGCACACACACGCTAAGCACAGGAAAATATATGTTCTAATTCTGAATATTCTTATTTTTGCAGGGTTTTTAGTTATTGTAGTGGAAGTTGGTGAAAGGCATCGAGCACAGCTCTTACAAGCAGACTACGCGTTCAAGTTTTTTGGTCCCTTTGTTGGAGCATTGATTGTGCGACCATTTCAGTCAAAAGAAATAGGCAGAACCCAGTCCTGGAACGAGACGTCTATGTCTTATCTTCCCAATGATAACGCGACTTCTCTTTGTGCTATAAACTGTAGTCTGTCAGGCTCACGTCACTGGTCTGAGTCTCATATTCTTTACGGATACGTAATACTTGGCTGTGCGTGTTTTGTACCAGCACTCTGTTTTTTCACTATATATTTCCTAAAACAACCCAAAGATGAGGACTTCGTCACCGTAACATCACAAGCAGAAGAGTCAAGTCAATCAAAACAAATGTTCCGTAATAAAACAAATATCACAATGGCTGTTTTGGTATTCTTCGTATCCTTATGTTACAATACTTCTCAAAAATCGTTCGTAGATCTTTTCACTACATTTTGCGTTGAGTCGAAGGCAGACGTTACCAAATCAGAAGGAGTCCTAATGTTGTCAGTCTGCTATGGCGCGTATACTTTTGGATGTATTAACGCTATTTGGATTTCTAAATTGGTCGATTCTTTTGTAATAATTGTTGTCAACATAACCACCTTGGCCGTTGTTTTTCTGGTGCTGTGTTTTGCAGCCGAACAAAGCATGTTTCTTCTCTGGTTTTCAACCATTTCTATAGGTCTTTGCTGTAGTCCAGTGCTTGCTTCCCTTGTCAGTTTTTCTCTAGCGTACATAGCGGATGACTCAGTCATGGTCAACATTTGTGTAGCGGGCATGATAGCGGGACTCATGGTATTGCCACCGTTAATACCGCTCACGTTCGGTACAATCGGACCTATGGCACTGATGTACTTTTGTTTTGGCGGGATGTTTATTGCGCTGTTGCTCTTAATCCCGCTGTATCTTTTGAGGAAATGTTCAGCACAGTACAAGGAATCTGTGGACGAAGAAATGGTCACAATCTTGGATAAGAGTAAATAGGGAGGAGTTTTAAAGCAACGGATTAAATTCTTGTATGTGTGTCTGCAAACGTGAATATACGATGTTTACATCTTGAGCAGATATTCGTTTTTCCTGAACTTCATAACTTATTAAGTTGAGATTTACCACTGTTTAGCTGACAAAAGTAGAATTGGAGTTTTACTCGCCTCTTAATAGTCTTTACAGTGACAGATTTATGTTTCCTTTTCAAACTTGGCTCTCAGAGAATGCTTACATGGCATTACTTCCGAAATTGCAATTTCAGGGCTAGCCAACGCCTGTTAGATCTGAAACCTTTTCTTTCCGGTGATGGAAACTATATCACTGTAAGGAATGTGGCGAAACTTAACCTTTTGTGCTAGGATTCGCCGTTTCGTTGCAAGCCACATGATTTGATGGCGAACTTCTCAAAATATGCCATCCATTGTATGAGGAACTCGACTACGTACTGGAGACCCAAGATTTTAGCCTGCTCTTGCTGCTAATGTTTTTCGATTATGAAACGAAACAGTTAATTGTAGCCCCGTAATTCATGGCTTGTATCCCATAACTGAACATTTTTTCAACTTCATCGACCTATCACTTCAGTGCTAGCCATTTTGCTAGGTTACGCTGGTTAGGTCTCGAACGTACTCGCGAAACACTCGCCTTTGTCTCGCGTGATGTGCAGTCTGCGTGTTCTCGCATTTCTTACAAGAAGTTTGGTTTACGGAACGCTACCCTGATCTTGATCCTCGGAAACTTACAGCACGTTCGCAGTATAGCTGCAGAATGCATCAAATCGCTTTTTTCATGAAGCTAAAAGTCACAAATATTGTAAATTAGACAACCATTATTTCTACGAGATGTGACTATTCGTAATAGGATGCACAAGCTTGTAAGTGACATGGTCTGACAGGGCTCAAATCAATCAGCAAGGGGAATTACAACAGAAAGTAGATTATTCATTCGATGCAATCCAATGATAGATAAGCAAAAGATACACAAATATATAGATTAGTAATTATATTAACAAAATCGGATTATTCCATTAAGCTCGCGTATGTTACAAATTTCAGAAGTCGGTCGTGCGCACTGCCAGGGGCGAAACTAGAACTTTTGCTTTGGGGGGAGGGGTGTCAAGCGTAATTCTCCCTATATTTTGGTACGCCTGCTCTACAGATTCTCATAAAGCCAGGATGGAGCGGACAGCTTCTTTATAACAATACCCAACGAATATCGACCATGGATTTTTATAGTAGTTACTAGCCTGCACTTACTTTCAGTGGGAGGTATTTTGGCGGAACCATCTTGTTAGATTGTTAGCTCAGTCAAAAACATCTACAGTATCAAAACATTTATTGCAAGAAAACGTACCAGTCGGACAGATAAAGAAAAGGGTTGATTAAATGTTACCATCTGTAGCTAGAGTTCGACATCGTTCTTTCAAGTTTTCTCATGTAAGACTGGCAGGGGCATTACGTAAACGTTCTCTCAATAGCAGGGACTGCTCTTGCCAGTCTAGAAATTCTGCGTATTTACATCGACTGAAAACTTTCAGTCATATATCAGCATATTTGAAACCCCTGCTTTAAAGAGTCATCCTGTTCAACACTGGTCTCAAAAAGTCAAACGGTATGCTATTTGATCATTGTAAAATAAATGTCAGGTGAACAAGTTCGTTAGCTATCATTATAATTACTTTAAAACGATAATCCTCACATCTACGACAAAAATGCTGATTTAGAGCACCCGTTATGGCTATAAATTAAGTGCAAATGAACACGTTTCTATGAGACTTTTTCGACACCCTTACAAATCGGGTAACCGTAGTGATTAGGCAAAATGAGAGGTGGCACGAGATCCGTTCACCCACCACGACAGAAAGGTAAGATTATTATTTTTTAAGGTATTCCAAAGTACATTACAAGAAAAACTGTAAACCTTTGAACCAGACATACTCACACGCATGTACACATTCACTCCAGGGGCAAGATTACCATTTTACATATATATAAGAGCCATGGGTCCATCTATTTCTGAATTTGACAAATTCACACTTGCTATAAAAATGTATTTTGGCGAACGTTCGGAGATTTCAAACATATTTTTTTTTTAAATGAGAGAGACCTGTTTTAATCTCTGGCAATAAATGTTGCATTTCGCCAAAGTTAATGACAAGTTCAATGTATTTTGGCCATTAGGTATGCTCAAAACTGTAGGTGTACAATTCAAGAGCTAAAGCCAAACTTACCTTTTGATTGATCCATTGTGTCAGTGACAACCAAAAGCTACGTATACTACTACTAGACACGACCAATAAAGATGGACCATATTCTCGGACTCTCCTTTACATAAAGTTGCATAAATCTGAACCAATAACTCCAATTTACGTAGAAAGGAATTGGTACTTAGTACTCAATGAGTTAGGGGAATACCATTTTTATTTCTTGTCACAAGTAAAATTGACAGCATTGGTGTGGGAAACCGTCCACCACTTTTCCGTGCACCGAAGATTAAGTGATATCTAAATTTTGCTTAGAATTTTGGTTTCTTATATACTTTATCAACTAGAAAACTGTATATATTTTTGCTGGACTTGCTTTCTTATAAAATTGTAGAAAGAGCCTTGTAAATTTACTAATAGGTAAACAAACGTTAAAGGAATCGTCCCGAACTTCTTTTAAATATTTGAGTACATACTTTCTAAGCCCAAGTATTCGGTAAACGGAGGATAAAACACATCTTTGAAAGGTATCGTAATTCATAAGACTTCCATTTGAATCTAGAATATCGCAGATAAATACAGTATTTTTTCATACTACCTTTCTTAAAAAATATTTTTTACCATTTGTTTATGTTAGACTAAATTGGTTCGTATAGAATATTTGTTTGCATCTCATAAAAGGAAATGTCGATAATTACTGTGTAAATTGAAAAGAAACATCTTGAGCAAGAATGTTTGCCCACAAGCCCCCTTTAGCTATTGATAGCTTGCAGAGCCATGAAACCTTTATGGACTTCATAAAAGATGTAATATTTGTCATTGTACACCCGCCAAGAGAAAAACCTTGAATTACAGTAGTTGACCCATAGGCGAATTTAGGGGGGGCAGGGCCCCCCCCCCCCTTGGCTGGTGCAAAAAAATAAAACAGCAAGAGCGTAGGGAAAGGTTGAGTTTATTAATTTGCCCCGGTAATCAAAATTATACGGATGAAAAANGATCCAATTTCAAGTGTCAAATTCGGAACACGGCGCATTCGTAACGGAACTATGGGTAAGTATAAGCTCTCCCGCCGCGATATCCCAGGCGACCGGCAGTGGCGCTGCGCACTACGACTCCGTTTCCGTCGTCTGCTCCACTGTGCAATGGAGAAATTTTACTTCATTTTTTAAAGAAAATGGAACCTGAGTGACGATGAAAAAACAGAAGCTGCTGGTAAGACGTGAATTTTAATCAAAGCCTTAGTGAATCACTCAGAAACTCATTAATTTTCTCTTTTTCAAACCTTAACTTAAGACGATTTCCAAAGCAATCCCGTCATTATTGCCAACACGAAAAATGGATTTGGTCTTTTGGGCATTTGAAGACTATTTTAAATACAACTAATTTGTTAACAACCGATTGCACAAAATAAAAAAACGTGTAATAAACATTACAAAAAGAAGCGCAAACGTTGTGGACCATAAACAAGTAGGTCTCTTAGTTAAAGATCATTAGTGAAGTCGTGGTGGTGTAGTGGTAAAGCACGCGCGTCCTATCAGCCAGGTCGTGATTTCGAGTCTGTGAAACGCGCAATTTTTCCTGTGTGACACGTTCTCCGTGTTTTCTTTTTTTTCTTTTTTCTTGGATAATACATCAGAAATCAAGGAAAATGCTTGATTTTTAGAGGAAAAAACAGAAAAATTTCCTGGGCAAACCCCCCTCCCGACCTCCCCCCATTAGGTGCTATGCGCATCTACAATCGTGGTTCAGTTTGCGCAAATGCTTCCAGCCGGACAAAATGTTGGCCCCCCCTTATGATATCCTAGATCCGCCACTGTTGACCGCCCCAAATAGAATTGTAAAACATTTTATCACGTCTTATGGTCATTTCTTGAGATGGTGAAGGCAGAACTAGTTTCGATAGTATCGATGGTTTAATTAATGTTATTTTGCCAAGTGGTGTTAAAACTCTCGTAGACCATGAAACAAGATTACTACGAATTTCATTAAACTTTACGTTGTAGTTTAATTCAACCACTTCATGTTACAATAAAGTAAACTTTATTCCGAGTGTAGAAAAAAAAATTCCAAGTCAAGTTCTTTTCAGGACACAAGCGCAGATCAATAGGTTTGCTAGTCCCTATCAGTACACCCTGTGTTTTTCCTAGATTAGGTTTCAGGCCCGAATTTTTTTAATATTTGTCAAGCAAATTAAGGGTTTGTGTCAAAGATTCCTCAGATTCATCTAGTGCTACAGTAGTATCCTCGGCATATTGCGTGATTTTACGAGATGTGTTCCACATATAAATACGAATAAGGTGAATTCTACACCAATGGTTCACAGAGTAGGGGTTCGTGGGTATAGCCTACGGCATGGTCGTATATAGCGCCACTAAAGTCAACAAGCGCCGGTCCAATCGTTATCTATAGCACACCGTACATTGTTGGAAAAAACGTGTTTTAAAACACTACTGTGAAATAACGTGAAATGTACGAGAACCATTGTGCGTTGAAACCCCATCGACAACTTTGTGCATTTAGACAAATATTTCCAAAATTATTGAATTTTCAAAACACAATGAAAAGAATCTGTTTTTAACGTACCGGGCAATCACCGACAGCCATTATCGGAGTTAATTGATCACGAACTCTGTTAAATTCGAAAAATGAAAGAATACTAAGGCATGTGTACGCATATTGCAGCCATATTCTTATTTTTGATCGTATTTTATTAATTTACCAAATACTCACAATGAAATCTAAAAAGTTATTTCAATTTTTCGAATTGTCATTGTCGGTTTTGTGCAAATTTTTGTAAGAATCACAAGTTTAAATTCNTGAAATGTACGAGAACCATTGTGCGTTGAAACCCCATCGACAACTTTTTCGAATTGTCATTGTCGGTTTTGTGCAAATTTTTGTAAGAATCACAAGTTTAAATTCGTTTTAATAAACATGCGGTCTAATACGCTTACAAGGAACTGAGGAAGTCACGCATTTCTAAAGATAAGCGTGAATCTTCACCTTTCGTCCTTCTAAGCGGCTTTACCAGGATCAATGAGAGCGCGGCACCGGAGTTTGAAACAGTTGTGATGACCGCAATTAAGTGCATTTACCGAACCATAAACGTTAGTAAACATCTCTGCCTGTACAAAATGGCAAATTTTCAAATTGCATGAACCAAAAAATGTCGTTAAAATGAACACCACGCTGTATTTAGCTGGAAAAAGCGACCACGTATTGTTTTCGTTTTTTAAACAATCGATGAACTAATAAGCTAAAAACTACAAACATTGAGTACAGTTGAAGATAAACGATCGTGCGTATTGATATACTCGGTGGATTGACACACACTGATCAGAGATTACAATATCACATGCATTTTTCTAGTATATTTTCAATCTATTTTAACCAGATTGTTAACTTGTTGTAATAAACTTGTGCCCATTCTCCATTTTTATGACTGACAACAAGCTAAATTAGTTTTGCAGTCAGTACAACCGAAATTTTCCAGAGATTACAAATTTCATCTTGGCTATCACCATATNGAGTTTACAATATCACATGCATTTTTCTTTTAGTATTTTTTCAATCTATTTTAACCAGATTGTTAACTTATTGTAATTAACTTGTGCCCATTCTCCATTTTTATGACTGACAAAAAGCTAAATTAGTTTTGCAGTCAGTACATTCGTCAACCGAAATTTTCCAGATTACAAATTTCATCTTGACTATCACCATATTTACACTTTCGCATATTTTAGGCTAATAAAGATCAAACTTGAAATAATGACTAATGTTTAGTGTAACTAAGTTTCGCTGACGATCATAATTTACCACTGTTTCAGTACTTCAAGTTTAAAAATAAAATGTAAAAGTACCAATCCGTTCCAAGTATGAGAAAAACCAAGTAGACAGGAGTATTAAAAAAGAAATCGAATACCAAAAACTAAGCTACTATGTGAACTACTCATCCCCTCCAAACCCAACTGTGTTAAAATGTTCTTTTAAGAAAGAACTGCGGCATTACTGTAAAATCGATACATCAACACTGACAATAAAACAGAAGATACAGTCTTTGTTTCTATTGCTTTCTAAAAGACCCTGAAATCTGACGCACTAAAAAACTACATTCGCATGTCTGCTTTTCCTCTTCCCCAGGCTTCTTGAACTCCTGGTGAGCCTGTTGTTGCAGCTCCCCACTTCTCTCACTTTGCTTTTCAGCCCCTCCCACTCCTCTGGGTCTGTGGTTTCAGCCCACTAGGTCAGGACTGTTGTTGCAGCCGGCCTCCTTCCGTTCGCAGGTCTGTTGTTGCAGCCTGTGGCCCAAGGCCTGTAGTTGCAGACTTCAATTTCTAGTCATTAGTCCTAGTTAACTTTACTTACATTTCGTTATGTTCTTGTTTTTTATATTCTAGACTTATGTATTCTAATTTCCTGTTATCCTGTTTAGTACCTATATTTTATCATAGTCTAACCTTGTTATTGCCCGGGTTGCGCTTCCTCGGGTGGGCGATGTCAGCATTCCCTGCTGCCATTATGGCGTTTTTTGCATGCCCATCTTGCAGAGTCTTAGTTAGTTTTATCTATTACGTCATAATAAATGACAATATTCGCAATCTTCCTCTTGTTTTACTCTGCAACATAGCTCGTGGCGTACCCCGGGCAAAATAGATTACGATAAATTAAATTTAACTTGTTAAATGCATTTATCGTCATTATTTTGACACTTGTCTCTTTATTTTGAGACCAGTTCTTAGGGTTTATTTTGCATTACTCATCTCTATTTATAGCCTCTAGGGCCTACTTTTGTATTCATACGTTTCTCTANTCGCAATCCTCCTCTTGTTTTACTCTGCAACATAGCTCGTGGCGTACCCCGGGCAAAATAGATTACGATAAAAACAATTTGGTCGCCTACTAGATCCACTCTGGGTAACAGACAAATCTAGAATTCGTAACGTTGTGTATTAAATTACAGATTATTATTATTATTTATGATGTAATGACAGATTACATTAAATTCATCAGTAAAAATAACAAAATAATCTAAATGTATTGCCCCCCCATAAGAAAGTTACGAGCAGAAACAGAATTTTTAATCATGGCCGCCTTTATTTGCATAAATTATGCAAATTTATCGTGCAACTTTCAAACTGATTTCATTAACCCAATTGACCATAGGAACATGGGTTCAAATAGCTTAAAAGTTTACCTGTGGTGCTTGGTACCACAGCTATACGCTCAAGTTGAATGGGGTGACATTAATTTGTATTGGTTATGCAAATTTCCCTTAATTATGCAAATTTATCAAGTAACAACATGCAAACATATTTCCCTAAGCTAACTGACCATAAGAACATAGGTGCAAATATTATAATAGTTCATCTGTGGTGTCTGGTATCATTGCTATAAGCACAAGAAAAATTTTGAATAATGGCCGTCTTAACTTGCATAAATTATGCAAATTGACAATGTATCCACTAAAAAAACTTGCACTATTAAATTCGCTGACCATGGAAACATGAGTGAAAACGTCAAAATTATCTGGTAAGGAAATTATAAATAGATTTTTGCATAATGATGACCTTAATTTGCATATGTAAAAAATGCTCAAGGGTTGCGAACGGTCACCCCCTAAATCATGATTACTTAACCCTAGGCTACATGAAATAGCAACGAAAAAGCTTTGTCCGGCAAAACCAGGTTCAGCCCCCTGGCTCCCGGTCTATTACAAACCAAAAAGCGGGAGGACTAAAAAAACGAGGTACCACGTTCGGAGCTGGGAATTGTGTGTTTACCTTTTTTAGTGGACGTTTGTCTCGTTTTCTAGGACTTTTTGTTTCTGCGAGGCGGACCTTTCTTCCACTTCGCAAAATGGGGGCCCCTTTGACAATACTCCCCAGACACCGCTCTCTGGATGCGCGCATGAACACGGGATGGTCTGGCTCATGATTATGGTCATATATATTCAAATTACGTCGAGTAACTTAGCAACAAAGACTGGCCCTCTTATCAGTGACAATGACGCAAATTAGAGATCACGTAAAATCATGCGAGTATAAGAGTGCTCCGCAAGTATGCTCGAATCGTTGCTAGCCCTAAACCGGCAAAATGGCAGGGAAGGTCAGGTTGAAATGTTGACTTATGCAATAGAACACGCTGTTTGCCTTCCATAGCGAAGATTTTTCGTCGCAAGTACATGCTGTCTTAAGTCTACGGATCGAAGCCCTTAACTTCTCACTGTCGCAACAAACAACCCACCGTCTCAGATATGGTTATCGTCGTCTTTCATGATCAGAACATTTCTGTTACTACAGTCTCAGTCATCCTAGAGTACCGCGAGGTAGTCTACTCTTCCAAGTTGGTGGCGTTGTGTTCGAAGATACTGCGAGCACACCGCAGACGTCTAGCGAACACAAAAGCAGAAGAAAAACACGTTCACGTAGGAAAATCGACTTTTTATAAAAAAATACAATCAACGGTGTCAGTGCACTCTGAGATGAATTCGTGCAAGTATTTCAACTTTATGTCAGTGGTCTCTGAGCTATGGGACATGCCAAATGACGTCGTATGGAGATGGCAAGGTATTGTTCAACTTGCGACATCCATGCTACGGGCGTAAGAGCGTCGCATGGTTATCGCCTAAGGAACACTAACATTGTTTTTCTTTGTTGGATATAACAATACAGCGTCGCCTGGAGATCGTACCTTGGGCGCACATCAGCCTGTTACCTCTAAATGCTTACCATTATTATTACAAGCAAAACGGAAGTGAACAATTGTTACGCTAATCAACCGATCTCTATGCGACCAGCTTGCGACCCAGATTCCGTAAAAATGGTACTTTGACTTGTGAAATTCATTAATTTCGACGTTTCCCACCTCATACATAGGTATAAAAAGTTCTCACATTTAAAGGATGTTGTATATTTTTGTATAATTTACCAAGAAGTGGGGTGAAAATTGACACTGTGTTGACATTTAGAGTTCACTTAGGCATTGTGACAGTCTATATGAAAAATATTGTCTCGGGCATACTTAACCACTTTTGGTCACATGAAACAAAAGAACAGAGCAAAATAGGACACAAAATCAAATTAGCTTTAAAAACATCACACTGTCACCTAGTTCTTTAAAACAATGTGAGGAATTGTCTTAAAATATTCCACTTTTGTATGAGGGGCTATCAACATACTAGGGTTTTTATTAATTTATGAAATAACTCAGAAGTCCCATGACATTAAAACGAAATGGTAATTTAGAAAACTATAACAGCGTCTTTGAAATTTTATGTTGAACGTTATCAGACGAAATTTCGTCTTGTAGTAATTGATACCACTGTTTAGCTGCGAATGAATCTTTTTTGCTTACGTGATTCGCCTAGTGGAAAAATTGGTATACATTAAGTCAAACGGAAAACGAGATTCTAGTGAATATGCAGAAACCTTAATAAGTTTGTAGCGGCAATGAGCATAATTATGCTTCATAGCGGCACAGGACAAAGACCACAGCTCGAGTGGATGGTCTTGACATAATCACTAGTCTTATTCAAGAAAAACTCTTGTTTTCACCTTTCTGGAAAATTAAATGCATAACTTACAGAAACCAGACTCAGTCAATGGGGTTTCTCAAAGACGAAGAAATTCAATGAAGACTGTCATTTTGCCTTGCTATGTTCATAGGAAAATGAGATACTGTATCAATAAAATCCAATTTTGTCAATTTCCTCTCTAAAATCCCAAATTCACGACTACCCCTGTCCCGAAGCGGATACAATAATTCAGAAGCTCTTGCACCGTAGATTCCACAAATAGGTTAAAATATAGAGAATCCTACACGAATCTCAGGTTTATGGAATTTCGTCAAAATCCCTCGGCAAGCCTCGGGATTTTGACAAAATTTCCAAGATGTTTTGCCCCTGTCATAAATCTGAGACTAGTGTAGGATTTGTTTTCTCACATGAACCGTAAAAACTATCTTTTTTTCCAAAAAACTCGACCTATCTAAAACTTTCAACCGCATGACCCAACTTTTGTAAAAACACCGGCTTGCACAATGTAAAGTAATTCAGTTACTTTTTGTCAATATTTTTATCTTAAGTTTAACAATTGTAACTTGCGTTCAGCTTTCGTGGCAAATATGCAAGTTAGAATTTAACAAATAGTCTTTGAAACTCTGATATTAAAACTTTAAAAATGTTTATAAATAACAGTCAACAAGGCTTCCCCGCGAGTGGGCACTGACCTTGAGACAGCACAGCTAGGCAGTCGCGACGCGTTACTTTAGTTGGGGCTCGTCTTCATTGGAATGAACGTGGATATGGAATTCGCCGACGAAGATGGGTCCGTTTAAGGAGTTGTTTGCATGTCCTTCCGACTAGGAGTACGTACCATTGCAACAGCCGATTTGTCAATCATAACCTTGTCACCTTCTCGGAATTCCGGCATTGTTTGGTTGGCACGCGTTTGGTTGTTTTTGATGTTTTGCAGACAATAAAATGTAAAGCGTATGGATTTCTACTTTGCAATACTTTGTGATTCTCCCTTGTAATATCAAAAAATGCGCACTCGGTGTTATTAACCAGTCGTATCGTAACACATTCCCCACAGGTCATGTGAGAAATGCCTTTACCAACCAGATTTTTGTAATTTCTGTTCTTCTGAAGAGCACCTGTATACAGCAAAAATATCGCGTGCTCTAAAAATAGCGGACCTCTTTCACACAAAACAACTTCCGAGAACTACTGCCACTCCCCGGTCACGTCCTTTACAGCATAGCCAAGTTTTCTCCAGAGGCAAAAAGAGCTGCGATTAGTCTGGGTCATGCAGTTACACAAACTTACATCTGGGTTGTCAAGTTTCTCAAGTAAGCAGTTTACGAGCAGAATGCAATGTACTGGTTCCGTGCTGGACTCTTAAATGAATGTAACTATGCGATTTTTTTTCTTTCGAAGTTGCTACAACGTATTTCTATGGTGGCTGGGAGAGGACAGATAATATATATTCCCTAACTCGAGCGCTCGACTTACGAGTCAGGCGCCCTAGTTATTTCACGAGCACGTGATGAAAAAGGGGCTCATCTTCAAAATGGAAGCTGCCGTGACGAATCTCTTTCATCTCGGGCTCAGCCAAGTTGAAACATGAACTGTTCTGACTCGCTCAAGGATTCAGTTACGTCGTGAGTGAACGGCAGGCAGACGTAAGAGATTTATTGATGTAGATGATTGGATGACGTACGTAGTCGAGTTTGTCACCAAGCTACTGGCCAAGTGGAAATAGTTGCATGGATACAGATTCATTCATTTGCAATGTATCACAAATGGAAATGTCGGTAAGGAGACTCTCAGAGTAATGTTGAAGCATCTACATCGTGAGGGTGACTGGACCTGAAAACACAGGAGGCCTTCTTAGACGGCGATATAGTTCCAGAGGACCAAATTACTACGTTTTCCTCTTGGATTCTTACGTATTTGCATTCATGGCTGCATTGATGGGTTTTCACATTACGTTCTTTGGTTGCAAGCAATTATAAGTTGGGCGCTCGAGTTGGGAAAAATAAATTAACATGTCCAATCCTCGTGACCGTATATTCCCTTTGTACGAAGGCACAAACAACTGTGTTGCGTCTGTGAAAGCGCGCATTCAGTTTAAAAGACATATCAGTGGACAGCCATAAGCATTTAAATTGGACATCTCGGAGGCATATTAACTGATTCACGCTGAGGGATCGTGCTCAAAACCTGAAGTGCAGACGCCAACCAATGTTGATTGTACCCGACCGGTACAGTGAGCAAAACTCGCGTCGCTCGTTTCAGGAGAAAAGTTAGCATTGGAATTGCCATCAAACCTGATTCGAAATCGTAAACGTGGATGAACTCCTTAAATGGCAGAATGACACTTCAATACAGTGAAGCAGAAAGCAGCCAACAATATGTTGGTACTGCGGCGAGGACATGTCAAATCATCTTGCCCACACGGGAAACCATTCACCTGTTGCAAACATACTCGTTCCCGTCACAAAACAAGGAAGTGTCTTTTTAAGGAGCCAGCCATGAAGGGGCTTCGGCCCAGTGAAGGATCTAGGTCATCATGAGGGAGACCTAAATATTGTTTTGAAAAGCACATTTGCAGACAACCGAATGTCTACATTGATAAATTGTTCAGTAACTCGAGTACGTGCGTGCTTTTCAAAGAGGATATTCGTGTGACGATGCATTATTAATACTCACTGAAGACTCAGAGATCTGCTCCAGATGAAGAGTGCAGGTTGTTTGCTCATTGGCTTACCGAAAGCGTTCGATTACTTTACTAGCTCTTCGTAGTTTTTTAAATTGGAAGTCTATACGGTTGCTCTCAGTAAGCATATTCTACTTAGACTTATACTTGTCAGTAAATATTGACAAAGTTTTTTTTCAAACTGGTATCCGGTTTGCAAAGACGTTATTCGAGACTTTGTTTTGAGGCCCTTGTTGCTCAGTGTATTTGTTGTGTATAACACATACATGTATATTGCCTGCTGAAGAGATGATAACTACATATAATATAGAAATACTAGTAAAGAGATCTATAAACTACGAAATCTTTTGCCGGCACATTGACTGTAGAGTCTCAGTGAGTCATCTCTGAGACTGGTGGCTTTAATGTTCGTAGTTGGCACACCTTAATGGTGTGTGGTCGGCACACCAACCTCCAACCGCTCATCAAGCGTTAGTGAGGAAATCGAGTTGGTGGCAGTCCTCTGTTGGAGCGGGACTGTGGCTGGATTTTGGACCATATTCTCTGCGCTTCTATTTGGTCAATGGTTTTCGCAGCTTCTCCGCAGCGGTAACATGGTATCGGCCGCAGGGACGCATGCGTAGGCACAGCATTGGGTTGCAGTTATATGGTGTGTGCAAAATCAGGAAACAAGCCAATGGTAGATTCTGTAAGCTTAGGGTACTTGCTTATCAGACGAAGGCAGTCTTCACGGGTGCGGCGGCTTGTAGTAACGGTTTGAACTGATTGCATAGGGCCATCCAGTGTGACTAACTGTAAAGCAGTGATGGCATTGTTCCCAGCAATGGGCGCACACTGGCTGGGAGTAACGTAGATTGTGAGTGTAGCAGATCGATCTGCATGATGCACCATAGTAGAAAAGTGGCCTCGCATGACTTTAATTGTAGTACCATCAAAATGTTTGACTTTAGTATCCATTAATTTCAATGGCAAGGCTTTAAATGATTCATTGTAGGGAACACATGTCAGGTCAGATTGGGTGTCAACAAGAGCGGACACGTGAATCAAAATACCAGCAGGAGTGACTAATTGGAGATCACATGTAAAATCATCCTTGCCAGGGGCTTTCACGGTGGTATTAGCCCGAATGATGGTGTTTATTTGTTTACCACTGGAGCCTTTCTGCATGCAACAGGGGTCACAATGTCCAGTTCTGTGACAGTTACGACATGTAGCCTTTATGGCTGGGCACTCCCGACTATTAGCCAGGTGGTCCTTGGAACCACAGCGATAACAGGTTTTGCTTTGTGGAGTAAGATGTTTAGGGTGCTGTCTTTGATGATGCTGTTGTGGTTTGTGGCCAGTATGGCCGTGGGGCCTTCTTAGTTTAGCTGCAGCCACTTGAGGATGAGTAACACCATGCTGTTCACTTAAAACCTTGGAGGTTTGCTGGGTATAGTTTCTTCATTCTTGGCAATATCAATAAAACGAGCTAAATCAATGTCTTTCTCTTGAAGTATGCGAGTTTGGGCCTCTTTGTTGTACAAGCCCTGAACAAACCGGATACCCAGAAGGTAATCCGGGTTTCCCTTAAAGTCACAATCACTCTGTAATGAGCGCAGTGCTTGTAAGAATTCGGAGACAGACTCATTCGGTAACTGAGATCTATTGTCAAAATTGAAATGCGCCCTTACATGATTTACCGGTCGGTCGAAAATCTCCTTGGTCACCGTCACATACGCAGCATATGTAGTATTGGTTGATTTGTACGTTATGCCATTGAGATGGGCATCCAATTGAGCAATAGCCGTACACGTAGGTCCCAGAAACGACCGTAGTAGCATATTTTTCTGTTGATGCGAGAGGTGGTTGCCTTCCTTTTGGTTTGTGTCCGTTAATACAAAGTAGTCCTCCAGCATTTCAAGGAACTGTTCAAACTTGAGAGATGGAGTGTCCAGTCCGGTGGGCCAGTAATTAGTTGGCGGTACAGGCACGTGAAAATGTTGAGCCATTATGACGGTCATCTTTATCCTTGTGTAGGTAGTAGCGCAATATTTTGGTATAACATGTATATTGCCTGCTGAAGAGATCCACTAATATGGAAATACTAAGTACATAGGTCTATACACTACGAAGTCCTTTGCCTGCACTCTGACTTTAGAGTCTAAGTGAGTCATCTCTGAGACTCGTGGCTTTTATGTTCGTGGTTGGCACACCTTCTAGTGGTGTGGTCGGCACACCAGTATTTATGAGTGACATGACCATGCCTTGCACTTGCTCAATTATGAAGATGACAGCACACGCTGACTGCAGTCTGGAAAAGTTAGAAGTGTCCTAAACAATGTGTGAGGTATTGCATTAAATTGCATGTCTGCTAAGTTGTCATGGATGAAATAAAGGGATCTGAATTGCTGTTGGTTTGTAATGATGTCTGCAGAGTTGGGACTTCTGTTTATGTCGATGAGTGAACTCGGTTAGATTCTTTATTGCATTGGTTGTATTAACTCAAAACTGTTGACAAGAAATACAAACCCATCGCAGTCGTTGTAAACCAATTTTTATCCTCTTTGTTGCGTGAATGAAAGATTCTACAATAACTTTCCACGAGAAATTCAAATCCAGAAACCAAACAAATTAACTTAAAATTTACGTGTCCATCCTTAACATTTCAACTTGCTTCAGCCAGTACTGTATTTCCGTGAAGACATTGCTAATGCGATAGCTGCCCTGTGGACCACAGGCGTCCTCAGCTTCTGATCGTCCCCAATACACTACATATAATACTACAAGGTATGACACTTCGGACTTGAAATTCCACGGGTGCTCCACTTCAGCCGTCCATAGCAAACATAAAACTCAATAAATTTGCACAAAACAGGGGTTCNAAACAATGTGTGAGGTATTGCATTAAATTGCATGTCTGCTAAATTGTCATGGATGAATTAAAGGGATCTGCAGTGCAGTTGGTTTGTAATGATGTCTGCAGAGTTGGGACTTTTGTTTATGTCGATGAGTGAACTCGGTTAGATTCTTTATTGCTTTGGTTGTATTAACTCAAAACTGTTGACAAGAAATACAAACCCATTGCAGACGTTGTAAACCAATTTTCATCCTCTTTGTTGCGTGAATGAAAGATTCTACAATAACTTTCCACGAGAAATTCAAATCCAGAAACCAAACAAATTAACTTAAAATTTACATGTCCATCCTTAACATTTCAACTTGCTTCAGCCAGTACTGTGTTGCCGTGAAGACATTGCTAATGCGATAGCTGCCCTGTGGACAACGCATTAGGAGTTTAGACATTACGTACCATTCTCCTGGAGTGTACACAATACTGTGATTAAGCAGGTCAGAGTTTACAGTCACAATGACTAATATAAGGAATCTATACAGGTGAAAGTTAAGTCTAATTTCTTGGAAAGTCGACCGCTTTTCTGCATTCGAAAAAGATTTTGGTGAAAGCATTTCACACAAAATACACATTGAAAGTCGTTTGCAAATAGTATTAGTAGCTGTGCTTAATCATTGAGAAATGGTAGGGTTCATCATAAAACAGGCACTCGTTACGAAATTTGTAAATTCTGTGTTTCTAATAACCTACTGTAAAGAAGGTTAAAGACTGAAGTTCACACTCTGTAAAAAAAGAACTGCAGAATATGTTAGCCTAGGCAGCACAGCAAACTAGTCAATATCTAAACAAACCAAAGGTTTCGATATTGCCTGGGTTCTGCTATGTTGAAAATGGGCCAAGTGAAAAAGGCTAACAAAATGTAGTGTAAGTACCCCATGTGGAATTCAGTAACACAAATGGCCATTGAAAATGAAATTATTGCCTTTTAAATAACAACATGGTGCTTATTATCATCAAAGAAAAATAAATGACCATACAGCATTATGTTACCATGGGATGCAGGAACAGTGATGTAGTGTAGGCCTACGTACCCCCTTTTGTAGTATACGTACCCCCATGTTTACAAATGCCATGAAATTAAAATATCACTTGGCAAGTGATCAATATTAGTGATAGACAATTTCCTTCCTTAAAAATGTTAGGTTAAAAAGGTGTTTTTTACAAATACATTTGTTTTGAGTGAAATATCAGCATTTGTGTAGTATACGTACCCCTATATTTTAACTTGTGCCTATTTTCAAAATGTGGCAGATATGCACATGAATGCTGTGGTTTTTATTTTTTCTCTTTGAATTGATTTAGTAAATCAACTAACTCTCAGTAGATTCTTAGTATTTAGTTACAAACGTGACATGTAATAGAAATGTAGTGTGTATGTACGTACCCCTGTGTAGTGTTCGTACCCCGACGTGAACAAATACCATGAAACAAAAATATTACACAGTAAGTAAGGAACATCTGTCACAGTTTCCTCCATTAAAAATGCTAAGTTAAAAGAGTGTTTATTGCAAATACATTTATTTTGAGTGTGATATTAGCATTTGTGTAGTGTACGTACCCCTATATTTTAACATGTGTCTGTTTTCAAAGAATGACAGACAGATATGCACATGTATGCTGCAGTTCTTATTTGTTCTCTTTAAATAGATTTGGTAAATGAACTAATTCTCAGTAGATACTAGGTATTTCTATAAACCCGACAAGTCATTGAAATGTAGTGTAGGACTGCGTACCCCTTTGTAGTGTACGTATACGTACATTCAACCTCTGTACTATAAATATAAAGCATTGCCCACAACTATTTTTACGTACTGCTGTTCTCATGAACAATACTGATATTTCCAAAATGCATCCAGTCTGACAACAAATAGACAATTATCAAATTTTGTGGGCAATAAAATGCCACACAGGACTTGGCTAGAAACATCCTAGAGGACATGTCATGTGACAACTGATGTTGCAGAGGCAGGTTCTCTATCTCTCAAGACAACTTGCAACAAACCAACAAAGTGGAGGCAGCACAAATCTCGAGACCATCCCATACATTTGTAACTTAGTAAAATTTGACGTTGATTGACTGTGCGTAGTGTATGTACCCCCCACTAACCAGTACCATTTTTACTGTTTACAAGTTGAACACTGGGCCTAGCACTGATTTAGCTATTTTGACCAACTGGTGAATGTATTAAAAGCTAGGCAAATAGCACCAATAAAGTTTTTGAAAAAAGTAGTTACTGGTCATTTTCTTTTTGTAAGAATCATATTGCAAGAGAAGAAGTTCTCATTACACTGTATTAAGATTATGCAATTTATCATCATCTAGAACAACTTATCAGCACGGTAATAACTTTTTTTACTTTAGTATAGACCCAACTCACGCGGCGGACATTAAAATCCAAAGCGAGTCTCACTGCGATAAACAAAGCTGAAGTTGACATTGCGTGAGTTAAATGGCCGGTCTTTCGAGTCCGACCTGGATGTTAAATCTTAAAAATGTGTCGATAACTAACCTCAGAGACGTAGAAAAAAATACATTAGAGAACAGGTCAATGCATCAAAAAGTTGTCTGACGAAAGGGTATGAGTTCTTTCGGAAAACTAGGTTCGAAACATGAAAAGTAGACATGACCAAACTACGGCGATTGTAGTGTTACAGGTTAGGTATTATGCTGAATGCAGGGTTACATTTCTTCTTGTAAATTGTTGATAAAAATGCTTTCTACAAGTCATCTTCTTGTTCTGTTGACGAGTTGAAGATATATTCGACAGTGGTGGCTTATAGCATTTTGCTTTCATGTGCAATTAGTCACATCAGATTTAATTTGTTGATCAATCAAGCATAGCCTAGGTCTTGGTGAGGTAGAGACTACCGGGACTAACAGTTGATTTGTCATTCATCTGAAAGAATAACTGATGTTATTAAATATATGTTTATCAAAATAAAAACAGGCTCGTAAATAAAAAATTATTTGACCATTTCTTAAATTAAAAAATTAAAAACGAGCACAGCCCGAGCAATCGCTTTCGCATTATATTCAGGTTCTCATTCACTCGCTTGCACACATTTACAAGTAATTATTTGACCGATCAATTCTGCTATCCTGGTTTTAATAATTCTGACGTCTATTTCATATGTTAGGTTTCAAACTATAAATCTGGACCAGTGAATTTTAAAATTAAAACACTTAATCCGTTCGTCCAAAGCATAACCTAGTTCAGTTAGAGCTCACTTTCAGTTAACTGGGCAGAGTAAGAAAAGTTATCATGTTTATTCGGGGGCCTCGTTCATCCGAGGGGAAAGGTCCCTGTGCCTTCTGAGAGGGGATTTCATTTTTCGCCGAATGCGTCGCGGCGGAGCAAAATCTACCTTCCGATCAGCACCCCCGTCCTATTGCAAGCTCTCACAGGCTCTGACTCAAGTAACAGTTTGTGCTCTTTCAAATTGTCACCCGTGTGGTTGCAGGTAATTTGAACTTTGGAGAGACGTTTTCAATCACTTGGGGAGTTTTTAGGCCTCGTGGAGGGAATTTCGGGGGATTTTTCAATATTTTTGAGAGGGGAATACGGTCAGTATCCGGTCCCAAAATCGGGCCCTTTCCTTTTTTGGGAATAAAAATGCATCGTGTTTCAAAGCGTAGTCATGAACACAGCATGGCTATGTGACCGAAGATTCTACGGTCGTTCAGTTGCTATATCGGCAACCAAGATGTGACAAAATATGATCTAACTTCGAAAACATTATTTACACGGCCACATCTTCCCTCGTCGCGGCGTATGGCAAGGACCCAACGTAGGAACGCTTCCGAATCTCAACGTCCTTAGGGACTGTAAAACAGGCAGTTCTGTTGAGTGTCCGTATTTTTTCTAGCCGCTTCGAGCAACAAAAATACAACCACTATGTCGATATGCCGGCCAACCGCAGAGCTATCGTAACGAGCCTCGTTTTGGAAAGCGTCTCCTGTCGGCGTGAATTAGGTTTCAATTTGATTAAATCAAGAACTTATTAAATTAACAGGTACCTTATGAATTTTTGCATGATATAAGTGGGCTGTGACCACAAGTTGTAGTGTACGTACCCTTTTATACATTTGTGATGCATTAGGCCATAAAATTTTATTCGGTGGTTCTTGTGAACCTGGAATGATGGTACTTTAAATATAACATAGCTTTTACACTTACATGACAACCTTCATTTTCAACCAAAAGTGGCGACCGAATATGGACCTTGATTGTGATATGCCCGTTACATAAGTGTTCGCGAGAGCAAATCCGCCACAAGGCAAGTGGATATATGTGTGGAGTACAATTTATTTCCTATATCCTGTAAAATTCAAGAACCAGCTAACCGCATGAGCAACATAAATTGCTGATTAAACAAACCGTAATTTATGTTGGCCGTGGCAGAACTTTAGCCCCACCCAGAGTTCAGTAACGCCTCGCAGGTTTCCTGCGTGCCTAGCCCAGCCAGCGGCACCGTGACAAGCTAAAAAGTAAGACTTCCGAGATTACGTTAAATATTGCCGTGTATTTTAAATATCATGATTTGGCAAGATTTTAGTGAGGTCCTAATATGACTAAACTTAACCCTGGAATGTCAACTCCGATCTCGCGGCAGCTGAGGTTGCGGTGCGCATGGGTGAGGGGTTGTTTGCAGTTGTTGGTTCAGGTGCTTGTACTGGCTATGGATTTTGTCATTAAATGGATTTTGTCAGTTCTTCAGTGATGATTTTACCAGAAGCAAAAGATAAAAAAAATTTAATTCACTATTAATTATCATTTCGCAAACACCTGACTGGTTTAAAAATATTTTTAATTCTAAAAAACCCAAGTGTTACTGAAATGTGAAAAAAGTGTACAATATAGTAACACACTGGCAAAAAAGGAAATAAACCAGAGAGGTTACATAAATGACTAGTTAGCTTCATGAACTGGTCCACACATACACGATGTATCCATGCATTTATGGATCTCGCAAACCGGATCGTTAAATCACCGGAGCGGGCAAACTTTCAACTGTTCTTTAGAGAACCTTCGGATTTGTCTCCCCTGCCACAACACGCACTTTTAACAGAAACCTATGCCAACGAACCTCATTCATACACTTACAGGCCCTATTGGAAAATAACTGTCTCTAAAAGGCAAAAGGTGGCATTTTCGAGGTTAATATATGAAGGTCCCTAGGTAAAACAAAGGCTTTTACACATGCACCAATGGTGATTTTCAAGTTAGACCCACAATGATATCACGTGCACACAGTTCGAGGTGAATTGGAGACGTTCCTAAAAGATTTTTGTTTCGCGCAATGGTTCTCAAAGACTACTTTTACACCACCTTTGAAGTGCTTTATAAACAGGGAGTTACTAAAACAGGTGTATCATTGAACAACCTCCATCAGTCATTCTATCCGCAGGATGCACTTTCATTTATGACAACTTACAACTCAAGATGTGTTCACTAATAATTCTAGTCTATAATACTTGAATTCTTTGCCATGACATCACTTGCATGAAGTTGAACATTAAGTGAAAAGCAAGACAAAACTTACAACTGAACAGAATAGTTGTTAAATTTTAAAGGGGTTGGTCTGCTTTAAGCTATTTGAAGCTGTCATTGTAAGAAACTTTGACAACCGATTGTGTAAGGAAAAGGTGTCTTGGTTTTGTTTTAGTTGTTTAGAACAGCTGCACAGTAAAGTAATTTAAAACATTAAAATGTCCACAATTAACATTGCGCAGGTGTGATTAAAGTGCCACACAAGAACAACAACCGTTCAGCAACAACAACAATGAACAAGTGACAATTTTTAGTCCGAACTTTATTAAAAACATTTGCACAATTAAATATTTCAAAAATCAGTGGCAGCAATAGTGGACGAGTTTTTCTTAAATAAAAATACACTTTCACACAATATCTATTATTCAAAGACATAAAATGTTGCTAATTCTGCTTGTGAACTGATGCATCGCAATATCACAACAGCATATACGGTATATACCAATAAAATCTGGTAGCATTCTCGTCATCGTATAAGATATCGACAGTATCAAGTTTACCAATTTCTCAACTCACTACTGTATTGCCGCGCCATTAGCCTGCCCATGAGCATCTGTGGAAAAGCGCTTGTATGAAAAACTCAGGTGTAGACACCAATATGCGAGCCACTTGAATAAAAAAGAATGCGAAAAAAGAGCATTATTTCGGATACAGATCCATGTGCCTGAAGGCGCGGCAATACACTAACCAAAACAAAATTGATGGACGGTGGTCAGATTGTCTTAAATCAAGTTGTAAATTGTCCTAAAAAGCAGCAATGGAACCACATTTGACTGCAGGTCAAAACAGTGGCCTCTTCCAAGACACTGCTGTAACCGTGGTAACTGAATTATAGATGATGTCTGCTTGGCACCCGATTCTACTGCACAGCCAGGGTCACCTCCATAAGTAAAATGTCTTGTCATAACTCTGTAAAGAAAATAACAGATACAAATTAATGACCAATCAAAACTGGATGTGATTCTCAATCAAGTTGTTTTGTCATTTCCACGAATTTTTCAGGTCATAATTTCACCTCTCCACTACAGGTTTTTCCCTCAGTACACAGAAAACAGACCAACATGCTAATGATCGCTACCAGGAACAGTTGGCATTTTCCAACATGGCGGCAACATAATGAAATACGCATAGTAATAAGGTTCAACAGCATGAGTAGACTGTAGATTTAATGCAGTCTGATATTTTCAAACATCAACTCTTGAATTTGCACTATTGCCTAGTGGGATGTTCAATGCCTCAAAATCACTGAGAATGAAAGAAATTTCCATTCTATCCCTATCAAGTCAGCCATCTTGTACCCCAGAATTAGAAGTTGGGTCAAACAAGACACTTCTATGCTATCAAAATGTTCAAAAGGTCTATGGGAGCATTCTCATGCTACGTCATCCAAATAGTTTATTTTTTTTGAAGGTGGAGCCGTTCTTTTTCGAGTTTCGAGAAACAATAAACACCGGCGTGCAGCTTAAAATGGAGCTGAAGCGACGTAAGATTTCTCCGTTTTTGAAAACGGAAAAACAGGGTATCTACAATTACCGTAATCGTTCGGGTTAACGCCCTGGGTGGTTNTCAGTACACAGAAAATAGACCAACATGCTAATGATCGCTACCAGGAACAGTTGGCATTTTCCAACATGGCGGCAACATAAAATACGCATAGTAATAAGGTTCAACAGCATGATTAGACTGTAGATTTAATGAAGTCCGATATTTTCAAACATCAACTCTTGAATTTGCACTATTGCCTAGTGGGATGTTCAATGCCTCAAAATCACTGAGAATGAAAGAAATTTGCATTCTATCCCTATCAAGTCAGCCATCTTGTACCCCAGAATTAGAAGTTGGGTCAAACAAGACACTTCTATGCTATCAAAATGTTCAAAAGGTCTATGGGAGCATTCTCATGCTACGTCATACAAATAGTTTATTTTTTCTGAAGGTGGAGCCATTCTTTTTCCAGTTTCGAGAAACAATAAACACCGGCCTGCAGCTTAAAATGGAGCTGAAGCGACGTAAGATTTCTCCGTTTTTGAAAACGGAAAAACAGGGTATCTAAAATTAATAACTTGGTGCTCACCTTCATTGGAAAAATCACGGACTGTTTTGACATGCCGGCCTTTAACGTACAGTCAAAAGTAATGGTGATGGACAAGTGGCGCCTCCACAAGTCATTTCGACACACCTTCACCTGACCTTTAACCTCATCACCCATGGTAACGTAAAATGGTTCATCCAACAAAAGCAGTGCTTGCTTCCAGTGTGTTGTTCTAGGAAAGTAAAAATGCAGCAGTTATCTCCCTTGTTGCTTTTCTTCCAGTCAAGTCATGTTCACCAGTTTATTAACCACAGACCATAGTAATGCCATACGGTCAGTTCTTCTAAGCCTACCTTGGGCTATTACACTACATATTCATTATAGCTGTTTAACTTTGGCATAAAGATACTGGATGTTTCACCTTTTTAAGCACCAAATGGAATTTATTACATTAAATCAATCTTGAAGGCAGTATGAATGCAACTTTCTCAAATTGCTCGGCCTCACAGAATGACAACTACGAGTCCACTTACTCATCATTGGGGCCTGTAGAAAGAGAGACGGCACCATGATCGCACTCTTTTGAATCAAACTTAACACAGAACCACGAGACGAAGCCGTGACACATCCTGTCCCGTGTAACCTTGAACACAAACGGTGACACAAACTCTTCTAAATCAGCAATGTCCTGATGGGCCATGTCAATACGAAGGATCTCCTGGCTGTCCGACAGGCAATCTTCAGGCTTCACGACAGAGCTGATGATTGGACGGGAGAGGAACTCTTCACGACTAAGAGGGCTGTAAACAGGCAAAAATACTGTAAGGAAGCTTTTCAGTCAAGTTGGTTTGACACTACAAATCCATGGCCAGAATTTGGAGAGTGCAAGAGATCTTGGAAAAATGATAAAGAGCAGTGGTGTGGTTCATACAGTCAACAATGAAACCGAGCATACGCAGTCTTGTTCTTGAATGTCTCAGTTGCCAATGCTCAGTACATTAAACATACTACTATAGTGCTGTGGTAACAGATGCACTAAGCTGGACAATTAATTTCAAGTATTACTTAAAAGTCCTTTGTAGTGAAATGTACATGTATTGTGAGACAGCGCTATCAATTTCCTGAGACGAAAGTGCAATGTATCCATTACACTGACAGAAATGTGGGAATTACGCTTGGCTATGGTGTCCGTATTTCAAATGCAAGTCACCTCGTTTGTGACAATCTTGTGTCAATACGCACACCAGAGGCCTGAGGTCCAATCCATACTGCTCAGTCCAGAAGGTGACCCGCTCTTTGTACACCTGGTCGGCGTTACATGGACACAGGTGTAGTGTGGCTACACCCGGCCACATAGTACCCCCATCTTCCTTCAGGTGGAGCTGACGGGCACTCAGCACTGCCTCTATCATGTACTCGAACTGAAAAGTAAAATTAAGAATTTTTGATCTGATATCACCTCACAACAGCTACACTATAAACTATTTAGTTAAAAAAGATTTTTTTCCAGCAAAAGAGATGAAATTAAAGAGTTGAGAGAAGACGACTGTCCCTAATATACATTAATTTCAACTGCCATCTACATTTCTTTACATGCTGAAAGTCCAATTAGATTAATTTTTAGGGTAACAATGGTAAATATTATACAAGTGGTGTTTCAATTGTCTGAAGTGTCCCGCATGTAAAAGTGACACAAGGCATTTGAAGAGGGTATCAACCAAGAAGTTGTAATAATAATTCTTGGATTAGTTGCCAAGGGCAAAATGATGAAAGTGACCAAAACAACAGGTATAGTCACATGACCCAAGCATGCCTGGTACACTGCACACTGCATCAGGCCACCTGTCAATTTTTAACATATAAAGTAAAGCATTTTCAAAAATTAACTTTTCCGCAAATTCATCTCAAAAAAACTTTCAAATACACATCCATCATGTTCGTTCGTGTGTTTCCAAAAGTAAGGTCTTTCAAAAACACAGTCCAGAGTCATTGAAGAATTTCTAGATAAGCACCTAAAGATGGTGCTCCTTGAAGAGAAGACATGCACTGAAAGTCTCACAAAAATCTAAGTACAAGGCTGATTGTCATATTGCAGATGATTCAGTTCTATAACAAGACAAATTTGTCAAACTCCAACAAATCTCAGCATTAGTAGACAAAAAATATTTGTTGCCTTTTTGTATATTTATTACATCTTACTCCCCTTCATTTGTCATTCTTTGCAGTATTTCCCACCTACAGTGTCCCACTGTGTATAACTCCAGCTTATGCTCTGTGGTGGTATTACTGCATCCTTATATTTCCACTTGAGAATGAAACAAGTGTTTTGAGATATCGCGTGTCTTTTAATCATATCCCTTGGTCAGTTGCTTTACCAATGTTCTGTTGAGTGTTCCAAGGATACGAACGGAACGGAATAAAGATTGTTAATAACAATAAGTGTCATGTTTTCAACCAATTCTACACGCAAATGCGAGTCAAATCAGTCCTCTTGATCAGTAAACATCATCACAAACAGAACACAATGCTTTTCCCCACAACGTTGAGTTTCTTAATGAAATTGCCAATGGTAACAGACACGGGTTCATGTTTGCTATCTACTAAAAGTTCTTGTAACATTATGATCCAACCAATTGCACCTAAACTTGCTTTTAATTCCAGCACCGATTTCCTGTACCTATGCTTTGTGACAGTTGTCAATTGTATTCGGCATTTTGAGTAAAAATAAAAAAGCAGATACGAAAGAGAAGCGCACTGATGAAGAGCAGTCAATGAGCATGAGAAGTAGTAAGTTCTTTTGTAAGAACTATTATGATTGGCTTTCACACTCTCGCCATCAATGTTTTGGCCAATTACATTGTAGACTGAGCAAAACTAAAGACGGCGAAAATGCAAACATGACCAATTGTCGTAGGAAAGAATTATGGCGGACTACCATGAAGGAATATAGCCCTACACCCTTCAATATACCCCTACCCCTTCAATATACCCCTACCCATTCAATAAATGAAAAAAATCACAATGGATTTAGAATTAATATAAAAAGGTCGATTTTCACTCAGAAAAAGCAGAAATGTACCGATAACCGAACAACCATCAACCTTGCCCATTCCAGGACCGGTGTGAACGGAGCTTAACACTTTCTCACCAATAAGAGCGTGCCCATCCATTCTGAGATGATGATGTCAACCTTCTCAGGTATGTCTGCCTCCTCCACTGGAGCATTAATCACTTGGACCGTGTCAGACAGGCCATTGGCAGCTACTAGTTGTTTGGCATAGGTGGCCATATCACTGGCTTCGACTGCAAAAACCTGACATGGTAAAACCATTTTTAACTTTGGATGTATTAAGGGCGATGAACAAACCGTACTACCGTAATCGCTCGGGTTAACGCCCTGGGCGGTTAAATTGGCGAACCCAAAAAATCGGGGGTGGGCGGTTAACCAGACATGGGCGCTTAAACGTGAAATTTCAAGAAATCGGGGGGGGGGCGGTTAACTGAACATGGGCGCTTATTACGACCGGCAACCGCCCTGGGCGGTTAATCTTACCTTATGATCTGAGTCACCACACGTACTAAGCCACATACTGGGATCGCCTAACACTTTGAAAAGAACTTTATCGCCACCAAGTGCGTACTCTGCGCACTCTAATTAACAAATAGTTTCGAAAATGTAGAGTGTGGTCAAACTCCGAACGCTTGCATAGAAAGTTTGCTACATAATATGGCGCCTCAGGTGAGACCGATTATTGCGAATTATGCTCATTATTTCACTATACTTCGCAGACGTTGAACATGTTCACCTGCGTAGCAGACGGTAGCTGTGCTGTCGTTTTAACCCAGTTGTGGTCACGTGCTGACCCATTTTTCCTGTGATCAGTGCACTCCCATAATAAACAACTTAACTGACGGTCACGTAGACAAGGACTACCAGCAGTTCCGAATTTCAGTTCAAAATCATTTCGAGATAACAGAATGTACTCCTGGTCTGAATGGTCAAAAAGCATAAAAATGTATAATCAATCACGAAATCGGGTTCAACTATTCAGCTGCCATGCACTGTCGATTCGCCTGTTTATGTTGCCGGTATGTGGAGTTGACATGTACGGTACTCTGGCCTTTCAATGGCTAAATACAATAACAAACTTTTTGTTAACAAACTCTACATTCAAAAAATTGCCACCAAGTTACATTGCAAAACACAAACACGAGTTTCTGTCTACACTCGCGTTTTTACTGGTCGACTTAGCAAACAAGAAGTCGGCCGATTCCAGTGTCGACCTTGAACAACCGTCGTTGCGGTTTTCGTTTCGACTGCGAGACGCAGCTTTTGTTAGCAAATGAAACCATCTATTCTCGGTAAAAATAATTCTTAGACGAAGCCTTAATTGTTCGGGTAAGTAACCCCGGTTTACTATATGCGACGAAATTACCGTGACGAGAGTACTCGAAAGACGGGGATCTCGATAACCCGGCAATTACACTCACCAAAATATAAAGAATTTATCAACTTTTCGCGGTTTATGGGAATTCTTCAAAATCCCGAGAGCTTACAACCTAAAGCGCATTCAGAGGGTTGGCAAAAGCAATGTCACATTTCTCTGACCTGGTTATTTCGAATGCATCTTTTATATAGTGCACTGTAGTCGATAACTCAGTGCGGCAGAGATTGTGGCTGAAAGTGGAGGTGTAGACGCCAGCGCGGTTCCTAAAGTTTGCGAACATGAGAAGAAAAGAAAGTGACAAAGTGTTCAAGTATTACATTTTGAAGTTAATCGATGACCCGTTACAATAATTTGTTACTGGTATCATAATTCACATTGCTAAACCGCGGTCTCTGAGGCCGTCGTTGCACTCAATGTTATCATCGATCTTAATCTAAAAGGTCGGGGATTCGCGTTTCCTATTAGCACAGGGCGGTAATCACCAATCGGCAAAAGTAGGGGATGGGCGGTTAACCGAGCAGTGGGCGGTTAATTGGAAATCTTCAAAAATAGCAGGGGGGCGGTTAACCGAGCAGTGGGCGGTTAAATCGAAATTCACCTAAAGTAGGGGGTGGGCGGTTAACTGAGCATGGGCGTTAACCCGAACGATTACGGTAGTAGAGACTGTGGCTTTCTGTTTTCAAAAACAGATTTCGTTTTAGCAAACGTAAAATTCACTTCTTTATGTTTTGTGATTTTGCAAATTCTGTTAGATTATTACTAAGTTATAAATTACATATTAAAAAGAGTTGAGTGGAGCCTTGAAACGCACCCTCAAATGCACCGCAAATGGAAGGCTTCTAGGTATGTTTACAATTATCATAAAAACGGCTATTAGATGGCGTAGAATACATCAGACCTGTCCAAAATTGGGAATGCATCGCCGTCTTCCGAATATAAAAGGGCACGACCGTTCTCTGCTTGAAAGCCCTTCTACCAGCTGTGGCTGCTAATCCATCACATTCACTTTACCGAGTGCCTCAGGACGAGGATAGTGCTACCAAAGTACAGCCACTATTATAACCTTTTTGTTTGTAATGTCTATTAGCAATATTCCTTACAACCGCGCACCGGAAGATCACAAATTGTACAGAAAGTACTAGTCAGAGAGTATGCATCACGCTGTCAGACAGAAATAACAGTCGTGTTTCCAACCAGATTACTGGATTGTGAACAAAAATTGAGAACTGATAAACACATCAATACATCATTAGTTCACCCAAAGGCTTGTTACTCAGTACAAAGCAAACCCCTTACAACAACTACACATAACTTACCGTCTTAGCTAAACCATACTTGGCAGCAAACATGCTCAGTACTCCAGTTCCACATCCCACGTCTAGCACCACCTATGGGCAAGAAAATGTTGATGTTATACAGGCACAGGAGAATGAATACCATGTGACAGGAAGTTTGTGCAACATTTTGAGGAAAAAGTCTGGTATAAGTGTACGTACGTTACTTCGCAGCATCTGATGTGACATGGGCTGTTAAGATACCAGTGCCCGCTTACATGACACAGTCCCAAATAGGGACTCATATCAACTAAGCTTCCTAAATCTACTGCGTATTTGTGGACTTGTGAAAACACCGATTTGTGAAAACACCGATTGTCTTTTTTATGCTGTTTGGGTCTCATTATCGTGTCAATTTTTGGCTTTGATACAAATCGAGAGTGAACTCTACATTGAATTCTAAATATTAATGAAAATATTAGTAGGTTTCATTTCACGCAACGCCTCTAATTTAAGGACCAATTCGCTAACTATTATGACTCAATCAAGGTCAGTTTTTACTTACATTATGTCATTAAGTCAAAGAGGAGCTCATAATTAAGTTAAAATGACAGAAAAATATAACAAAAGTGGGTAAAGAACGAAATGAATACGCATAAGATTCAGAGAGCTTAGTTGAGTCCCTATTTGCGACTGTTTCATGCAACCCGGCGAGGAAATTAATTGTAGGGATGGCCCTGCTCAAGTCCAAGCTACCTCCTCAGCATAAACAACAATCAAGGGATGTCAAATGTTTCCATTAGATAGGAGAATGGCGTCCTAGCCTCACATCACTGTCTGTGGTGTCGGGAATAGTGTGAAATGAACTGAATACAGTTCCCAATAAGCTTTCCAACCAGACTTTCAACAAACGTGCATACACAAGTAGGGCTAGAGTCTAAAATGAACTTTCCCCATCCACCACTTAGGAACCATTTTGAACAGACGCCTTCGTGTATGCAACTTGCTTCAGTTTTAAGTGAACACTATTCCTTTTGAACATCTCATCACACTTATGTTCAACAGTAAACGTTTATCAAATACTTGTCGTCTCACTTCCGTTCATTTCATTTCGTTTCTAATCCAAAAGATGGTGTTGAGCTTTTGAATTATTTTAGAACGCTACTAGACTCCCCAAAAATAGCCATTAAATATTTGAACACTGTAATTTCACAGTATTTACAATGACTCAAAGAACCAACACCGAGTAAGATGAACAAAAACGAGATAAGTGTACCCTACTGGCTTACTGTTGAAAGAAAAGAAGAGAAACCTTATCTCTGAAGCAGTCTTGGTGGACCTTCATAGCATTGAGGTAGGCAAGTGTCCTGGGTCGGTCGGATAACATTTCATGGTGAAGTTTCTGTGAGAAGCAAACAATATGTTAACTACGAAAAAAAAACAAGAGCAAGAATTTGTTAATTTAACCACAGCCTCTATCTGTACCAAATAAATATACAATACAAGGGGTTAAAGTAAGGTAGATCTTCACTCATTCAGGGCTTGGAATGACCAATGACAAAAAAAGCGGAAACTTTTACGGCTCATCCCTCCACTCCCAACCCACACATTTTTGGCTGCAGAGCCGTAGTATTTGTCGCCGCGGTTTACAATAACACGAGGCGCCATTGAAAATCCCACCACGCTATCCCAGATGCCCCGGCAATGTTGACAATTTACGTTCCTCCGAAACATAAAGAGCAACTTCCGCTTTTCGAGGTGAACGTCGTCTGCAAGGGTATTTGCCGCGGAAATTTTATATCAAATCCGATTTTTTTACGCGGAAATATAATAAAATGCACGTACAGAACATTTGAAAAAAGCGGAAATCCGCGTTTCCGCGGAAAATTCCAAGCCCTGCTCATTTAACAATGCAGACTTGCAATCAACATTAACCATATATAGACTTAGCCTCGTGATCACATGACCCCAGAATCCTCAACTCCTAACTGGAGAAAGGGGGAGCGCATGTATCAGGGCATGCTCTTTACCAACAGTGACAAGGTACTGAGCAAAGCATACGCAATTCTTAAACCGGTGTGGAAATACATATCACAAACTATTTTTAAGTCTGATCAGCACGCTATCTGAGTCTGCACGATTAGCAGACGGTCCCGGGATCGACTCCCGGTTTGGACAGAAATCTTTTCAGAATTATATTCATTAGGTCACGTGACGTGACCATATGTGGCATGCTGACCGGACTTAAAAAATTTTGCAAAAAATATTCTTGTGACATTTCAAACCAGTGATTACCCTTCACTGGACATAAAATCCTTCTTATGTTACAACCCAAAACACTTTCACTGAAAGTATGCCTTGCTCAAATAATCCTACAAAAGAGCAGTCAAAGAGCTCGTATTATTTCAAAATCAACACGAGCCCCGTCATTGGGGCATGGGCGGATCCAGGATTTTGAGTTGAGGGGCAGAGTAGAGTATTAGCCAGGATTCTGCCCATGAGATATTGCCACCCCAAAACTTCCAAATGGAATATGGAAGAATTTTAGGGGGGCCATGGTCCCTATGCTGACCCCCTTAAATCCGCCACTATCAGGGCTTGGAATGACCAATGACAAAAAACGCGGAAACTTTTACGGCCAAATCATGCGCGCTACCCAGCCTTGAAATGGTCGATATGAACCTTTCCCCGACAAAAATCGGGAGGAATAAAAAAAAAACGTTACCAACCATCATTAGCATGCGTCTGCGTCCTTTTAGCTCGTCCGTCCACTCCCAACCCACACATTTTTGACTGCAGAGCCGTAGTATTTGTCGCCATGGTTTACAATAACACGAGACGCCATTGAAAATCCCACCACGCTATCCCAGATGCCCCGGCAATGTTGACAATTTACGTTCCTCCGAAACATAAAGAGCAACTTCCGCTTTTCGAGGTGAACGTCGTCTGCAACGCCGTGGTAAGAAAGGAAATTGCAGCAGAAATCTTATCTCAAATCCCGATTTTTTTTACGCGGAAATCTAATAAAATGCGCGGACAGAACATTTGAAAAAAGCGGAAATCCGCGTTTCCGCGGAAAATTCCAAGCCCTGCACTATGTAGGTGAAAACTTGTCATCTTGAAGACACCTCTCCCATTTAAAGACACCATAAAAACAAATCAACATGACAACTTTTCACTAGACACCCCTACACGCAATCCTGCCCAAGGGGGACAGCTTGACATCACAGGGTATAAAGCTCCCAACAACTCATCATCCCAATATTGACAGCAGGTCAAGAGACGTGGGCAGAAGTAACCACAGAAGAAAACCACAGTATCCATTCCACTGGACCCAAATGTTAGTCAAACAACACAGAAACAGAAAGCCAATGGTTTGATCAATCAAACATAGGGCGACGGCTGCAGGGGACGTACGCAACAAAACTAACGGCACCGCCAGACACTCAGCTCGGTTTCAACACAGTTTCGAGGTCAACAGTAACACAATACAAACAGATTGATTCACAGACTTGCCACAGCACAAACTCTATACTGC
>NMRA01001127.1:9716-51712 GCA_002633005.1 Phoronis australis | reverse complement strand
CAAAGGGAATCCATTTGCGGGAAGCTCCCATGAAAAATCACCGTTTCGTAGTATTTTGTTTGAAGGGATTTTTGGACAACAGGATTTTCAACCCATTACACACGAAACAGCACAAGAATATGGCCATGTTTAAAAAATTAAGTAAATTATTTGCAGCAAAAGTGTTTGAATTATGGATAATATTGAAACTTTCTCTGTAGTTTTGGTGTTGTTGGAAAAACCTTTCGTGGAGCTTCCCGACTTCCAAAGTGAACCTTTGTGTTTGGAGTTGTCAGACAAGGTGTGCTTTTGTAGGGAAACTAGTTATGGAAACGACACCCTCCTGAGAAGCATGCTCGTATACCTCTCCAATGGAAGTACCCCCCAGGAACAAGCTAGACATGTGGAAGATAAATTCTGCTTGGTTGAGATCTCTACATCATTAAGAGTTCCTTATTAGCCTGGGGCTTGTTGTTTAATGATTTAGTCGAACATTATACAGGATATTCTCACTTTAAGTCTCCTTGGGGTTTTCGCATGTAGGGATAGCCTTGACTTTCAGGAGAGAGTCCCTGTCTAAGCCTCCTCATTTGTCGCATGGTTAAAAAATAATTGCAGGCGGTCTAGTACACGTTGCACCAGTCATGCGTTGGCCTCTCAGCTGGGACCTTTGCACTGATCACCTGGAACCATTTGATGCTCTATTAATGTATAGTTAAAACTGAGCTGAGGAGCTGTAGACCTGACTCATGGGTCGGTCTAACAGTGTGCCCCAGTAGGACTCGAACCCACGACCTTGAGCAAAGGAAGCGACAATTATCCCACTAGGTCGCACTTCCTCCTCTTACATGGTTGAACACGCACTATGGTGAAATCTTACCAGGTGTCAAGGATAATCGAGCAATGAATTAACACTGAAGTACTGTACCATAGTTGTCATCTGACAAAATTTGGGGCATTGACAACAGTGTGAGAAGACCTTCAAATATGAGAAAATGGCAATTTTGTCAATTTTTTTGTCCGAAATTTCTGAGTGTTTTATCTTTAGTCTTTAGAGAGATTCTCCTTCTTGGTCTTGTTGTGAGGTTGTAGGTTTTATACCATGTAGTGCATTTTGAAATACCTACTGTTTTTCACAAAAATCAAGACATATCTCATTACGAAGGGCACTTTCTAGTTTGCAGATTAGCTTTTTCCAGTTGGTCTGTGTGCATACCGGAGCCTTTCGTTCACACAAATTTTGGGACATTATATATTTGCATTGCTGGTTGTCATCTTTAAGAGCGTGCCACCACACAGCAATGGTATTTTAATGTCGTGATGATCGCAGAGTTAAGAAAACGCTGCAATACCCCTCTGCTTCAGTGTTCATCCACACTACACGAGCAGTAGGTGGTGCTGGATGTTTACTTACCATATACTGTGTCGCCATCTAGTGTCACAGCATTTATCAATATAGTCTCAGTACATGTTTAGAAGAGTATTATAATAACTAATTGGTATTCATTATCTCACACTTGGTTATGACAGGGAAAAGGTGTTCTAGCACTTGGTGATGACTCTGATGAAACTGAAACCATAACTAGAGCTTTAAGAAATGATAAATAATTATTTGTTGAGAAGAAAGGTTTCTAAAACCACTTCCTCTGCAACTTGAGTCATCTGTAGTTTGTGATAGATTTGATGTCAAGCTCACCCGTGTCCCAATCTTCAGAATAAAGAAAATTCAATTTCAGCTCTAATTCCAGTGTCCCAAATTTCAGAGACTGTACCAATCTGGAGAGTTTTTACTGTAACTGTGTTTGAGGTCAACCATATGTGTTTCTTTTTCTTTGTTTTGGTTACCGATTTTCTGAAACTAAATATCTTGCACATTTCCGTCCTACTCGTTTGCTTATTAAGTCCAAATTACAAGCCAGGTTACTTAACCACGTGTGTCTACTATGTCTAGAATGTTTTCATAACAGGAAAGAAAATGCTTTCCATTAGAAAGAGAAAGAGATCGTCCAGGGTTCTAGCAATTAAAATAGATGTATTTTGTTTCTTAATTTCAATTTATGCATTCAAGTTTGTGTAATTTTACCCATTCTTGTCTTATGTACTTTCATAGTTCCATAGTTCTTTTGTTTTATCTCAGACTTTTCGCAGACTTTTATTAATTATAGTTGTTTTATCCAAAGCACCCAAATGGCATTAGTCAGATATAACATGACTGTATTTTGAGAACCAGTTTGATGCCAGTTATTCAGTGCAGAAAACTGGTTCTCAAAATTTGGACATGTTATATCCGACCATTACCCACCCAAACATTTGCACGTATAGTCAGTTATGTAGGTCACAGTTCATAGCCTGTACGTTTCGCGTGCTGGGATACTGATACGAAACCAAGTAAGAATTGTATGTCGTTAGCATGAGATTGAAACATCGAATTGTCAATTAAGGAATTAGGGTGAGGATTTATCTCTTTTCACAACTTTCTGTGTTCATGACGACAGAGGTCTGAGGCGACTCGTAGCATTCGTTTTCAATGCCAACGGTCGTATTGGCGTGTAGACGCACAAGTCCCTTAAGATCAAAACTTCGTTTTGTCTTTGTTTTCCCCGGCACCAATAAATGAGTCCAGTTTGTTAAGAGCCGTGTTCCGACGTATTTTAAAATCCCAGAAACATTTCAGAAAAATATTAAGAGGATTCATGCTACAAATGGCTGTATCCCCAAGGATTCTTACTGACTGCTGGAATACCACTGTTTTTGTCGCTCCTGTTGGCAGACACAGACACTAATTGAGTAAATGTTTGGTAACTCATGACCATGAATAAAGATTCCTGTTATTAGTCGAGGCAAATTTGGTCAGATCTAGAAAATAGATGTCATAATTCAAAAATTCTTATTGAAATTTTAGCGAAAAAATTTACGGGTTACTTCCATTGAATTTCACATGAGAGCAACACTATATTTTGCCTGTTTCGTAGTTTTTAGTCTCTGAAGTAGGAAAGAATCAATTAGTTAAAATCTCTTGTTGCGATTTTATGGATCTTTTTCATATTATTAGGTTAGGATTGTCATGTGATATGTTTGTTAAGCACTGCATTCCTCCTCAAGTTTATACTTTACAACTCAAAACAATGGTCAATTGGTAGCAATGGATTGTAAATATGATGGCTGAACAATGGGTGAGTCATGACTATCAGAATGTGTGTTATCTCAAGAGGAGGAGTGTGTGATAAGACCTAGCCATGATATATTGATGTGACCATAGGCCTCCAGTTTGCATTGTTAGTAGGTTCAGTTGAGAGACTGCTGCTTGGTCAGTCAGTGAGTATTCGTTTTCAGTTGTGGAGAACATAGTTTTTCCGTTTTCGAAAACATAGAAATCCGTTTAGCAAGGAAAATCTGTTTTTTCATATTTATTTCATAAATTATCAAATTTCATTTTACTATTTCTGAAAGTAATGAAGAACATAAGAGCAGTGTAAGAATCACCTTATTTTTTCTATCGAATTTACATGCTGCAGCTCCGTTTTACCGATACCTTGCTGCACCGCCTGCTCGCCTTGCTTGTTGTTTCTTTAAATGGGAAAGAGATCTGCGCCACCTTCGGAAAGAATGAACTGCGACTACAAGATGTCTGCTTTAATCGCTGATTAGTTTGTAGCCAGATTATGTTGAATTTGATGAATTGTGGTCTTAATATCTTGATAATTATAAACCAAGATTAATAGAATCATGGTATCTGTGGCTGAATTTGTCTTGTTTTCATTTAACTTTCGCGGATAAGCGTTTTCAGATTCAACCAAAAATAACCCTGCCAAAGTTATCACTTTCCCACTTCTCAAAAGCTCACTCCGCTTTTAGCGTGTTCAGAATTTCATTGGTTTTTGGTTGATATTAGCTGATTTTTGCTGACAAAAATGACAAATTAATTTCACTGCTTTGCTATGCTGTTCACTGTACATAGACGAAAAACAAGAGTTTGACTACGCGTGTATTATAGATGTCAGTGCGTACAAATGAGTCTCCCATCTGGTTGGAGCTATATTAATTAAATCCTTGTATTTGCTTTCTTGAGTGTTTGCGAAACACTTTGTGAAACCGATTGATTTGCATAAGGCGAATCGCGTCTTCATGCCATCTTGGTGTGTCTGCTTCAGTCACTGAGTATTGAGTGTAGGATGTGTAAGCATTTATGATCACTGACTTAAGATTTTGCGACTGGATGTTCTGATAGAGTGCAAGTTAGTGGAAGTTTCTGTGTATCGTGCCTTTGTTCAGACTGTTAAGGTATGTTGCCCAAGCGCCGTCCACACTCAAATTTACGTACCACAAAAACAAATCATACTCTTGGAACGAATTGCCGGCTTTGTCGCTAGAGTTGTGATTTTTCTGGATGCTATTTTAAGTAGTGTTACTCGCCCAATTGTGACAACTCAATCCTCCTTATTGAGGTAAGGGTTCTTGGGTAACGTGTGCCACTTTTAATTGCTGTGTGGTCGCAAACCTGGCGTAAGATGTAAATAAAAATTCTCAGTTGCATGCCAGTGCAGTTACATACACGTCTTAATAAGATAATGAATAAAATTGTCAAACATTGTTTTATTTTTTAGATGTGTGATCTTCCAATAAGTGATTGCTTTTATAAAACCTGTGCAGAATTTGATTTTTACTCTTCATTTGAAGGAGAATAAATCCATAAACCTGCATTGTCTAGAAATTTTACTCAAACTACATATTACAGGGTTGGGGATTGGAATCTTAATACAACAGAGTCTGAACCCGTACCATGAGCAATACAACACAATACACCGATATAAAAATTTGGTGTTCAGGTTCCACGGAAAGGATTCCTGTGCGCGGTAATAGTTACTAAGGTGCGTGGTCATTGTTTGGGGATACTTTGGGATTCCTCTTCTGTGGTCATCCACTGGAAACCTGGTCGCATAGAGAACAATAAATTAGCATCTTCATTGTTTTCGTTGTTATAATAAAGATATAATGACGAGCACTTATCGGCAACGGTCTGATGTACGCAAGGTTCTATATCCAAGCGACCTGTGTTGTTACATCTAACAATGACACAACAAAGGAAAACAATGATAGGACCGATGGGTGAAAAACATGCGNTTGACACAATAAAGTTCCAATTGTTTGCCACACAGCGTCCTAAATAAAGACATTTCATCCTGATCTGTTGCTGAACTGCAGTTCTAGTTGGAAATGCCTGTCTTCTGACTGGAAGACTTGTCATTTATGGCGAGGAGGATAGACTGTTGGCTTTTCCTTTTGCAAATCTATTGGAAGCTTTATCAAACTGTTCAGTCTGACTGGTTACATTGGAGTGTGTTTATCTTTCTTGTTTTGGATGAGTAAGCATTACATGTCAGTCCAAGCTTCCTTAAACCTTCAGCTTATTGTAATGTATTGGTCTACACAGTCTGGCTACCATAGATTTTTTCACTGGTGGTTAGCAAATATAATTACTAGTTCTCGTTTGTTTGGCAGTCTTGTGAGTGATTAACACCCTTGTAATGAGCATGTAAACGTTTTGACTCTCAAACCAATGTTTTCTGACTTAAAAACAATTACCCTATAACTCTGCGAATAGTAAAATATTACCAAATTTGGACACAAAATAGAAGACAAGCAAAATTTTGTTATGGCACCTCTGTCACCAAAGTTAACAGGTTGCAAATGAAATCTGAGGTTGCCAAAATTAACGCCGGAATGTCGCCGAGCAGAAAAAAAGAACGCTGTGCCACTCTGCATTCTCATTACCAACTTCCGTCTGTTGTAATCTAAGTGCGTGTTTGATGTACACGTGCTGATTGGCGAGGCAAATGCACTGATTTCATGAAATAAATGGGACAATCGTGGACCGAAGGTATTGAATCAAGAAAAATGTTGTTCCTTTAAAGTTTAGAAGTCACCACAAATTTTGATACGGTCTTCGGGGGAATTATTGTCTGACTTTGCTAATCGCTGTAATGACTTCGTGTCGACTTGCTATTTTTCCCTGCACTTTGTCCCGGAATCTAATCTTTGTACTCGAAACGAACTCAAAATTATTTTTGTCAATTTTTCTGCTACTTTTGTTCTCGAAACGAACTCAAAATTATTTTTGGCAATTTTCTGCTACTTTTGTACGAACTCAAGATAAGTGGTTATTACACTGTGCTCAAATACATTATAGTTTACGCATGTGAGTTTCTAGTCCAAGTCTGTACTTGATGACCCTGATGTTTGTGCCACAAACTCGAGTAAAAACTCGAAATCTCTAGTTCAAACTCAAACTTTTAGCCTTAATGTTGGGTTTATCAACTGCAAACTAGGACTAATAAATTATCCACGTAAGCCATTGTGTACTCCAGCATAGAGTAATAGACACTTATCTTGAGTTCCAACATTAGCAGAGTAGAAAATGCCAAACATAATTTCGAGTTCCAGTTCGAGTAAAAAGATTAGAACCCAGGCCCTGGTCGCCAAACAGAATCTGAAGTCGCGAAGTTAAGCGCTGGGTGAGATTTTACTGTAGTCTGTATTGTACAGCCTAGATGCCTAGAACTTGCATTCAGTCATAATGTTCTATCTTGATAATGTGTTAATGTGAGAAGCTGAGAAATGTGAATGTTGGAGGGCTCTGTTTTTATCATTACCATCTGTTAGGTGTTATTAATGTCTTGGAGCAACTGTGTCAACAGATATGCTCATCAATATTTAGATTCTGATTAATTTGTATGAAGTGCAAACCTAGTGATGTCATTCAAGTCCACCAATCTTGTAATATATAGTCACTATCCATGCCCTGTCCTGGGAGGGTGTCCAATTAGTTGTGTTTGAACTGATAACATAGTTATGAACCATCTGTACTCTAAAAAAATAACGGATGATTTAGTTCGCCTAACATTATGAAACTGATCTCTACTTGCTGGTTACTCAGATTGCAGGCGATTTGAGTTTGCAGGTAGCAACCAATATCTGGAGCAATAAACTACTTTATTGTAGTCCAAAGCCCAGAAATATTTTCTCAGGGAAACAATAGTAAGGTGTCTTTTCGGCAATAGTCGGACATAATGTGCCCGGTTTTTTGAAAACCAGTTTGATGCCCGTTATTTGAAAAAACTGGGTAGAATTATTCAGTAATGCTAGGTCCTCGCTAAAAAGCTAGACTTCGCGAAATTACGTGAGATATTGCCGTGTATTTTAAATAAGAACATGATTTTGGCTAGATTTTAGTGAAATCCTAGCATAGGTCCTAGCATCGCTGTACTCTACCCTGGTTCTCAAAATACAGGCTTATTATATCCGACCATTACCGTGTTTTGCTGTAAACCCAAACCATCGTCAATGAGTTCACTGTTTCACTATGGTGAAATTTTACCAATTAAGGACACAATATGACCTATCAAATTTGATTTTTTAATGATTTTTAGATAAGTGAACCAAAATATGCATTTTTAATTATCTATAGTTCTATAGCTAACGTGAAGCAATTAGTCTGAGAAATTGTAGATATTCACAACAGCATTAGAACTTAGAAGCACCACTTTTGGCAATTGTTTTTGTCTGAAGTTGGTGAAATTTTACTGTATGTGTGTCAGTTGGTTGTCGGCACTCACAGATGATCATTTGTTTTTACTGCGGCTGACTTGTCTGTCATTTGGATGGCCAGAATTTTATTTTGGAGGGGCCAGAATTAAAAAAGACCAACAAAATTTTAAGAATTTGCTTGAAACAACCGCCACATTCTTAATAATATCAGTTGGTTGTCGTATTACACTCACTGTTCATGTTTTAAGTTTGAAGGGAAACGCATGAAGTTCTATATATGGGCTCTCCCTAGGTCAAAATCCAAACAACCGTCCAATGTTACATCAGGCATTTGCATTTGAATCCTATGGATCATCCCAATCTCTCTTTCTGCTAATTCACAGAAATGTGTACATTATTTTCAATTGCGGAGGATGTCTCTCTAAAATTAACAGTAACAGAAGAAATAAATGCGTGCTGCTTTGCCCTGTACAAATTCAACCGTTTGTTTTTCAAACAGAAAAACTCTAGGTTTTCAAACATGACTAAAGATTCAAAAGAATTTTTCATGCTGCACAATGCATGAATAAATGAAAGGAAAAAGGTATCTTTACTAACAATGTGGTGATCAAAAGAATCTTCATTTTTGTATTGACTCGTGTATGTGCCTCTGAGGTTGTGATGGACATTGTAATTGACTTCCCACATTTTGGGACTTGAAGCCAGCGTGATGGATGTTTCTTATCCCCTTCATAATTTCTATTTCTGGTCTGAAGTGTTTATTAGCTTAGTTATAATCCCTTTGCTCCTGGCAGTGTGCTAATTTTCCAGATGTTTTGGGTTGCATTAGTCACATGAACAAATCTTTACCCAGTGTTAAGCTTTTGTTTAAAGCATTACATAATGAGAGATAACACAACCAAACATTAACTGAATATACCTTTGGCAACTTGTTAACAGTCTGGCCTACAGGTGGCGTATGGTATTATTAAGTCGGTGCTTATTTGTCGTTTCAGATGAGTGAGGGGAGGAAGTGTCAGGTGATCCTATTGGATGACAGGAGGCTGGACATTCTTATACAGGTAGTCTATTGTTAGCACCAAATATGTGATGTGTTATTATCAGGGAGTTGAAACGATTCCTTGGTTACACCTGTAATTCCAGCTAGGATCCCGAAACCAATAAACATCAACCCTGAGATTCCATCCCTATGTCCTAAACTTCACAAGCGGACCAAAAAATTGATTCCGTTGTCTGGTACCTGAGTTTGTTTCCTGGTTATGGAGTATTTTCGATGTGGAGTTTCGGATGTGGGTATGGAATATCAATGGGGGGTTTGTATTTGTTGGTCTGGGTCTGGAATTTAAAGGCACTGCCATGGAATCGTTTTCACCCCCTGAAAGTTATCATTGATTGGGCTGTAGTTGGTATCATAGACTGCTTTGTTTCTGTAAATATAGTTTTGTGAGTTGATGTGGAAATCCTCTCCCATGTTCAAGTGTATTGTTTATGTTGAAAGTTGTAAACATTTGGTATTTATTGATCATGTACATTTTTGCGCTTGAAGTTGATACGCAAACTTGACTGCAGCTAATTAAGATTTTACTTCCTTAGATGCTCAGTCTGGGTTTCTGATCGTTCTCTGTTTAATTTCCTGTTAAAAGCAATGTTCACAAGTGTTTTTAGTATTCAACTTTTCTTGCACTTTAGATTCCAATTTCTGTGCCTATTAGCCAGCCAGACAGTTATGACTCCACTGCACAACCATGTTTTGTAAAAATACAGAGAACTTGGTATATGTAGGCATTAGGATCCAGTCTTACCAAGACATTTTATCTGAGTCGGGCAAAGTCTGACCTCTGTGAAGGGTTGTGTGTGTGAACAAGAACAGCTGCACCTCAAAACTTAAGATTTCAAGTCTTAGTGTCATTTGTTTGTTTTCAGCCGAAATTGTCTGCCAGGGATCTGCTTGATATAGTGGCCTCTCACTTCAACTTGAAAGAAAAGGATTATTTTGGACTGTGTTTCCGTGACGATACGTATGTATTATCAGAAATAACCTAGTGGAACGAACTTTTTTGGAGAAATATATTCGAATACCCATAGTCGAACCTTTGTTTGTATTTGTGTATTAACAAGTAAATTACAAAGATGATATCAAATAGAAAAATTTCTTTTAAAGAAAATGCTGTTGACTTTAGTTCTGATTGGAGGTAAGCATTTTTGACGAAGATCGTTACATAAGCGACTTGGACAATGCTACTTTTTGTAAATATGAAAATAAACAGTATGAAAGAGTTAAGAAACCTGTCTAAGTGTTTATTACAATCTGAAGAAAGATGTGTATTCATTGTCAAAGTGTCCGATGTGTGCGCATGGGTACAGAATTGCTAATATGTGTTATGCTTCGTAATGTGACTTTATTATCCGAAACAGATTAAACCAATCTTTGGAATTTTGTTCAAGCTGTTTGATTTGTTTATGGAAATCCCATAACATTGATTTGTGGAATACTAAATACCATAATGCCAAGTGTCTTGAAAATTCATGAAATTGATACCCCCAGAAAGTTCTCTGCTGCCATGCAGCGCCACCTATGTTCATAAATATTGTCACAGTGCCACCTATGTTGATGAAGTGTTAGCACACATTTGTCCTCGTTTCAGTCACCATCTGAACTGGCTTACTCTAGAGAGGCGGGTGTTAGACCATGATTTTCCCAAGGGTCAGGTGCCAATTACCTTGTACTTTCAAGTCAGGTAAACGAGTCTGCTGTATTTTTGTTTAGTCTTTGCTATGTGACGGGAACGTGTGTTAAAGCCACGTACAATGTCCTCTGTAACAATCTCAATGGGTTTCTGTCTTAGAGCTTTTAAGCACGACAAGTAACGTTCATAGTTTCAAAAAAATGTAGGTTTTGAGCCATCCAGGAACTTCACAGTATATTGAGTATGAGACTTGTCTGCTTGACTTAATATTGACTCGGAGACCTCTCGTCTCTTCGATGGCGGGAACTCGGATCACGTGCGAACATGTTCGTGTTGTGATACTGTCTGTACTCGCGGTCCATGCTAAGGTCAGTTTGTATCTGGTGCCACCTAATCTTATTCTTATTATTACCCATAATTGAACATAATAATTATGTTCATTTTGTTTGTCAATTAGTCGCGAGCTTAATTAAAGAAAGATTGTATACACCTGTGTTCCGTCAAAGAAACTAACTTCTCATTTACCCCAGTTTCTTCCGTCAAACTGCCCCTTACTTATTGAGTGTTTCAAGGCTTGTCAAGAACTGTTATGTAGTTAATACCTTTGCCCATGATCATGGCACTGAGTGATGATAGAGGTGAGCCTACATGTTGAGCCTGGCAGTTAATGAGTTGCCAGTTCTTTCCAAGCCTATAGATTTATATTCAGTTTGAGAGAGTATCGAGTTGTGGCCAGTTTTGATTTTTGATTTTTGATGTAAGGCAGGTTCATAGCTGCTTTAAGGGTGATTGGACATTGCCAATGGTGTGGTTGATTTTGGGATTCATCCCGCTTAACAGATGTTTTGAACGGAAGACGAGCCGTTTTATTACATCAGGCCTGTACCTGATATGATGGTCTCGGCAGTGTGTGTGATGGCACTGAATAACTTCTCGGCTGATTTGTGAATACCGTGATTATTACGTCGTCTTGTGTTATCATGTCATGGGGGGAGCTCACAGGCATTGTTGGAGGTCTCCGCTTGGACTGTTTTCTCAATAGGTCATTAAGTCATAACTGTAAGTCTCAGTGTTACGTTATTCATCTTTGGTTTTACTGATTGCAATCATGAGATAGTCATTACATCCTGTTATCTGTTGATGTCTGTATTTAGCTAATGAGCAGCTCTGCTATATAAGGCACCGTAATTACCACTTTGAAAATGCATATCTATATTTGGCTATTGAAAGCGACATTAGACTTCACATTAAGATTTATTTATATTCAAATGCCTTTAGAATGAATATGGAAAGAGCAAAAAGAGTGAATAATTGTGATCAGTGCCATGTCTTTGTTTCAGGTTGGTGGTCGAAAGTATTGGTTACCTGCGGGAAAATGCCACCATTGAGCTGTTCTTTTTACAAGCAAGGCAAAATGTATTCAAGGTAAATCGCTTTACGTTCAGATTTTTGACGAAGGAAGTAGCCTGTATATTTTTTAGACTGAGACTGTTGCTGTTGTAAGGTGATGTTTAGTGTGATATTGATACAGACACTGATATTGATACTGATACTGTTGCTGTTCCAGGGTGATATAGAATGTGACGCTGATACTGCCTTTGAGCTGGCAGCCCATGCACTTCAGGCATCTCATGGAGACTACACTGAGTGAGTAATACCAACTAAATGGTTTGTGTTGGCAACAAGATGCCAAAACATGAGAACTATGGTGGTGTGACAGGACCTTCATTTTAGTGAAAATCCATTACTAACTCTCTTACCAAGAGCATTCACGAGTCAAAAGCGGATTCAGAAAGGTGCAGAGGTGGACAGCCCCTTGCTGAATTCCAGCTTAATGTTAAAACAGATCCTGTTTTGGTGAGAACTTTTTTGTCTTGATGGGTTTGATGTTGATGTTGTCTGATGTCATCAGATGTCACGTTCAGGTGTGAGCTGGAGAAAGTTATGTGTGCAAGCGCTTGACCAGTATGAACTGGTAAAATTGAACTTGTGTGGTCAATATTGACCAGCTAATGACTGTCTGGACCATTATTTATTGATTGCTGTAAACTTGTTAGCTGCTTACACATACGAAGTTATTAGGTTAATCAATAATGCAGTTTGACTGTTTTGTTAGAAGATTCCTTAGTGAAATGTAACCATGGTAACATTACAGCAAATAACCTTATATCAACAAAACGTAAACTGCACCCTTTAATTGATATTGGTGTGTTATCGTTGACTGATTATACAATTATATTACAGTGACGTGACTGCCAAAAAACATTTAAAGAAGTTACCAGTGTTACCCACTAGTACCCTTAAAGAACATCCATCTCTACCATTCTGGTAAGTGTCTTGAGATCCCATGTCTTTAATATTCTGGTATGTAGGTCACACATCTCTACCATTCTGGTATGTAGGTCTCTCATCTCTACCATTCAGTTTCGTGAGTACGCTAGTGTAAAGGTTACTGTTTACCTGACATCTCTAACAAAATGCAGCTTTTGACTTGGACCGTTTAATGTTGTGAAATTGGTCTCAAATAGCTTGATAATCAAACTGTCTGTGCTACGCTTGTTTCTATCAACTGTTCTCGATTTTGACAAAATTGCCATGTTAATCCAGTCTTTGTTTGCTTTCAGTGAGGAACAGGTTCTAATGCATTACAAGAAACTTGTTGGTCAAACGAGGGGATTGTCGGTTGTTAAGTAAGTTTTTTTTGTCCAACTAAAACTAATCAGTACAAAACAACACAGCATAAGTGCACTATATGCCCTCGTTGAACATGACTACAGAGAGAGAAACAAAGTCTGGCTGCGTTACTCTTACCAGGAAACAAAACCCTTACCACTCTCCATGAAACGGTTACCACGGTTAAACTGAGCTACTACCACACACGGGATGTCCTTACCACGCACAAATAGAGCAGTGTATTAACTGGTTCAAAGAGGCCCCTGCCTGCAAGATTTGATTTTTATGCGCCCACATATTTATATGTGGACGCATTATGCCGTCATCTCCGTCCGTCCGTCCGTCCGTACGGGTGGCGTTCGTCCAGCGTCCGTTGCTTTATCTCCCAAACCCTTTGACATACGTTCATGAAATTTGGCACATATGTTCCATTCATGAATGGGACGGCATGTGCAAACTTTGGGACGGATCCGACTACCGGCGTGCCCCGTAATGGCAATTTTAGTTTTTTACGCTTGCCTTTGTATCTTCAAAAGTCCTGAACGGATTTTCATGAAATTTGGTATGTAGGCACCTATTAGTGAGATGACGCTATCCTCCCGTTTTCAGATGGATTCGACATAGTTTGCGCCACATAGTGGCCATTTTTAGTGTTTCCGAGTCTGTTTTTGTGCGTCCACCCCTCTATCAACCAAACCGCTCAAAGGATGATTGAGAAAATTGGCATGTATATGCTTACTATGTAGAGGACGGTTGACGATGATTTTCCGACGATTTTGACTACTGTGGCGCCTCCTAGTGGCAGTTTTTTTTTTACGCCTATGGTTGTATCTCCTAAACCGTTCGCAGGATCTTTACAAAATTGTGTAAGTATATTTATGTGATGTTAACAACGGAAGATGACGACTTTTTGATGGATCCGACTACCAGTGTGCCCCCTAGTTGCAATTTTAATTTTTTACGCTTACCTTTGTATCTTCAAATGTCCTAACGGAATATTCATGAAATTTAATATGTAGGCACCTATTAGTGAGATGACGCTATCCACCCGTTTTCGGATGGATTCAACGTAGTTTGCGCCACCTAGTGGCCATTTCTACTGTTTTTGAGTCTGTATTTTTGCGTCCACCCCTCTATCAACCAAACCGCTGAAAGGATGATTGTGAAAATTGGCATGTATGTGCTTACTATAAAGAGGACAGCTGGCAATGATTTTCAGACGATTTGGACTACTGTGGCGCCTCCTAGTGGCATTTTTTTTTTTGCGCCTATGGCTGTATCTCCTATTAACCGTTTGCAGGATCTTTACGAAATTTAATATGTGTATTTATATGATGTTGACAACAGACGATGATGACTTTTGGACGGATCCGCCTACCAGTGTGCCCCCTAGTGGCAATTTTATACGTATACGGTGCAATTGTGGGCGCATTTCAACGCTCTGCGTTGCTCTTGTATGTTATGGTATCCGTGATTCTTATTTTCTTCTATTAACTTAAAATTACCAACTTCAAAATTATTTAAATCCTAGATGTGTATCATGGTTGGTTTTGGAAGCCTTAGGGCCAGCGATTATCTCGACGCCGTTCTGCAGTGTGTTGTCATTTTGTGATATGTGCACAGTAATGACTCTTAGAAACTGGGGCCCAAACCTTGGTCACTTGCACTAAAGATTGTCCGTGGTAAGGGTGGCTGAGTGGTTAAAGTTCAGGTTCCGTTAGGCTTTTCACTTTCAAAATCTCGGTCTCGCAGTATTCCTTATCATGATAGGTTCTGTTGCTTTTGCCATCAAGAACATCGAAACCGTCACTGACTCAAAAAATGCTCCCAAAGTTAATTTGTATTAGCCTACCCTAAAATTTCAGAATTGAAACTGGTCCGTATATGTATTGGTCCGTATATGTATTGGTCCGTATATGTATTGTCTGTGACCTGATTTGCCGGCTCATTTGGCAACAATGGATGAGCAAGGTAATACTTTAGTTAAAAAATTCAACATTGACAGCAAAATTTAGCTTTAACTTCCTGATATTTTTAATGTCAACTTAATTTGTGAAAATCAGACAAAACAATATATTTTGTTCCAAAAATGCCTACTATTGATTTGTATCTCTTATTTTCAGTTATATGACAATAGTAGAACGACTGCCCACTTATGGAATACATTATTACGAGGTTAAGGTAAGTCTGTCCCGGAAAGGTATCCTGTGAGGTTTTTATGACCCGTTCAAGTATACATCACATTTTGTGTCGTTTAAAAAAAATATGAGCGCCGCCCCAGATCGCTTTCGCATTATATCCAGGTTCTCATTCACCCTCTTGCACTCATTTACAAGTAAGACTGAGCTCATAGGAATAGGAGACTCCTTAATTAGTGCAATGCTGGAATGTCAGCCAGTGGAGCCAGGATTTGAAGCCAAGTCTGCCCAAGCAGGAGTCTGTAGCTCCAACCACTGAGCCACACTGTGTCCTTGTGTTGTGTTTATACTTTAAATCTTTTCTTTTCAAGAAATATGCATCATGTCACTTTAAAGTTAATCACCTTAATCGTAACTCTATTTCGTCCCATATCCCTACACAATTATACTTGTAATTTTCCTATAACTTGACCACCTCTCATTAATTGGAGCAACCAGTAATGGTTTTTTACTAGTGTCTTGTTTCATAAAAATGTAATCGCTATGAAACCAAAACTAGTCCGACAATTCAACTGAAACTAGAATTAAATCCTGTAAAGTGTAGTCTAAAATCTATTTACTGGACAGATTCTAACTACAAATTATCATACCAAGAATATAATTATCTTTTTGTACTTTTTCCTACGATTTTTCTGTCAGGTTGCCGGCACCGTAACGTGCAGTAAATGCGGAAAGTAAACTAACAAAATACATCACAACTGGTAATTCTAGCTCAGCTGAGCCGTCGTGAGGGAATTCCACTTGAGCTCGCCCATCATAAGGGGGAAGTCCGGGTCATTTTGTCATATTATTTTTGCATATACTGTAGTTGCTCACTGATATACTGTATGTAGATTTGCGTAGATTAAAAGCTCTCAAAGTTTATGTTGTGACCAATAGGAGTCTTACTCGTGCTAGTCGCTATTAAGTTTTAACTGCTTTCTAAGTGTTTTGGCCTTTTCTAGGATGCATCTGGCACCCCCTGGTGGCTAGGTCTCAGTTGGAAGGGAATAGCTCAATACGATTACGCTGATAAACAGATCCCACGCAAGGTACGCCAACAGACACTGGACAGACATATAATGTTTGAATCAAGGAAAATATTGCTGGTGTAAAATTGTTCTTCACTTGCTCGTTACTTGAATGAGAAATGATATCTGGGTTTGCAAATTACTGACAGTTTGTTATTCACTGAGATCACGCTCGGCATGAAAAGTAACACGCCATGGCGATCCAGCTTTTGGAGCCTGGTCTTAAAGACGCTATGTCTCATTAAAACCTTGAATATTTAAATTTGTTGCAAGTGCTACCTTGTGACTTCCTGGAGAATTGTGTGTAAAAGTATAAACAGGAAAAGAAACAATTTGTACATAAATTGCGGTGTTAAAGAATTCACTTCAACTGATACACTTAAAAAAATGTGAATATATAAAAGCCCAAGTAATTCCAAATGTTACGCAGTTGTTATTTAATTGTGAAATAAGTAAATAATAAAAACTGTGTCTTCTTTCATTAAGGTAACGATGAAATATTACCATACTCATTTACATAAAAATAGTTCTGTAAAACGAGTCTTTCGCAGGATTGTTACTCGGATGATTTCCAGAACAATGGAGGACCCGAAGTTGTTGGTACTTCATTTGCATATTCACAATTTAATGAGACTATGCATCTTTAAGCAATTACGTAATGTCCGTTCTTTCTAAGCCATAACTTCACCTCTAATTTGAATTATTAAGGAAATATGCGAGACCAATTCTATAGGCCTGTTCCAGTAAACCAACTTCAGTTCATTTTTTACTGAAGTCTAAGATTTGTCTCAACTTCCAACCTCTCAAACTTCCACATCCAATAATCTAGTCAAAATTAAGACAAACTTAAGTCAAAAACTTGAGTCCAACTTAACATCTTTTTCTTGAAACGGACTTGAGACGAATTGAAGTTTTATCTTAAAACTGGCTGAAATTTAAGATTTGTCTTAGCTAAGTAAGTTTTCTTGGAACCAAGGCTTATATTCACAAATGATCCAAATCAAAAGCTGATTTCTGTGACAGAAAGCGGGTTCATAATTGCTTTAAATTTAATTTTTTTATCTGCTGTGTTGAAGCAGACGGCTTGATAGATCACATCTTCTTCATTAATGCTTTCTTTGTCTGAATTTCATGTTTGTAGCTTTTGTGCTAAAGTGAAAACTAAACTTCTGCAATCGCATCTCATGAGGCAAAGTTTTTAACTGGTTCTCGTCTTACTCATAAGTCAAGATATTAGTAGTGATTAGCGATTAGATCGTAACTATGTAACTTTCATTTTGCCCAGCTGTCAATTGCACTTCCACTTTTTTAGGTGTTTCCGTGGAGACAGTTGGAAAACTTGTATTTCCGTGACCGGAAGTTCTCCATTGAGTACCATGACCCAAAACGGTGAGTATTCGTGGACAGACTTGTCCCGTCACTAGCTGAGGTGTCTCCCTCGCCACAAACCTCTGGCATGTCTTTTCTTGCCTTATTCTTTCCACATTTCTCCGCATTCAAGCAAAATATGTTCAGTGTCGCTAATCTGGCTTCTGACCTTTGACCTTTATGCTAGTTCTCTTTACTTTAGCTTTTGTCAGATTCCGAACAGATTACATATCCGTGGTAACGTATTCTCTTTGGGTATGGTACAAGTTAACACGCTTAGCTTATTTTCAAACGGTTTGGTTGTGCACTTTCCAGCTGAAAATTGGAACCTTTTTGATAGTCCGACGGTTGCAAAGCGACTGAGAAGCGAGGTGACTGTTGTTAAGGTGCTGTGAAACTGAAATGATGCGACTTGGTCACTGGTCGCACCCCTCCCGTCATACACATTTTTCAGTTACCATCCATTTGCTTAAGTCAGCACAACCCGTTTGAGTTAAGGAGCACTGTTTTCAAGCCCTTCTCCCTCTGGCATAGTTATGAATGGCTTCGGAGGCACCTCCATTTTGGTTCAGCACGTTTTTCTTGCGATAACCAGCATTTCTTTGACAGTGGTCTTGACTTTATAGTTTAATGATGTTGAATTTAGCGTATCAAACCTTTCCTGCTCGGTCTAGACATAGTCTCAAAATCTTGCCGTTTTTATCAGCAATTGCACGTGTTACGTCATTGTTTCTAGAATTCTCTAACATCAGTTTTATCATTAATGATATTTTTATTTAGAGTAATTTATTGTCTCTTATCTATTATTTATTATGTTTTGCTGACTATAATTAATGCAGGTGCTTCCATAGTAACAGTTACTAAGGGTAACAGTCTGCTGTCAGTCACCTGTGTCAAAAATGCACGCTAATGAAAGTCGATGCAACAGTATCCCATCCTCTTTTGTTGGTGTGGTGAAACCATTTATGTAAATTTCTCATTTTTAATTAGATGTTATTTTTCATAACTTTGACAGATCATTATATTTGAGCACCAGCATTCAAATTGATGAATGTTCTCTTTTAAGAAAAAGTAGTCTGAAGCTAAGTTTCTCAATGAAAGATACCCTTTCTTTGTTTTATCCCGAGAAAGTGTCTCCTCATTTGAAAGATATCACTAAAAGGGATTCTTTGTATTAATGGACACATGTGAATAGATTTGATTTTTTTACTATCAAATGTTAGAGTTGATTATCATTCAAATAAGATGACTGTGTTTGGTGCTCCAGCTGAAATTAAAAAAATTACATTAAGCTTAAAAATTCTTTAATTTTGTTTATTTCTTGTCACATATAACCCCACCATATGATATTAAGTTTTGACTAGTTTGCTTTAGAAAAAAAGTTCAAAATGAAGCTGAAATCGTCTCAAAATCTCTTTCACTGTCGCCTAACTTGTGTATGTGGGGGCGTGATTGACAGCAGACTGCTCCCTCTGGTGGCTGGTACATGTGTGTCTGTTTGTGTGTGCAGTATCGTACAGTCCCTCAGCAGTTTTAACTTGTACGAGGACGCCATACAGGAGCCTCTCGATGAGTTTGACGATCTCTCCGACGCCATCTCTGACCCGTCTACACAGTAAGTGTCCTTGTACAGATCTTGACTAGCAGTATTGCCATATATAGTGTAATGTTGTGCGTCATGTATATTTGTCGGGTATTCTCCCACAGGAAGGCTTTATATAGATATAAGTAGCTTGGCTTCACAGAATTGACATGAGCGACTCGTTTGTCATTGCGAGGTTGTCGCAGGTGAGAAATTAACGTTTTGCGGCAACTTGGGGAACAGATATTTAATCTTGGTCTTGTAGTGGTAACCGTTTCCATGATTGCCCAGGTACTCTGTTGGTCGGGATTTTGATCGCCACCGGCTCTCCCTTCCTCACCTATTAAGTAGGAGAGATCTTCGGGGTGCTGTTGTTGGTTGGTTCTCTGCGACTGTCACTCGTCCATTCTAGGTTGAAATAGCAGGACTTAATAGTCTGCCAGCAAAAGACGTTCAGTCATTATTTATCAGTAGCTGGTCATCACCATAGTTGCAGGGTCGCTGATGTAAATGTCCATGTTACTGCATTATGCTGCTGGCTTTTGTTTGTTTTGTGTGTTTAAACTTGTCCTTGTTTTGTGTCCTGTTTATGATAATTTCAAGCTGGTTTAACGCATGCTTCGGGTAAAGGGATCATGTTGTTATCAAGCCCTGAACTTTAGGGAGTGGTACCATTCAACAACGTAGACTGTACACCACTTGGTAGGGAGCTTGAGACATTGTGCTAATGAGGATTTTTGTTTTGTTGCCATGGAACATTGTTAAACTGAATTTCTCCTTTGCACTTCCTAGATAGAGACTCTGGTAAATATAGTGAAATCCCTTACTGAGATGCTGAAGTTGATAGATGGTAGCAGACGTTTTCGTCCTAGTCTGCCAGGCCTTTGTCAATTTTCAGAGCAGCGATTTCTCTTTGAACTTCCCTGTCATGTTATTCATTAAAGTCATGGGAAGAATCCCTTATCTCATCTTCCCTGGAGTCACCATGTATTTAGGGACAACTTGGGGTGGGGTTGAACTATATTTTTGATCAACTATTGTTTTGATGGAGGGTTGGTGCACTCATTAAGAGAGTGGACCGGTGGACTCGTCTCATACAAAGGGAATCCATTTGCGGGAAGCTCCCATGAAAAATCACGGTTTCGTAGTATTTTGTTTGAGAAACAACTCCCTTTGAAGGGATTTTTGAACAGCAGGATTTTCAACCCATTACACACGCAACAGCACAAGAATATGGCCATGTTGTCAAAAATTGAGTAAATTATTTGCAGCAAAAGTGTTTGAATTATAGATAATATTGAAATGCCCTCTGTAGTTTTGGTGTTGTTGGAAAAACCTTTCGTGGAGCTTCCCGACTCCCAAAGTGAACCTTTGTGTTTGGAGTTGTCAGACAAGGTGTCCTTTTGTAAGGAAACTAGTTATGGAAACGACGCCCTCCTGAGAGGCATGCTTGTATACCTCTCCAATGAAAGTACCCCCCCCCCCAGGAACAAGCTAGACATGTGGAAGATAAATTCTGCTTGGTTGAGATCTCTACATCATTAAGAGTTCCTTATTAGCCTGGGGCTTGTTGTTTAATGATTTAGTCGAACATTATACAGGAAATTCTCACTTTAAGCCTCCTTGGGGTTTTCGCATGTAGGGATAGCCTTGATTTTCAGGAGAGATTCCCTGTCTAAGCCTCCTCCTCATTTGTCGCATGGTTAAAAAGTAATTGCAGGCGGTCTAGTACACGTTGCACCAGTCATGCGTTGGCCTCTCAGCTGGGACCTTTCCACTGATCACCTGGAACCATTTTTATGCTCTATTAATGTATAGTTAAAACTGAGCTGAGGAGCTGTAGACCTGACTCATGGGTCGGTCTAACAGTGTGCCCCAGTAGGACTCGAACCCACGACCTTGAGCAAAGGAAGCGACAATTATCCCACTAGGTTGCACTGCCTCCTCTTACATGGTTGAACACGCACTGTGGTGAAATCTTACCAGGTGTCAAGGATAATCGAGCAATGAATTGACACTGAAGTACTGTACCATAGTTGTCATCTGACAAAATTTGGGGCATTGGCAACAGTGTGAGAAGACCTTCAAATATGAGAAAATCGTAATTTTGTCAATTTTTTTGTCCGAAATTTCTGAGTGTTTTATCTTTAGTCTTTAGAGAGATTCCCCTTCTTGGTCTTGTTGTGATGTTGTAGGTTTTATACCATGTAGTGCATTTTAAAATACCTATTGATTTTCACAAAAATCAAGACATATCTCATTACGAAGGGCACTTTCTAGTTTGCAGATTAGCTTTTTCCAGTTGGTCAGTGTGCATACCGGAGCCTTTCGTTCACACAAATTTTGGGACATTATATTTGCATTGCTGGTTGTCGTGTTTAAGAGCGTGCCACCACACAGCAATGGTATTTTAATGTCGTGATGATCGCAGAGTTAAGAAAACGCTGCAATACCCCACTGCTTCAGTGTTCATCCACACTACACAAGCAGTAGGTGGTGCTGGATGTTTGCTCACCATATAATGTGTTGCCATCTGGTGTCACAGCATTTATCAATGTAGTCTCAGTACATGTTTAGCAGAGTATGTCAATAACTAATTGGTATTCATTATCTCACACTTGATTATGACAGGGAAAAGATGTTCTAGCACTTGGTGATGACTCTGATGAAACTGAAACCACAACTAGAACTTTAAGAAATGATAAATAATTATTTGTTGAGAAGAAAGGTTTCTAAAACCACTTCCTCTGCAACTTGAGTCATCTGTAGTTTGTCATAGATCTGACGTCAAGCTCGCCCGTGTCCCAATCTTCAGAATCAAGAAAATTCAATTTCAGCTCTAATTCCAGTGTCCCAAATTTCAGAGACTGTACCAATCTGGAGAGTTTTTACTGTAACTGTGTTTGAGGTCAACCATATGTGTTTCTTTTTCTTTGTTTTGGTTACCGATTTTTCTGAAACTAAATATCTTGCACATTTCCGTCCTGTCCTACTCGTTTGCTTATTAAGTCCAAATTACAAGCCAGGTTACTTAACCACGTGTGTCTACTATGTCTAGAATGTTTTCATAACAGGATAGAAAATGTTTTCCATCAGAAAGAGAAAAAGATTGTGCAGGGTTCTAGCAATTAAAATAGATGTATTTTGTTTCTTAATTTCAATTTATGCATTCAATTTTGTGTAATTTTACCCATTCTTGTCTTATTTATGTACTTTCATAGTTCCATAGTTCTTTTGTTTTATCTCAGACTTCGCAGACTTCTATAGTTGTTTTATTCAAAGCACCCGAACGGCATTAGTTGGATATAACATGACTGTATTTGAGAACCAGTTTGATGCCAGTTATTCAGTGCAGAAAACTGGTTCTCAAAATTTGGGCATGTTATATCCGACCATTAGGCACCCAAACATTTGCGCGCACAATCAGTTATGCGTTTGCACCAACTTGCAATTGTGAGTGTGTTGGCAAAGAATTAGAGCGGAGACTTTAAAAATTCAAGTTTACTAACCTACGGATTTAATGGAGTTAGTTCATTTTTCAAACACTCTTTACGCCAAAGTTTTTGCTATCTATAATGCATACATTTCTACCTGATCCTCCTGGTAGACTGGTGTTTTACACTGTAGAGACAACCCAGATTAAATAGCTAAGCATCAAAATTACCTTGTTTATTGGCCTCCATTCTAGCTCTTATATCAAAAAAACTAAGCTTTTTCAACGAATGAAAGTAAATATTTTCTGATTCAGAAAGAACAAAGACCAAGAAATGTAAATATACTTTTTGTATTGATGTTCCATTATTATTTTTATGTAAAAACCTTTTTTAAGTCAAAGTTTCATTATTAAGAAAGGTACATTCATAGCAAAATAACCCCTCAGTCGATTTTAATGAAATCTTTTTTAAATGAAAACTTCACCAGTTACCCCAAAAATGCTCTAAGGAATTTTTTGATTAGTTTGTTCGTTCGGTTTCTATGACAAATCAACTTGCAACGTAAGGTATTTTTGTAATTACGCAAAAACTAGGCCTTTATGTCAAAAATCCTAACAACGTTTTTGAGATTGATGACTAAATATTAAGTTTGGAAATTTCAGCGAAATCCATCCAGCCGTTTTAGAACTAGTGTTCCTAAGTTTAAATAAAGCTGATTTGCCGCATCCGAAATTAAACTGGGACAAGTGAAAATCTCAAAATCTTCGGGTAATTATTCAATAAAAATTTGTTTTTGGTACACATAACCTATACAATCCTTAAGTATGTTAACTATTTCAATGTTCACTCGAGCAATGTCAACTGATTTTGCAGTGCTTAACTAACTTAATCATCATTAAAACCTCAAATAGAGGTATTGTTCCCTGCCAACTTTTATTAATATTTACGACCTACTTTCTAAGTAGGTCACAGTTCATAGCCTGTACATGTCATGTGTTGGGAGACTGATACGAAACCAAGTAAGAAATGGATTACAAAAATGGAATCGGTGGTTAAAGTATGTTTTTAGCATGAGATCGAAACATCGAAATGTCAACTTATTAATTGAATTAAGGAATTGGGGTGAGGATTTATCTCTTTTCACAACTTTCTGTGTTCATGACCATAGAGGCCTGAGACGACTAGTAGCATTCGTTTTCAACGCCAACGGTCGTATGCATGTAGACGCACAACTCACTTAGGGTCAAAACTACATTTTGTCATTGTTTTTCCCGACGCCGTTGTATCGTTGGGTCAATGTTATGGCAACTTTGTGAATGAAAGGACTGAGGGTATACGAAACTGTTCTGTACCTGGCGGGAGATTCGATTTAATTGAAAGGCCATTAACCTTTGACCTTGGATAAGTAGTTAACAAATATCCAGGCGGTTGTGTGGTTCCAAAGTGCTTCTGTTAAATCTTTTTTTCTCGCGGTATATATTTTGTATGTGTAGTTCCCCCGAGAATGAAGATAAGGTATTTTTGCTAAACAAACTGAAATATTGTAAAATTGGCCATTTTTTGAATAAGGTTGAAGATATCCTTAATATAAAAATATTGCTTGATAGTTTTTAGTCCGGTCCTTGCTGATCTGTACTTAACTGATAATTAAAACTGATTTCTACCTTGGTCAATAAACCTGTCCAGATTGTTAAGAGTTGTGTTCCCACGTATTTTAAAATCTCAGAAACATTTCAGAAAAATATTAACAGGATTCATGCTACAAATAGCTGTGTCCCCAAGGATTCTTACTGAATGCTGGAATACCACTGTTTTTGTCGCTCCTGCTGGCTGACAGGGACACTGTACTACTCTTAATTGAGTAAACAATGTGTGGTAACTCATTACCATGAATAAAGTTTCCTGTTATTCGTCAAAGCAAATTTGGCTAGATCCAGAAAACGGATGTCATGATTCAAAAAATTCTTATTGAAATTTTAGCCGAAAAATTTATGGGTTTACTTCCATTGAATTTCACATGAGAGCGACACTATATTTTGCGTGTTTCGTAATTGTTAGTCTCTGAAGTAGGAAAGAATCAATCAGTTAAAATCTCTTGTTGCGATTTTATGGATCTTTTTCAGATTATTAGGTTAGGATTGTAGTGTGATATGTTTGTTAAGCACTGCATTCCTCCTCAAGTTTATACTTTACAACTCAAAACAATGGTCAATTGGTAGCAATGGATTGTAAATATGATGGCTGAACAATGGGTGAGTCATGACTATCAGAATGTGTGTTATCTCAAGAGGAGGAGTGTGTGATAAGACCTAGCCATGATATATTGATGTGACCATAGGCCTTGGCTTTGCATTCTTAGTAGGTTCAGTTGAGAGACTGCTGCTAGGTCAGTCTGTGAGTATTCGTTTTCAGTTGTGGAGACCCTAGTTTTCCGTTTTCGAAAACAGAAAAATCCGATTAGCAAGGAAAATCTGTTTTTTCATATTTATTTCATAAATTATCAAATTTCATTTTACTATTTCTGTAAGTAATGAAGAACATAAGAGCAGTGTAAGAATCGCCTTATTTTTGCTATCGAATTTACATGCTGCAGCTCCGTTTTACTGATACCTTGCTGCGCGCCTTGCTTGTTGTTTCTTTAATCTTAAAACGGGAAAGAGATCAACGACACCTTCGCTAAGAATGAACTGCGACTACAACATGTCTGCTTTAATAACTGATTAATTTGTAGCCAGAATATGTTGAATTTGATGAATTGTGGTCTTAATATCTTGATAATTATAAACCAAGATAAATAGAATCATGGTATCTGTGGCTGAATTCTGTAATTCTGTTCGAAATCTGTAATTCCATACAGAAAGTCAGACTCAGCGAATTCCATCCGTGTTCTGTTATTGTTGAAGACTGTGCCTACAATAGTCATGTAATGCCAATCGTGTCCCTTTGTCTTGTTTTCACTAAACTCTCGCAGATAAGCGTTTTCAGATTCAACCAAAAATATCCCTGCCAGAGTTATCATTTTCCTACTTCTCAAAAGCTCACTCACTTTTAGCGTGTTCAGAATTTCAATGGTTTTTGGTTGATATTAGCTGATTTTTGCTGACAAAAATGACAAATTAATTTCACTTCTTTGCTATGCTGTTCACCGTACATAGACGAAAAACAAGAGTTTGACTGCGCGTGTATTATAGATGTCAGTGCGTACAAATGAGTCTCCCATCTGGTTGGAGCTATATTAATTAAATCCTTGTATTTGCTTTCTTGAGTGTTTGCGAAACACTTTGTGAAACCGATTGATTTGCATAAGGCGAATCGTGTCTTCTTTCCACCTTGGTGTGTCTGCTTCAGTCACTGAGTATTGAGTGTAGGATGTGTAAGCGTACATGATCACTGATTTAAGCTTTTGCGACTGGATGTTCTGATAGAGTGAAAGTTAGTGGAAGTTTCTGTGTATTGTGCCTTTGTTCAGACTTTGTTAAGGTATGTTGCTTAAGCGCCATCCACACTCAAATTTACGTACCACGAAAACAAATCATACTCCTGGATCGAATTGCCGGCTTTGTCGCTAGAGTTGTGATTTTTCTGGATGCTATTTTAAGTAGTGTTACTTGCCCATTTGTGACAACTCAATCCTCCTTAGTGAGGTAAGGGTTCTAGGGTAACGTGTGCCACTTTTAATCGCTGTGTGGTTGCACACCTGGCGTAAGGTGTAAATAAAAATTCTCAGTTGCATGCCAGTGCAGTGACGTACACGTCTTCTTTGTTATGCTGTATTCGTATCAGCCGTTCATTGTTATGCTGTATTCGTATCAGCCGTTCNAGCGCGCAGGTGGCTGGCTTTCAGTTCACTTTGTTTTGGTTATGCCTAGTTGACCCAGACTGACCCAGCCAGCACTGTCGTACTGTACAGCATGGCTCGTCCGTCTTGGTTATGCCTAGTTGACCCAGACTGACCCAGCCAGCACTGTCGTACTGTAAAGCACGGCTCGTCCGTCATGTTGCGCCATCTATTGTTCTTTATTGTAGTTGATTGTATGCTCTCTATTTGATTTCTTCGCAACTCACATGAATGTTAACGTGTTATTCATTATTGCCGCCTTGATCGTCTTGATTGTCGTCGTCTCCCTCATTGTCGTCTTTTCGATTAGTTCCGCCAAGTGTCGCTCCTCCGAGCGCTCTCGTTTTTTAGAGCGTTGGATTTTGTACGACTCTTTTCTAAGGAATTTAGAATAGGACTTTTTATGGTCAAAATTCAAACTAATCTTCAATGAAAAGTCTGTCATACACATAGTTTCAAATGTTTTGCTTAAGTTGAAGATTTCCGAGACTGTGTTAATTGCTTTTTGTGTGTACATGTACTTTGCAAGTGTTCTGTAGAGTATTGCATGGTTATGAATAAGTGGTGCAGTTATTGCAACACCAGTGTTAATGTGTCTGTTAATGTATATTTCAAATGGAATCTAAAAATCTGAGCACTGGATTCCAATTCAGTCGAAACTGGGATATTGCGGTAATGTGGCAAAAAAAAATCCTGTTTCTGTCAACACATCAGGGCAAAGGCTTCTGAAGGTGTTGGCCTGTTGACTTTATCAGTGTTCCTGAGTGGCAGGCGTCTTGTGTATCTTATTGAACATTTAGAGGATATGTTCCTTTCCTTTAAACACCGAGAAAGTTAATCAAGAGTTGTTGATAGTCAGTACACTCTTTTGAGGCTGTGTTCCTTTCCTGCAAACAAGAAAGAAAGTTAATCAGGAGTTTTTGTTGATAATCAGTGCCAACTTTTTAGTGATGAGCCTGACATATGTGAACGAATTCTGCGCCTTTTCTTTCAGGGTCTCTGTCAGTAGACGAACGTTTGGTCCCAGTAATGTGTCTGTGTTTGCCTGGCTAGCTGTCACCCCTCAGCTCACCAAATGTATCTGGTCCATGGCAGTATGTCAGCATCAGTTCTACTTAGACAGGAAGCAGAGTAGGGTAAGTCAGAATAGTGGAATAGTCTGCAATAGTGGTGTTCAGTGTTTTGTTATGTGCCAGAATGTAACAATTTTTAAGAATTGGTTGTTGCCATGGAAACAATCTGCATATTGAGTCACCCAGCTGAATGTCATGTTTTATTTCTATGAGTGTTATTACTGAAACTACTGACATATGTAAACTAATGTTTGGAATCATGGAAGGAAATCTTGGCATTATGATAAAAGTGACTTATAAAATGCGTTGATGAAAATACTTCCAAGGATTCAAAGCATACGTCATTGCCTTTTCTCCTCTCACCTTATCCATTCCCCGTTCTATGCTCCTTTCCCTGCCCTCTCACTGTCCCTCACCACCCCCTCCTGCCTCCCTGCCCTCTCACTGTCCCTCACCACCCCCTCCTGCCTCCCTCCACTCCCTCTGCTTACAAATTTGACTGGCTGTGAGCAAATGTCATTTGTGCCTTTTACCGTGGAATTATGACATGAAATAACTCTTAAACTCAATTACTTAATATTAGTGTAAGCCCAATTTATTAAATCAAGCCTTAAGTTAATTCTCTCCTGGGAATTTGTAATTCTATAAATCTAGACGACAGTTGTTCTTGTTAAGTTACATATGTTGTCTGGCCATATCTAGGAATTAAACGCAGTTGAGGCAATAATGACAAGCCGGCTGAATCTTTGGTGGGGAAATTAGACACAGCTTCAGCATGGTTTGGTCGAGTGACCTCAAATCACAACCAGGTTGATCTATAATGATCTATGATGAAGTTCACAGTCAAGGCAGGGTGGTGGTGGCTGGACTTGGCCAGGAGGTGTCCTGGGGCACAGATTGTTTGTGTTAGCAGTCCTGTTAGGATAACTTCTCTCAATGTTATGTGCCTCAGTGCTTTGGAGAGTTGTGGATTCACTAGTCAAGTAACAATGATGGATTACTGTTTGATATTGCTGTGAGTGTGAAGCTATTTGTTGACTCACTGGTGTGCTAGGCAGTGCAGAGTTCTCATTCACAGATAAATGGGAGTTATGGATTCCAGGGATTGCTGTCGGGCTTTGTTATTGGCTGGCGAAGCTATTCTCAGGATCAAGCCTCTTGTACTACATTAAACACTGCCTGTAAATGTGGCATGAATTCCTCTCTGTGTCTTCAGACACGCTGGCTGTGTTTTGACTACAACTTCATTTGATGTGTTTTGAAACTTGACAATTGAACTGGTCGCCTGTGGTTTTTGAGGTGGAACTGGTGGTGCTGTGATGATGCAGTTGAGTTGAACTAGATAACTGTCGACTGATTTAAACCAACGTGATAGCACTGAGGCGTGATAGCACTGAGGCGCACAGTCATAAAGTTGTATTTACCTTCCAACAGTGTTGTTAGGATTGATGTTTGAAGTAGAGACATAGAATGTGAGCAAGGAGCATTCATTTTGTGACTGTTGAAGATGGATAAGGGTTGTGACACTGAGTTACTGCCTACCCATGTGGTCTTTCCCTATCTCTCCTCCCTCAAGGGTCCGACTCAAAAAATGACCGCAATATTGGAAACGTCTTTCTTGTCTGAAAAGGTAAGTTATTGTCATTGATGTGGTCAGTGGTCAGTCTGTGGCACAGCTTTAGTACTGCAAGCAGATGGAAAAAAGTCGTGTTGGCTTGTTGGCATGGCAGTGGCAAGGGTACTGTTGTAATCTGTCTGTTGGTCAGTACGTCTCTCATTTAGGCAACTTGGCAGTGGTTATTTACCTTGAGTGGTCATGTACCACTACAAGGTATGTCTACGCCGAAAGGGGGTTTCTTCTGAATAATGGATTGGTAAGATCTACTGCACCGTCTCGGTAATCTGGGAGAACGGTTGCCCAAGAGAAAATCATGTGTTGAGAAATTACACCTGAGTTTACTCCAAGGCTGTAAGAGTTTATTTTGTTGTTAGGTTGTATTTGTCTGTGTTGAAACGTTTGTCATACTCGCCCGAGTTAGTGCTCAGTACGCTTAAATAGAGGAACGTAGCAATGAGGGTTTGGGTGGGGGTTAAGCCCAACATAGGTGCTAAAATGAAATTTTCAGAGAAGTCAAAGTGAACGCTATCCAAACAGTCTATATACTCGTGCATGTGTCCTCGCTATTTTTGCTCATATTTATGATAATATTAAAATGCGCACGATCCCAGAGAATCGTTTGATGTCTTCTGTAAAAACTCAGTGTTTTCCTGTCCGGATATGGTAAGGTGTTCCTGAAACTGACTGTTTGTTTTCCTGAATGTATGTTTTGGAGATATAATTCATGTGAAATGGGCATTCGCAAAGGCATTGTCTCCTGAGGAAGTCTCCTTTGTATAATTTGGGGGTAGGCACTATGCCGCTAATCAGGGCATCGGCATTTAAAAACGTGAATTTTGGAAATTTGAGCGGCAGTCTTTGAACTTGGGCATTAACAACAGTTTACAATGGTGAATGTTTTACCACCGAATCAGGTCGCTACCTTTTAGAAAAGTTGTTGTCTTTATTCAAAGTGTACAGAATCCATCCGTGCTGGAGAGTGTACTTTCTTAGCACTCGGTTCGGCTGACAAGTGAAGTTCTATTTGTTAAATTTCCCCACAAAAATAAATAACTAAGAAAATTTTACTCTATTACTAGCATGGTTTGTACTGTGGAGATGTCACAAAACAGTTATGGGTTATTTTCACATTATTTGCAGTTAAGGAATCAGGCCATGAAAAATAGAAAATAGAAAATGACGATTTTGGTAATTACTATTTTGCGAAACAAGTGCAGAATTACCGCAAGTTTCCTCATTTTGGATGTAACTAGGGTAGCTACATTGATATCTGTGTTTGGGCACATCGCCAGTGTTTGAAGAACGGAAATTGTCATTCCATGTCCCAAATTACAGACAGATTATCCCACGGTGCTCATTTAGAGAAATATTAGCAATTAGCGTGTAAATATATCTCTGTTGGGCTAACAGCTCCATGTATGTTAGATGATTGACAAGGCAAACTTGGAAACTAAAACATGTGTTTCTGACCATCAGTGGGAAAACTGTTGGTTTATGGCTGACTTTTCAACATCAGGCAGACTTCATGAATTTCAATCCTCAGGCAATAGTCATGCATGCAATCCAATTCTAGAATATTGAATTCCTCTAGCCTACTTAAAGTTTTCAGTTCTAAAGATAGATTCTCATGAAATGGCTTGTAAACTGAGTGAAACCACAGGAGTTTAGTTTTGAATGTGATTTGTGGTTGCTGACAGACACTCTGCAATGTTTGATGTTTGATAATACAAAGGATGCCATTTGATTTTAAAATTAAAAAACTTTCAGCAGATTATTGAAACCACTGCATATTCATAGAACATGTATCACAAAATCTCTTTTTGTATGAAACTTATTGCAATGAATGCATTTTGTCTTTTTCTCAAGGTTTCTAATATTGATATAAATGTTCGCAAATTGTATAATGTTCCTTCAGTACGAAATGTTCAAAACAAATGTTCAAAGTGTTAAAGATACAAATTTATCTTTCGTGAAAAGTTAATAAATTTACGTAACTACTGTACAACATGCCAAACTGCGGACATTTCACTTCTGCACCTCACCTCAGTAGTGAGGTAGGATGCTCTGGGCCCAGAATGGTATCCTGAATTTCATGTGTCAGTCCACACAGCATACAGTGTGAATAATGTTCTTCACTTGGTTTGGTGAACCAAACTGCACTAAACTAGATTTTTGACAACATCGGCAACCAGAGTATAAGTTGACATGGTGTGGTTTGATAGTGTTGTGAGCAATTAAAAAATCAAGAGAAATGTCAAAAGAAGCATATAATTCGTATTAAGGCACATTTTGCAATGAAAGTGTTCTGGGGAGATTCTAGACTATTTGTCCCTTACGGTGTGCGCAGAAATTTCGCAGAATGCCTCATCAACCTCTGTTGAGAAGGGGATTTGTTTGCTGTTTTCATCATTATAGTTGTAACAGTATGTTGTCAATTTAACATTAGGTGCACAACATTGTTGCTATTTAACAAAGGTTTCACATCCTGTGGATTACTCTCCTAAAATGAATCGTGTATCATTTTTCTCAGGAGATGTATCAGGTGAACAGATAGGGAATTATCAATGATGTCGAAGAATTGTCATTGTCGCGTGTTAAATGTCTCGTAAGTCGTAAGTGGACTTTTTCATTTTTGGCTGCCATTGTGAATTGGTGCTGAAACCAGGTATAGTTGTGCTTGCTGCCTTGTGCTTTGACGCGTGAGCTGGCTTGTAAAATGCCACATTACAATAATTTGTTGTGGGTATGAGCTGGCGTGAATCGGTTTTTCAAAGTAAAAAGCCGTAGGAGACTATGTTGGCGCTGTTGTTCCTGGAAATTGGTTTTGAGATAATTCTTGTAGAGGTTACTTCAAATGTTATTTACTCTGTTCCTCTTAGTTTGGTCTGATCAGATGGTAATGAGTTTGGATTTTGCCAAGATGAGTTCGGCAGCTGAGATGACGAGTTTAAAAAACAGAAATTCAATTAGTGTGTCACTGAACTCACCGGAGATTATGTGCCCCTTTGTATTGCATAATCGTCGAGGAACTGGAGAAATTGAGTTTTGAAAGTCATGAAGTTTGATTTTAAATTTAATGAATCTGTGTAAAAAAAGTAATGGGTGTCTTTATTTCTGTTACTAAGAATTCATTTCTGGTATAAAAATGGGGTAAATACCATGTCGGATCGAAAATTTTTACTTATGTGACCTAAGACTGAATGCTATGTTAACTGGTTAATCATGGAACTTTGTAGTCGAACTGTCGTAGCGACACTGCATGGTAATGAAGGTGTGCTGGTTGAAGCTCTTCTTGACTTCTTGTGGGGGAGAATTTTTGTCTGGAAAATCACGGAAAATTAGGGAAAAAAATCAAGGGATTCTATTTGTAAAGGGTTTATACGAACCATGTTCAATCAAAAATAAATAAAACAATGTAATTTATCCTTTTGATTTGAGCACTGTTTTTAACCACATCTTCATCTTGCTGTAAAGTAAGTGACAATGCTTGCGTGTAGATATGCCTATGTAAATGTATACAAGTTTAGTCATTTCAGTCCGAGGGAGTGTTTATGTGAATGTGTATGGAAGTCCATTCCCCATACCTCCATCCCCCTTTTATAATAATCTCATGTTACTCAAACGCCCAATTAGTATGAGCTCCATTTCAACATACTTATTATTTCTGTATGATGTATTGGGATTTACATTGCAGGGATAAATTGTTGAGGTCACCCAATCCCACCATTGCTCATTAATAATACCATTTCTGGGTAAACAAAGGTATTCCGGGTATGGAATTTTCCTCTTTTAAGAGAATTTCTTCTTTTTTGGTTTCTTTTTCCTCTTATTTCATTTGGCTGTACTTCGGGAGCAAGTTTTCTGTTATACAAATTTGATTAAATACATGACACAAATGTCAAGCAGAGCTTCATTGGTCAAACAGTTTGCAGTCTTTCCTGTGCATCTTCAAAATGGCGCCATTCAAGAACATTTTCTGCAATGTCACAAACATAAAATCACGTGTCAAGAAATTGTGGAAAATACGTCAATTCGGTACGTAGAGCACGATGTGCTGCAATTGAAAGTNAAAATCACGGAAAATTAGGGAAAAAAATCAAGGGATTCTATTTGTAAAGGGTTTATACGAACCGTGTTCAATCAAAAATAAATAAAACAATGTAATTTATCCTTTTGATTTGAGCACTGTTTTTAACCACATCTTCATCTTGCTGTAAAGTAAGTGACAATGCTTGCGTGTAGATATGCCTATGTAAATGTATACAAGTTTAGTCATTTCAGTCCGAGGGAGTGTTTATGTGAATGTGTATGGAAGTCCCTTCCCCATACCTCCATCCCCCTTTTATAATAATCTCATGTTACTCAAACGCCCAATTAGTATGAGCTCCACTTCAACATAGGGGTACTTATTATTTCTGTATGATGTATTGGGATTTACATCGCGGGGATAAATTGTTGAGGTCACCCAATCCCACCATTCTTCATTAATAATACCATTTCTGGGTAAACAAAGGTATTCCGGGTATGGAATTTTCCTCTTTAAAGAGAATTTCTTCTTTTTTGGTTTCTATTTCCTCTTATTTCATTTGGCTGTACTTCGGGAGCAAGTTTTCTGTTATACAAATTTGATTAAATACATGACACAAATGTCAAGCAGAGCTTCATTGGTCAAACGGTTTGCAGTCTTTCCTGTGCATCTTCAAAATGGCGCCATTCAAGAACATTTTCTGCAATGTCACAAACATAAAATCACGTGTCAAGAAATTGTGGAAAATACGTCAATTCGGTATGTAGAGCACGATGTGCTGCAATTGAAAGTATTGGAGTCCGTTTTGATTGCATTTCAGAAGCCTGTTTTTAATGAGCAGCTAACAGGGTCGCGCCACACATTACACTTGTTTGCGTGCCTTTCCTGTTACCCCTCCTTCATTTGTCATTCTTTGCAGTACTTCACACCCGCCGTGTCCCACTGTGTATGCCTTCACGTTTTGCTCTGTTGTGGTATTACTGCGTCATTTTATTTCCACTTGAGAATGAAACAAGTATGTTTCTAAATATCGCTGTCTTGTAATCATGTCTCTTGGTCAGTTGCTTTACCTATGTTCTGTTGAGTATCGAACTTTGTTCCAAGGTTACTAACGGAACAGGATAATGACAAGTGTCATGTATTTAATCAATCTAATTTCATTTCCAGATTCCTCTATTTCCGTCTCTTTTTCATCATTATTTTGACTTTTTGCATACAAAAATGTTTATTTCAGTTATTAAAACTTTATACCAAAAATATTTGTATCACACAAGCCTGTTTATTTGTGGAACGATACATCACCTGGAGAATTTTCCTCTCTTTTGTCATTGGTTATTTATTCCAAGCACTGTATATTAAAAGAAATTTTAAAAATTTTCTATCAAATGTTTAGATCTGTTTAACTTCCTCACAAACCCACCAAAATGTGAGCAGTGAACTACCAAATGTGAACTGAATTAAGTAATTCATCATTTCATTTCATGTTTTAAAAATTGACAATTAAAGAGGAACATTAAAAACTTATTTTTTATTAATTATTAGCATAGCTGGTGTAGTAACTGGCATAAAGCAGTTCTTGGTAAAACTTAATTAGTTACTGTATATTTCTTAGTAGCATCGTAGTGGGCCTTTGAAAAGTCACAAAATTGACATTTTTAGTCATTGTGTGAATGACAGCTGAAGAATTATAATAAGTCTTTTTATGTTTGAATTTTCTTTTGTGCTGAATTTTGATATCCTCAAAGGTTTAACATCCCCTCGTGGCTGTTTTGACTTGACTAGAGATTCCTACACACACCAGTGAATGTGCTGTTAGGCTTTTTGTCTCATCATACAGACAACAGGGAGTATGTTACATGTTGAGCCATCTCATCATATTGATCTGAGCTAGTGTTGATGATCTGTAGCATGCTGCCACTGTGGTGATAATGTGTCATTAAAAACTGTCACTTCCTGTCCTGGTCACGGCTGTATACTGGTAATAATGTACTATGTCCGTAGATACGTAACCTTGTCTTCCGCGGCGGCTCGTGTTCTCCTCTCTGCCCACGCTCACCTCAACTTCCCCTCCTCCATCTGTTTTTTGTCATCCTTGTCATTGCTGGTTGGCTGTCTCCACCAGTGTTAGCACTGGACACTGGTCATTCTTTCATTGTTAAGTCAGTGTGGGAAAGTGTTAAAATTTACGTCACAATCTTATCGATTTAGGGCACGGAATGGCGGAAAAGTGAAATTTTTATTCTTCATTTTTCATGTAAGTTACGGCTTGCCAGATTTTCATGTTCTATACTGCAGATAAAAGCTTGTGAATAATAGCTGAACTTTACTACATTAAAGGCAATTTTGGTATTTGTTTTTGTCAAAAATTGCCATGGTTTTACTATAGCTTACTTTGCCATATCTGTGGTATGACTATTTTAGTTGCAACACTTGAGATGTACCTGATCAAGTCTAATAAGATTATGGGAATGGAAGAAAAATGTCTCGATTTAGCTTAAGTATCTCATTAGCAACTGATCATATCCAAATGAAACTTATATTTTATGCACTGTTTTCCAAACAGCTTTTGGAAATTGGTTTTGAAATATTCCACATCTGCATGAGAGGAAGTCAAAAAGAGGACTGTAACAATTTTTATTATAAAATTTCAAAAGTTACATAAAGCAAACATAATGATAATTATAAAAACTTGCAGAATTCTTCAAATTTGAAACTGAATGTTTGTGTCCAAAAAATTGTAATCATTTTATTGATGCCGTCGTTTTGCTGTGAACCTTCCTTTCTTTTTGTTTAATTTTACTAAAAACTTGGTGATGTTAAGTAATAGCAGATTGGTAGAATGTCAGAAATGAAATTCTAGACTTTCTGTTTTATGAAATTCTATAAACTTTCTGTATTTTTGCCCAGCTGAATTCCACATTTTTATTGTAATTCTGAATCACAGTTCCACTCAAAGTACTATTTGGGAAGAACTTAAAATATTTATAGAAATTTGTAAAAACTTGAAATTTGTTAAATACACAGACAGACTCGTTACATAAAGGTTATATGAAGGTTATATGAAGGTTATACGCCATCTGTTGCCTTATTTCTGTATAACCTCTTACGAAGTTGTTTGATCAAGTGTGTTAGGTATTTGTTACCTCACATATGATCACGATACAATCAACTGACAGCGTTTTTTGTACTTTCTCACAGCCTAAAGGTTAACGTGTTTGTTTTACTGTACTCTAATTTCACGTTCCTCGCTTTTAAACTTGATGAATCTTTGTTTTTTTTATCACTTTGGTTTTTAGTGAATAGTTTGGAATTAAAACTAAGGAAGATTCACAAAATTTTGAATTTTGTTAACAAACACTGTTTTTAGTCAATGAAAGAAACCTTAAAAAAAGCAGGAATTCCGATGACCGCGGTTTTTTGAGGACACCAGTTCAATTTTTCTGTGATTATTATTAGTCAATGCAAGAACATGCTGCTTTGGGGATTTTTTTATCCGATCATGATTCATACCCATGTGTCACATACGAAGACTTGGTTAGATTTGAATTTTAAGTATCTTATTTGCCAAACCATGTCAACCAACTGTAGGAGAGTTGTTTTATGCATCATAAGAGGGTTTGCTTTTTCTGGTGCTGTAGTAAGAAAGTGGGTCAGTGCGGTGGGTTGGGACTGGACTATTGTGGTTGGAGGTTGGGACTGGACTATTGTGGTTGGAGGTTGGGACTGGACTATTGTGGTTGGAAGTTGAGACAAATTGTTTTGCAGTGGCTTCAATGGCTGGTGAGTGGTGTGGTTAGTGTCTGTGGTCTGTAGTGATAGGACAGAATTTAACCACTGGTATTGGGTAAACAGAGATTGTGGGTATTGTTCAGTGCTCAGGAGTTGTAGGTTAAAACATGTCTCAGAATTAATTGTCTTGCCTAAACTGGGAGTGTCTCAAGGTCAGAGAACTACCACCTGGGGCCACTCTGAAATTTTCACATTCCCAAGTTTGCTTAATTCAGTACAGGATTTGGGAGTACTGTAATTTGCCTCTTATGTCGCACAAAAATGACTGCTAAAATTTTTTGTTTTCAATTTTTGAAAGACTGATTGCCTTGCCCGTGGATAATTGGGAAATACTTGACAATGTTAGAAATCGCTGTGTAGTTGCTTAAAAACGGTTATACACTGGTTAGTAGAAAAAAATGACGATGGACTGTGGTCTCTTAAAAATACAACATGGTGTAATGTCATAACTGTTAACCTGTGTGTTAATTTCGTGGAACTGAATAATTCATGCGTCTTCACCAAGTATATATTGGTCACATTTACAGTCTATGGTCTTGACAGTAATGTGTAGTGAAAAGGTAATTTATTGTCAACATTACTGCCCATCTTCCTGTTTGCTGTTAACTATTAATAAACATTTACTAGGTCAGCTAGTCTTAAGAACTAATACCATGGTAATATATATTTACTTACTGTTTTACAAAAGAACATGCTTGCCAAGTTTTATACAGGCTGTGTTCAGCTGTATATAAGTGACCATTTTAATGGCGTCAGTATTCGTATTTTTGTTGTTGACAACAATGTAACTTTGTTGATTCTTCTGATGTCAAATGGGACCAAAATGCCGTGCACACATAGAGTTGCCCTAGAACAAGTTGCTCATGGAATCATTGTGCTAGGTTTGAGTGTTGTCTGGACGCTATTTAAACTAGTGCAACTTACCCCACTTGTGACAACTTACTCCACCTTATGGAGGTGGGGTAACTTGTACTAGGGTAACTTGCACCACTTCTAATTCCTTTGTGGCCGCAATCGTGGAGCAAGGTGGAAGTAATGGTCAGCTGCGGTTATGTACGCATGGATCTTCATTTACACGCACAGAGGGACAACCTCCGCCTTACATGAGTTATCGGACATGTGTGTGTGTCTGTGTAAACACTCCACTTAAAGTGGGTTAAGTTGTTCTAGGGTAGGCTGTGTAAACACTCCATTTAANCTGGTGAGTGGTGTGGTTAGTGTCTGTGGTCTGTAGTGATAGGACAGAATTTAACCACTGGTATTGGGTAAACAGAGGTTGTGGGTATTGTTCAGTGCTCAGGAGTTGTAGGTTAAAACATGTCTCAGAATTAATTGTCTTGCCTAAACTGGGAGTGTCTCAAGGTCAGAGAACTACCACCTGGGGCCACTCTGAAATGCTGGCAGATTTTCACATTCCCAAGTTTGCTTAATTCAGTACAGGATTTGGGAGTACGGTAATTTGCCTCTTATGTCGCAAAAAATGACTGCTAAAATTTTTTGTTTTCAATTTTTGAAAGACTGATTGCCTTGCCCGTGGATAATTGGGAAATACTTGACAATGTTAGAAATCGCTGTGTAGTTGCTTAAAAACGGTTATACACTGGTTAGTAGAAAAAAGTGACGATGGACTGTGGTCTCTTAAAAATACAACATGGTGTAATGTGATAACTGTTAACCTGTGTGTTAATTTCATGGAACTGAATAATTCATGTGTCTTCACCAAGTATATATTGGTCATCTTTACAGTCTATGGTCTTGACAGTAATGTGTAGTGAAAAGGTAATTTATTGTCAACATTACTGCCTGTTTGCTGTTAACTATTAATAAACATTTACTAGGTCAGCTAGTCTTAAGAACTAATACCATGGTAATATATATTTACTTACTGTTTTACAAAAGAACATGCTTGCCAAATTTTATACAGGATGTGTTCAGCTGTATATAAGTGACCATTTTAATGGCGTCAGTATTCGTATTTTTGTTGTTGACAACAATGTAACTTTGTTGATTCTTCTGATGTCAAATGGGACCAAAGTGCCGTGCACACATAGAGTTGCCCTAGAACAAGTTGCTCATGGAATCATTGTGCTAGGTTTGAGTGTTGTCTGGACGCTATTTAAACTAGTGCAATTTACCCCACTTGTGACAACTTACTCCACCTTATGGAGGTGGGGTAACTTGTACTAGGGTAACTTGCACCACTTCTAATTCCTTTTTGGCCGCAATCGTGGAGCAAGGTGGAAGTAATGGTCAGCTGCGGTTATGTACGCATGGATCTTCATTTACACGCACAGAGAGACAACCTCCGCCTTACATGAGTTATCGGACATGTGTGTGTCTGTGTAAACACTCCACTTAAAGTGGGTTAAGTTGTTCTTGGGTAGGCTGTGTAAACACTCCACTTAAAGTCGGTTAAGTTGTTCTAGGGTAGGCTGTGTAAACACTCCACTTAAAGTGGGTTAAGTTGTTCTAGAGGAGGCTGTGTAAACACTCCAGAGGGACAACCGCCGCCTTACATGAGTTATCGGACATGTGTGTGTCTGTGTAAACACTCCANGAGATAGCAGCTGACATCTCCCACAGCACACTGTCACTGACGGGGTCAGTAGGTCAGGACAACGACTTACAGCGGGCCGACAGCAGTCCTAGCCTGGCGCCGCTTAACGACTCTTCGTCGAAAACCCAGTGTAAGTATCAATAGCGTCACTTTGGACTTGAACTTTTTTTTTTCTATTTGAACTGTTTTCTGTTTATTTCTTGAACTCTGACCTAAGTTCCAGCAAGTCAGTTCATTGCTCTGATTACGAGTTGTCGATGATTGGATACAAACATCTCTGGTCCATAGTTAGACTGACGCAGTTTGTCACCAGTGTTACTAACAACTTAATCCACCTCTTCCATGTCGCACAATGTTTGCCAAGTTGAAAGACCGTGTGGACAGAAGCGGCAGTAGTCAGATTAACGTGCCCACGTTTTGAGAACCAGTTTCATGCTGGTTGTTGGGTGGAGAAAACTGGTTCTCTGTGCTGGGATAACTGTCTGGCTGGAGAGATAGTGCCTGCTTGTTCAACATAGTAAATTGTGTAATATGGCAAATGCGGTCATTTATGGAGGTATCGTTAACTTTGGTCTGTACAAAGAATCTGCCATTGAGGATAACATCAACAACTTGAAACAATGGAACTTGCTTGAAACTTTTGAGTTGAAATTTTGGCGGTTTTTGGTTTGAGAGAGGGCTTCTGGATCTTGTTAATCCATATTTTTTTACTACCAATCTCTCTCAAGTGTTACTAAATTGTAAGACGCAACCTTTAATTTGTAATAACATGGCTAATTTTTATTTGTTACATGCCTGAGAGTTTGCTCCGTAGTTCATTAACTTGGTGATTTGTTTTCCTGGATGTTTGAGGCCTTTCACAACTCCGTTTACAGTGTCAATAGAAGAGATTGAAAGGCAGAGAAATGCTCAGAAAGAAATGTTTAATGCACTCAAGGCTCGCAAGGTGGCGCTGGAAGAACAGCTTAAGAAGAAGACTAAACTACTCTTGGAATTGTGTCTTAAAGAGGCAGTAAGTTGAGGGCAGGGAGTTATGAGGTTAGGCTGAGTATAGTAGGTTAAACCATTCTTAGAGTTGTGTCTCAAAGAGGCAGTGAGTTGAGTGAGGGTCGGATTTTGAGAAGCTGGGCCTTGCCTAGACACCATATTTTAGTCGATGACCAAAGTAGCTGATTTAGAAATGATTAACTTGTTACTACAGAATTGAAAATATAGTTACGGTTTGTCACTATTTTTGGTTTAAAAGTATTAAAATTGTACACTTTTCCACATTGATATCATAACTTTTCAGAGAGGTAAACCTTTCTGAATAGATGAGGTATTTGTCTCAATTTGGTCCAAAAAATGAACAGAAAGACAACCAAAACAAAATTGAAACCGACATTAAACTGAAACTTGATCTGTTTCAGCCCATCAAGTTTCAGCCAGAGGGTGTCTATGTGTGATAGTGAATAGTTTTACTTTTGATTTATTTGTGGGGATCACTAGGTATGTCTTTCTCTGTATGCTGTTGCCATGACTTCTGCCTGTTGTCATAACGTCTGTGGTGACCTTTCAGGAGGTCACTGGTGAGTTGCCACCAGAGACACCTGTTGAGTCAGGAGATCCTGTCCCCCAAGTCAGAAGGAGGATTGGCACAGCGTTCAGTTTAGACAGGAAGATGTTCAACAGGAACAAAAATACGCAGGTGAGAATAGTTGTAGCATATTGAAAAGGTTTGTTCATCGTTCAAAGTCTAAGTTAATACAAAGACTTATAATATTAAATAAAGATTCCCTTTGGAACCGAAAAGTCATACCTTGAGGTTGTCTTTATCGTCCATATCTTACGGACTTGGTTCACCAACAGGTGCACCCTCTTTTGCACAATGAAAGAGGACCTTTATTTAGAGGATCTTTGTTTAATATTATCATCATCCAAATGGAACCCAGAAATATACACAGGACAAAGGTTGTTGCTGAAATTACCTTTTGTAAATTTTCAAAGACTTACTACTTTGCTCCGTACGCTCAAACTTTTACCAAATGTTATTTGGTGAAAACTGAATTTAATAAAGTTAGCTATAATAGTAAAAATTAGTTTTCTTCTAAGGTAAAAAGTTGTCAAAATGAAATTTCATATCTCACTAAATATTGTTGCGATGTGTCGCTAACTTCAAGTCGTCGCTGTCTTGAGCCCCACTGGCCTGAGTGACACTAAGCCCCTGCCTGTCGCACTACAATACCGTGTACTAAGGGTTCCCACTAAGTCCCTGCCTGTCGCACTACAATACCGTGCACTAAGGGTTCCCACTAAGTCCCTGCCTGTCGCACTACAATACCGTGCACTAAGGGTTCCCACTAAGTCCCTGCCTGTCGCACTACAATACCGTGTACTAAGGGTTCCCACTAAGTCCCTGCCTGTCGCACTACAATACCGTGTACTAAGGGTTCCCACTAAGTCCCTGCCTGTCGCACTACAATACCGTGTACTAAGGGTTCCCACTAAGTCCCTGCCTGTCGCACTACAATACCGTGTACTAAGGGTTCCCACTAAGTCCCTGCCTGTCGCACTACAATACCGTGTACTAAGGGTTCCCACTAAGTCCCTGCCTGTCGCACTACAATACCGTGTACTAA
>NMRA01001126.1:20689-51812 GCA_002633005.1 Phoronis australis | reverse complement strand
ACTACAATTTAACAATGACTGTCAGGAACGTGAGCTTAGTAAAGACATGGGTTTTTCAGATTCAAGATGTTTCCTTTGGTCACGAGCCCAGGAATTACATGTATTTCATTTGTTAAAATAAATTTTGCTTTATATGTATAATACCTGGTTTCCCTTTTCTTGTCCATTCTTGTTTGTGTTGCTGTAATAAGAGTCATTAAAGTGCGCTTTTGTCTCCGATTCTTTTACGATCCATCTTGTTAACACATGCGCAGAAGCCAATGACAGTTTATCAACTGATAAAAACATTTTCAGTGATTGCTTTTAAAGGATTGGTGTTTTACGACTGCGTCAAAATGTTCATATTCATTGTATGTATAGAGAGATTTTATGCGAATTGTCAGTCTCTGAAAAGGGCGAATTTTTCATTCGACCAATCTCACAAAAGTTAAAAAATGCCTGACCTGCTGTTCATAGGTAAAAGAACCGCACGAAATCTCAAGATGACGCAAGTGTTTGCGAGGTATTCCCATGTATTGCAAGCAAAGCTTGTGATTTTCCTTCACGAGATTCTTGCGTTTACAGAACTCAGGCAAGTACTGTGTGAACAGCAATACCTATAACCCCGGTTTCACTTTCGGTTCTTCAAGTGTCTCGGTAATAAAATAAAAGTTCGTTTAACGTTATCTCCAACCTTATTCATAAAAATTGTCCATTTTTACAATATTTCAATTGTGTCTAGAAAAATACCTTACCTTCATTCTCAGGGAACTTCAAATACAAAATATATAAACAACAGTAAAAGTTGGCAGGGAATAATTCGTCTTATTGAGGTTTTAATGCAAAATCAGTTGACATTGCGAGTGAACGTTGAAATAGCTAAGTTATTTAAGGATTGTATAGGTTATGTTTATCGAAAACAAGTTTTCACCGTATAATTAACCGAAGACTTCGAGATTTTCACTTGTCCCTGTTTAATCGGCTTTTTCTCGCCGCTTCGGCAAATCGACTTTATTTGAACTTAGGAACGCTAGTTCTCGAAAACGTCTAGATGGATTTCGCTGAAAATTTCTAAACTTAATATTTAGTCATCAATCTCAAAAACTCTTTTAGGATTTTTGATATAAAGGCCTAGTTTTGGCGTAATGTGACAAAGACGAATACGACTTCAATTTTTTACGTTTTGCGAGTTGATTTGTCATAGAAACCAAACGAACAGACTAATCGAAAATTCCTAACAGCGTTTTTGAGGTAACTGGTGAAGTTTTCATTTAAAAAAGGTTTCATTACAATCAACGCAGGGGTTATTTTTGCTATGAATGTACTTTTCTTAAAAATGAAATTTTGACTTAAAACTAATTACGGCACATAAATACAAAAAGTATATTTATATTTCCTGGTCTTTGTTCTTTCAGCTTTTACTAGTTGACAAAGCTTAGGATTTTGATAGACGAGTTAGAATGGAGGCCACTAAATAAGGTTGGAGATAACCTTAAATTATTCCTGTTGTACACTTCAAAGCGAGTCTAAAGGAAAATGACCGAACAAACGTAGAGATATTTGCCGCAATAATTCGAAGAAAGCAATGCACAATAGATTTATAAGTTTGAACATTCACTCAAACCTTGAAAAGTCATGATTTTCTAAAATGCAACGACTTCGAATAACGCAATACTGTTTCTTAGGGTATTCGACCACGAACATGAGTAGACTGGAATACTTTATGCACTAGCTTTTACAGCACAGCAAAGATAATACCCTCTTTGATCTATGTAGTTTACAAAGCTTGAGCTTCGTGATAAACATTTAATGCATTCATATGAGTTTTTTATCAGTAACGATAACACCCTCTTTCAGTTAGTGATCTATGTAGTTTACAAAGCGTATGCTTTGTGGTAAAATTTAATACATTTATATGAGTTTTTATCCGCATTTAAATAAGTTCGGCCCTGGGTCTAAATATCCGACCTCAGACTCTATTCATACTCTGACTCGAAATTCCGCCAATCACGCCGCACGCTTCTACTATAATTTTATTGAAGCCTGCCATGCGATTGGTCAATTTCCAGGTCAACTTTCCATTACAGAAAATGGACCCAGACCATTTCCTGCTAGTTTCTTCTTCAGATCGACGGTGATTTTTTGCAAACATTATCTTTTCTTAAAAATAGAAAAAAATTGACAGCAGTGCTGACCAAAGAATTCCCTTTGCTATTCATTAATCAGTTAGACTAGTGTTTGGATTGTTTGGAGTGGAAACTAGAACATGTCTTACATGTACAAGCTTCCAAAATTTGGATTTTTCATCCAATACGTCTATTTTTAACCGACAAAGTAAACTCACAAATGAGGGCCGGTCTTACTAGTACTCGTAATAAATATTAATCATGAAGAGATCCACGTGATGCATGTCCTAACGGTGGTTTGTGATACAAAAACATCAAAACAAAATCGTTTCTCCCAAATTGATCGCAGAAGTGGTGTCAGAAGCCTCCCGTATCCTTCGACCCAGGAACTATATGGCTTCGAAATTGACGCCAATGTGTTACCTAACTCATATGAGAATTAATTTTTGACAGCTCGTTATTCCTCGGGACCATAGCTGGCAAGTGAACGATACAGTGTATGCCGCCCTTAACAAGGCAAATTGCAAATTCTGGTCTATTTAAATTAAGGACACTTTGAGACCGGTCACTTTCAAAGCGGTAAGTGGTAATCGAAAATTAGTTTTTATAACGCCAAGGCGGGTTTATTGCCGTTTTTAAGGCTATCTTGGACCGTACAAAAATGTCCAAAATTGGTACAGAAATGCATGATCGGATTCATACCAAACTTTCAGATACTGGGCTTTGTTGACGGCACGACTGCATTTTTAAAAGACAGCTTGCAGTATTATATACTCGATCGTAGTTCCTATGCAATCTCCTGCCTGTATGTTCAGGCGTGCAGCTATGAAGCAAAACACCAAGAGAAACAACGGACAAACAAGTTGAAACGTAGCTAGTATTTGAACTTGTTTGTCTGTTGTGTCTCTTAGTGTTTTGCTTCATACATGTACCTGCACGCCCGAAGACAGGAGATTGTTTAGAGACTACGAGAGAGTACAGTATTGAAAATTGTCTAACAAAAAGTGCAGTCGTGCCTTCAACCAAGTGTGTGTCAATGAAGGGCTGCCACCGAACTACATTTATACTATAATTTATGCACTAGTGCCCAACTGTTTTAGAATGTTCCATTTTGAATGAGGTGTTCTCAGAAATAAGACTGGTGAATTTCATGAAAAACATCAAAAGTAGGATTTAACGAAAACGAAATTATAACATAGAAAACAATAACAGGGTCTTTGTGACCTCTTTTGACCGGTAACACTTGGTCGTATTATTGATACCGTATTTTTGCTATCAACGTACCTTTCTTATTACAAATTTTTACTAAAAAGACATGGTCACGTGACGCAACTAATGACAGACTGATAAAAACTCAAAAATATAATTCTACAGGCTTCTTATTTTCAAAAAAACAATCACTTTTACAAAGTTCATTTATAGTTTCGTACATTTTTGACACAACTGTTTGAACTGTGAGACCATGTCGTTTCAAACTGTGCAAATTACCAGTTCACCACGCTAAAATGAATTAGGTATTAGGACTTGTAATACCAGATAGTTATAGAAAAAGAGCGTATCACTGAAGTAATTTTCCTTGAGACACCTCAGCACCCCTTACATGCGTTTCACTTTTTGAAAAAACGTCTGCATATTAGTGAAATTATTATTCCTTGGTATAACCTGAAGTAGACAATTCCAATCACCTATCGGGAAATTGGGCTTATGCAAAATGCATACTTCGACCTCCGGCTTCGGCCGCCCAAGCAGTGGTGTTCACAGGCACACGCGGCTAACCGATGTATATGTGCGTGTCTTACCAACCAGTACAGGGTGTTTTTGATGTCATACATTCTTCTTTTTTCATGGAAATACTTAATGTTAACATATCAGTTTCTACAAATCTATCGTTTTGCAAAAGTTTGCTCTCAACTTTTATTCAAACCGGCCTATGCCCTCAATTCCGAATATGCACATGTACATGTACACAAACATTTACAGTTCCATTGGACAACTGTTGTATACAATCACACGACTTTACATGCATGCATACTGTTGTTTGTATGCTCATCGATTTCCAAAGCGGATTTTTAGGATAAATCAAGTGGCTTTGGGAATGCAGTGATGTAATGGAGCGCCCGAGAGCGGCCCCCTTGACAACTGATCGTCTTGTCTGTTTATAAACAACTGAAAAATAGGTACTATGCAATTATAACGACGAAAAAGGTTAATGACTGTATAATATCATTTTTTATATTTTTCATTTCAGTGACTGTCTTTGCAATGGCTTATATGACCGTTTACGCAATGCGTGGGTCACAGGTTTACATTACTTTATATTACCAATATTTCAAATCCTCGTTAGTATTTAAAATTACAAATTTTATTCTAAAAATTCCCATGCTTCCATAAGGCCACCGTGCTTTGTTTCCATAGCATTCATCATCAATGCGGCGGACCACGTGTCACGCGCTGTCTGGCTTGCGAGTATAATCGTGTCGTCTTTATACATATAGCTCATTGGTCCTACATAACCGGTAACCTGGTTCCCGGGCCTCACAAGCTGACGTCAGGGATTGCTCGTGAAGGCCCAGGTACAGCGCACTAGAACAATGGTTTTCATTGGCTCTCAGCTGGCAATTTTTAACCAAGAAGTTTGCTCTGCGCATGATGACATCCGGTATTACGTTATCAGGTCGCTAAGTGTCGCGAGAGTAAAAAGTTATTTTGCGTCTGGTTCGCGTTTGCGGTCGGGGGGAACTCTCTGGTGAGGTAGCTGTTTATATATTGTGATATTACCAACAAACTGAAGTAAAATCAAGTAATTATAGATTCCTTATTAGGAAAATAAACCTGAATTAACAATGGCTTCACTATTTTCACTTGCCATTTTTACAGTTTCATTGTTTGAACGCTTTTTATGAATTGAAAACGCCCCGAAATCCTGGATCCTCCCCTGATGTAAGATCTTACAGCAGGGGATGATCCAGGATTTTGAGTTAGGGGGGACGGGGGTAGGGGCAAGGGCAGAGTATTTTGCCCGTCAGACATTTGCACCCCCAAACTGCCAAATGGAATCTGGGAGAATTTTAGGCAGTCCCCCCTACACAGTATTCACCCCCTAGAACACCACAACTTTCGACCCTCCAGGTAGCCACAATTCTCAAGCTACACCCCTCCCCTCGTTGACATACTAATTTCTTCTTCCTCATTTCTTTTTTGAGGTGGGACCCCGCACAACTTGAGGGTCCTAAGCCATTCAGATCACCTTGGGTATATTCGGGGCCTCAAATTTCTCATTGGAGGTGAATTTAACCTGCGTGATTATCAAACTTAATGGAGAATGATTGGCCATAATGTCCAAAAGTTCGAGCATGCACTGAAAGCATTAACTTCCAAGGGCATCCAGAACACCTCGGGTGTTTTCGTAACTTCAAATTCCTCTTAGTAGATGAACGCTCTCTGCATGTGTGCGGACTTCAGTTAGCCTATTATTGTCAAGATCGAAAATCACGTGATTTGCAGTGTTTTTAACGTCTTGTATAAACCTGTGGGAGTACCCCCTTATAATGGTTTTAGAAGGATACTCTGAAAACTTAAGGATGGTGGAATGAACCCTATCCCTATACCTAACAATGTGTGTTGAACATCTTGGAAAGTACAAGCACAATTGTTGATTTCAGAATGCGCTTATCAGATGGTGTCTTCTAGCTTCCAGATTTCCTTCGAATTAAATCCCTTAAAGTTGCTATAAATGCGTCTTATGTGAACAAGAATAAATTTTGATCTGAACAACTTACCACTATGTACAGGAATTGGGATCACTATAAGAGGAAAATTTTCCAGGTGATCTATCATTTCACAAATACATGTAGGCTTGTGTGATAAAAATACTTTTGTGTTGTAAAATTATACCGAAATAAATGTTTCTGCATGAATCAAGCCAAAACATGATGATAAAAAGAAGCTGGAAATCGAATAAGAGGAAATCAAAACAAAAAAAAGAAAATTCCAAGCCCTGTATATATCCCTGCCTCAACTTGTTCCTTAGTGGACTTGGAAGAATTCAAACTTTTTTATTGCTCAAAGCCATGGCTATTGCACCAGGCCTTAAGCAATAACAAACTATCAGTTCAACCGCAGCCAATACCCACATGTAATCTCAGTAAGGAACAGTACGAGATCAAGAGTCTAATCACGAGCACACACATGAAGATTGACATCAGACACTAGTATCCAAATCCAATGCCAATCTTCATGAGTGCTTGTGATTTTTGCTACTAATTTGGCCAAAAATAACATTGTTTGTACCAGACCAATCTTATATTGTTACATGACGGTTCTAAAAAGAGGTTGGGTTAATAGCAGCTTGAAAAAATGGTACAATTTGTGGATAAAGAACTTCAAAAGGTTCCATTCTTTTAAACACAGTTTAGTACAGATGTTTTATTATTCTCCACATAGCATTTAAATGCTTTTTAGGCTAAACAGATTCTAGCCCAGTCTTCTATGGATTGATTTAAACCTTGAATAGGGATTATGCCGTCATGTTTTGGGAATACACCTATAGAGTGAAACTTTCAATGCAAATCGAACTCGAAATTGTTTTTGTCACTTCTAGTCCACTTTCTTGCGAGTTCAAGATAGTACTTAATGACCACTAGATTCGAGCTAAAATTTGAGTAAAAACTCAAGATTTCTAGCAAAACCTCGAACTCAGACTGAAACTTTTAGCTCTAATGCAAGGATCATTAATTGCCATCAATAAGCACTCAAGTACAGAATAAAAGAAACTTATCTCGAGTTCAAACAAAACTAGAATAGAAAATAACAAAAATAATTCTGAGTAAAAAGTTGAAACCCAGGGCCCAGGTGTTAATTTCATAAAGGTTTATGCTTTCACAAGGCAGTGAATGTACAACTTGAATGGCAGCGGGTCTTTAGTAACCTATTCCCATAGCAACACTGGTGTAGTCAGAATTATTCAAGAGTTAGCTTAACTTGAAATTGTTGGCAACAAATGACTGTAATGTGAGGCAACTTGGAGGCACTGCATGAACAGGGGACAGGGACAGGGAAGCTAGGCAAGAACAAAACTGAAATGAGTTTCTGTCAGGGGAAGGGTTTGTTATGAGCAGGGGATAGCCCTGTTTTGCGCCCACGGCTATATTAAGGCCCAGACTTAGTACTTCAGTCTATCGCTAAACTAAACCATAATTCTAATCAATATATCAGCAAAATAAGGTTCCCAATGGTTAGATAAATTTCTTGGCATGTTGTGTTTTGTAGCTTATGAGTATACTATTTCTAGGAACACATTAATGCTGTCAACGTGAGGGTGTTTGCCAGTGCGAATGTCCTGAAGTATTTCACACAGCCCAACTCTTGCCACGAGGAGGGCCCCTCAGTAAGAGTCAAATTTGAAATTTTGAATAACTGTTCGAAAAGACCGAAATGTTGACTAAAATCACTGCTGTATTATGTAGATCATAACCACAAGAATGAAACACTTGCATGTTGCTCAAAACACTGAGCAAAACATAATTGTAATAGTAACATACAGGGCACCCCCCACTTTGAGAGCCTGTGTTTTCTACTGTATAACAGGAACCTGTTTTTCACTGAATAGCAGGCATTAAAACTTGTTCTCAAAATTTGGATTGCCAGTGAGTGACTATTGCCTGGATAACAATCCAACCCAAGTAACACACAAGAAATCGTCAATTTGGGTTTAGTGACCCAGCTTAAACTCTTTGAAGTACCCTGAGCTCCCAATTTTGAAATGTGACATGTTTTTGCAACTAGTAGTCAATTTAACGAACCAGGTTTTTAAAGTTCGCTTGTTTACAATGTTTAACTTCAGGATGTTTTGATTACAGCGAACCTTAGTAGTTTCAGAATGTTTTAGAATGGTTCTGAGATCTTGTTTTGCAATTAAACTGAAATTGATAGATGATTGTTGCACACTCTACAACACTTGACATCATGTGAACGTGGAAAGAAAAAATGAAACAGTCGACGAGTCGGGGTCCAGGAGAGAGGAGACTTGCATAGATTTCATATGACCAAATGTGACACTCTGACCATTGACTCGGGCATTGCAAAAGTCACGAAAGGGTGAATCTCCAAATAAATTCCACACAAAAATATTTACTTTTTGGTTGGAAGTGTATAAAATGATCCATTTTAGCACCAAAACCACTGAAGGTTTCATATGCAACTGAGGTTTGTTGTTTTAAAAAGAATACAGCCCAGAGAGCTTTTTGCTGAAATTCAATTCCCTGTAAATAATAACTTTGCATAATTATGTTATCAGAAAAGTTGACTAATCCATCGGGGCTCTCACCAAAATGGGTCAGTTTTTAATCACTGTGCCAACTCAAAAAAGGTTGAGGTTTTATCTTGCTGACTATACAAAATAGTGTGTATAATCCTAATTTCACAGCAACAAACGCCCTCTGAAATAACTGAATACTCCGTACGGCAGTCAGAGGCACTGCTGAATGGCACCACCAAAAGCGATGTCAGTCATTATAAAACTATTGCTAGACTGGTTAATGTTTGTGTGTTTAGGACCATTGACTGTATTTTCTGCTCCTAACTTCTGTGGGTAGTGACAAGTGTGCCAGTGTATTATACATTACAATGTCAATGTCATTGTCATGATAGCAGTATTTCAGCATATATCCTTATGTGACCCAATAATTCAACCTTCACGGTAATGACGAGAGCTTACATAACGTACATGAACATGTTAACATACCAGAGGGTGTGCTCTGAAAAGATCGAGACAATTTCCCGTGGCCACGACGCAATCAGCTACTCCTTTCCCGCTATTCGGTGCTATAGTGTGCCTACAATGACTGTTGTTGTGATGGCCTAATCAGCTAATGGCTATCCTCTTCCACAAATTATTTCGTAAAAAATCACATCAATTCAGAATACAGCATAGCATACAAGATAACAATTATCATTAAATGTTTCGTATACGTTACTGGTGATGTATTTCTTGGCTCGTTAGCTTTGAAATGCGGGAGTTTGACGAGAACAGAGAGATTTAAATAGCTGTAAATCCATCGACATTCCCTTACTGGAAGTCGCCATATTGGTGAACTAGTTTGACCTATTATTCAACCGACCAATAGAATGCCTTGTTTCTTGAAATTGGAACAGCCAATGATATTCCAAGAATGCATATGGAAAAGTGCGCTGTAGCAGACCCCAACCAACCTCGAGGGTCTGTGCAGGAGACTAACGCAACCGGATGTAGCGGTGCTAATTCACGCCGATAGGAGGCGCGTTCCAAAACGAGACTCGCTACGATAGCTCTGTTGGCTTATTGGCATGGTTCAGTGTATTCCGCGTTGCGGCTCGAAATAATACGGGCATGCAACTGTCTGTTTACAATCCTTAAGGACGTTGAGATTCGGAAGCGTTGGGTCGTTGCCATACGCCGCCACGAAGGAAAATGTGTCCGTGTAAAATTTATAAATGTTTTAGAAAAGTTAGATGATATTTTGTCGTATCTCGGTTGCCGAGCATAGCAACAACCGGAGAATCTTCGGCCAACCAGGCTGTGTTTTCATGAATACGGGCTGAAACAAGATGCATTTTTCTTTCCAAAAAAGACAGGGCCCTCAATCCCTCGACTTTGGGCCCGAATATCGGCCCTCTTCCCATCTCAAAAATATTGAAAAATTACGCGAAATTCCCCCACCGCGACTAGGCCAAAAAATTAAAAAAATTCTCTTCGAAGTTCAAATCACCTAACCACACAAGTGACAATTTGAGAGCACACAATGTTACTTGAGACAGAGCCTATGGGAACTTGCAACAGGGCGGGGGTGCTACTGAGTGGTGATCGGGAGGTAGATTTTTCCCGTCACTCGGCGAAAAATTGCCCTCCCAGAAGGCATTGAGAGAATTGAGTGTACAAGTATAATCAGGAAATGACACAATTTGAAAATAAATGGTTGTTTTAAAGAAAACACCACGATAATTGATACACAAGTGTGAACATATAAAACTCTTGTAATTCCAAATATTACGCAATCATTATTTGATAATGATGAAATTTGTGCTTTGTTAGGGTAACGACAATGCTGTAGGGGTTACCCAGGGATTGCCGTGTCGACGTAAGAGCTGTGGACGAGAAGGGTGTTCAAATACCTAGAATTTTCAGTTTTACCAGAGACACAAAATGACATGATGTTGAATATTGTCCAAGGTGACGGAAAAATGAAATTACAGAACGAATGCTGTCTTTGTTCTCTTTGCCAGCATCGGGTGTTCGTCCGCAATGATGATAAATTACCATACTCCTTTACATAAAATAATATCACAAAACGAGACTTTGGCGAGATTGTAATGGTAACTGGTTCTCGGATGGTTTCCGGCACAATGGAGGACCCGGGTTTGTTTGTAAATTAGTATTTCATTTGCATATTCACATTTTAATGAGACTATGCATCTTTAATACCTGTGTTCAGCCATGGTAACCGCCTTCGTAATAATAATGTTAAAGATCAGTTATTAATAGAAATTTATTTGTTGCACTAAACGTTTTGCAGTGATAATGCGGCGTTTGTCACCCAAGGTGTCTGGCACGTGTAATTAAAAAACATTTAAAGTCACCTGTGACAGGCTAGTACAGGAACATATATAGGAACGTGTAGTACGTGACAGTAATGCCGTCACTAAAGCGAACAGTCATAATTTTTACAGGCGCAATGTCTTTAATGTTCATTGGCTTGCTATACCGCTGGAACAAAGAATTTCCATTTGGTAGATTTGATGAATACCCATATAGCGGAGACGTTAAGGCAATCGTGTCGACTATCAAAGAATTTGGTAAAGCAAACGTCAATCCTATCCACAGAGCTGTCACGGATTTTGACTTCGTACTTGGCGATAGAAAAAGGTGCGACAAAGTGAAACCGTATGTGGTGTTTATCGTTAAGTCGCGTCCTAGATCTCAGGACTCGCGGAACGCGCTGCGTATGACGTGGGCGAACGACAGAAAGTTGGCAAAAGGAAAGAAAATACTCGTCTTTTTCATACTTGGCTTAGCTGAAGAAGAAACTCAGCATGCTATCCATAAAGAACAACAGAAACAAAAAGACTTGATACAGGCAAATTTTACAGATTCTTATTACAACAACACATTGAAAATCATTATGGCTTTGAAATGGGCATCAACGTACTGCACATCTGTACCAAACGTTATTTTAACAGATGACGACATCTTTGCAATCCCTTACAACATCGTGAAACACCTTGAATCTGTAAATAGTACTGGCCTCTATGAAGGTCATGTACCTGGCAATATGAAGAAACTGATTCAACCAATTCGTGACCATTCCAGTAAATGGCACGTTTCAATTGCACGCTATCCGTTTGACGCCTATCCTCCATACGTAACAACAGGTTTCCTTATGATGACCAGCGATGTGGCTCTTGAGTTCTTTTTAGCGATACCCTACGTAGAACTGTTTCCATTTGACGATGTATTTCTTGGAATAGTTGCCTATAAACTGGGAATACAGCCAGTGGACAATGTCAATGTTCAGAGAGAGGATACGTTTAACATGTTTCCGAATCCTGAGGAACGACGATTTCTGTTAAAAACCTTGCTGGCATCTCACGATATGGGAGAACGTTTTACTTCTGGCAGAATACGTGTCATGACACACTTCGCCTTTGAAGACCTTGAAAAGTTATCTGATGAGAACACTTCAGTAAAATCTTGAAGTACACAATTTGGAAAGGCAAGACAAGTCTGGACAGGATACAAATACAGCTCACATGTGCTCACCTAAGAATTCTTCCTACAGTATATAGTATGTGGCGCTCCCACACTACACAGCGACACTGAATACCAAAGCCTTTACTCACAACTCTGCAACATCTGCCAAATATTTCTCTAGCTTTGTTTTCGCACCATTGAAGTTTCTCGTATTATTTGTCGGTGTCTTACTTTTTTCAAGTTTTTGTTCTTGATGGCGTAAATTGTAACCGACTTTCCAATACCAGCGAAGTTTTACTGCTGTGCTTACAAGAGCTTCAACTCCGCCGGCAGAAGTTGCATTCACTTGAGAAGTATCCGCGACATTTTCCGACGTGATTGCTAGAATCAGTCCAACATTTGTATAACGAGGTCAATGTATCAACTAGTTTTTCTACCTCTAGGTCAAAGGAGATTTTTGCGAGGTATCGTCCTATAGGGATGAAAAGTGAATACGCCACACCTAGCTACTACTCCAAATTGGAAACGAACAATATAACAATGCCTACATGTATTTCCTTGCGCTAACGTATTGGTTCAAATTGGCAAAATGCAACTTTTTATAATATAAACCTCACGCCACACCATCTATGAACCTTATAAATAGGAATATTGACAACGTGCGTTTCTAAAACAGAGCTTAAACTGGGAATTTACAGTTACAACTTTTAACCATAGGAAATTGTTACAATCACCTAGAGCACCCTGGCAAGAAGACGTCGCTCTTCCGTCCGTAATCTTTTACTCCAGTCCAGTTATCCACTGATGACAATAGATTTCTCATAAAGCTTGGTATCATTTTAAATTCAATGTGTGCAAAACTATTGATTGGCATTTGTTTCTGGCCTTATCAATCGCCCAACTTGTCCAAAAGAATATGGCAAGTCATTCTGGGTCATATATCCTGTTGGACCAGCATGTATTCTATTTAGACATTGATTGTTGAACAAAATCTTATAACAGCTGTTTATTTGTCAAACTACATGTAGTTCATGAAAATTGCCTGATTTTTTAAATAGATGATACTCGCCATACACTGTACCTCTGTTCTTGTAATGCTGATTTGTTTTCTCGTAATTGATAGAGTAAAAATGTCTAAGTGAATTGACAACCAGTATCGTCACCATTTTAACTTTTTACATTTTAAAACCCATTCTATTGTTCACACATTACGTAGGTCAGTGTTACTGAGCCAAACCATTTAGAGTCAACATGCTCCAGTGCTGTTTCAGCAGTAACCACAGGCGATCATTGGTGTCAATGCTTGGTAGCTAGAGGTCGTACAGCAAGGACATTACATGTACCTATTTGCATCTGCGCATTCATTAAAATCTCAATACATGTATATCCAACAACAGAATTTAATTGTTCAAAAGTGCATTTTTCAGAGTGGAAACATATAAAATTTAAAGCGACTATACGACCGCATTCATATCGACCACATACCGTCTTTAAAAAAAATTCTCAGAACCAAAAAATTGATTTCCACCAAACACTGTCGGCGAACACACGATAGCAATCTCTAGGGAGTTGCCTTGAATACGTGCGATGAATGCATATCCATAGTCGCGGCAACCCCCTTTATTGATTTTTTTAAAAGAAAATAAGCTACTTCTATTCAGGTAGTGTTATTTGATTATCAAAATTGTTCAACTGGTTACAGTTTGTGTCTTGTAACCATCGGACCGTTGCTAACCGAACCAAATGATAATACACGTAATATAGTCAGCCGGCCTAAATCAGTAAATTTACATTGAATAACTCATACTAGAAGCAGGCAACCGTGCTCAAAGTTCTGACAGTGACCCTCCTTTGAAATTTAGGGGGTCGTTAAGCTAAAATATGCACCGTTGCTATGATCAACAGGTAACCAGTAAACATCAGCAATTTCTGGTTGGGGGCAAATTGATGTTGGAAGCAGACAACCTTGCCAAGAGTAATTAAAAAGTGTTGCTAAGCTGATTTGGGTATCGTTACCATGGTAACGGGGTATTTTCACTATAAAGATCAACATTAGAAGGCAGGCAAACATGCTAAAATTATTTTTATGAACCATCCTAAGACTTTGTAGTGTAATTGCCAAGTTTGAACGTGGACCGTTGCCATGGTAACATGGTACTTGGAACTAGTGCAGTAAAGTATATACACTGTATGACGGGAAGCAAACACTGTTTGCTCTATCAAATGTATTTCATAATCGCTAGGACACTTTTGAACATCCAAAATGGTTGTCAAGGTAACTCATTCTCACAAACATGGAATACCTTATGGAACAACATAAAATCTGAGTACCTTGTACACCTAAAGCAATATATTGGTATAATTTAAAACATTAATCAAAGGCTTGTATGTCAACACCAGTAGCGTTATTTTGAACATCTCAACATAGTTACTGTGGCAACTGCTACAAATAATCTTGCAAACTGCTTTTTCAACAACATAAAAGCTGTAGAAAACGCATACATTGACTAAAACATGTTTAACTACATTATTCATACTTTGTATACGAAATCTTGTCTTTTGATTTTCATTAATTTGTTTTTAAGAATTTGGCAATCGTGATGTCCTTGAGAATAATTTCACTTAGACTCTTCTAGAAACAGCCCGAGGTCTATAGCCCTGGACGTTTGGAAAAGCCGCAGCGTCAACTCTCATAAAAGTCACGCGAATTTCCGTTGTATAGTAACAGGATAGGAACATGATGCCAAAGGAATCGGGACAAAAATATTTTGCTTCTTATCTTGCAAAATGGCGATTGGACAGCATTGAAATGACGTGCGAAGTTCTGCCTTAACAAAACGATTGGAAAATGTCGCTTTCTTGCATTCTGTTGCGTGCAAAGTGTACATGTATCATTGTCGACACCACGATTTTGTAGGTAAATGTTTACATGTAAGTTGTGGCAGCAAAATGGATAGATTGCTTTTTATCAATTCATGTCGGTAGTGTCCTTAGCCTCATCAACACGTGGTAATGCATTTATGTATTAAAACTAAGTAGTTGTGGTCGCATTCTGTTGGTTGACAATATGCGTTTGAGGCTAAGACTCGGTGGTCATGAGAACGAAATCTGAAATATTGGTTTATCTTATCTCTCTCTAATTATTATACGTTATCCACAATGAACCCATAGGCCAGGTGTTTTATGACTTGTGCTCCGAGAGGATTACTTTGGCTCTGGTTTTTCAATTTGTCGTTCTTATCATTAGTCCTGCGTTCACAAGAGCGTGGAAAAGAAAACGACCATAAAATTGTTTTAAAATGTGTTAACTTATATTAATAAAACTTCGTCGTCATATCTTGTATAAAATCAACACGTGAGTTTGCCTTGCTCGAAAATGGGCACCATTTTCGTATCATCCCGGAAGTTGCCCTCACTGTCTACACAGCCGCATACGCTCCCCATGCATTGGATGTCTTCGTAATTGCCATTGTCTCTGCAGTTGAACTTCAACCCAACCATCTTTGTTTTCTTGAAGTCAAACTCGTCACGAGCGCAGTCTATATGAATGAATTTAAGGGTTGCATGTGAATGAGGATTTACAACCAGTTTCAAACGACACCGGTAAAAATCATTTGGGAAAACATGCGTGGTGGAACATTTAGTGACACTGTGTTTCAAAATCCAATAAATTTACTTACGAGCAAAAAACACTGAGTACTTCGGTGTAGCCTAGACCATTGATTGTACAGACTGTATTAAAGTGTTTCATTTGAAAAACGTTATCATGAAAACATTATTTATATTGCTCCAAACGTTCTATTCGCTGTTTGGATGTTTAGCCAATTTATACAACGAATATGACACTATAATAAATTTGGAGCTTCGATAAACCTTATCCGTCATTGGTGAAAATGCTTATATTTACGAGCAATTAGCGACGTACTATATACATGAACTTGTAGTTTCTTCTCATTACTCATCGCAGTTTTCTCTTGTTGTTGCTTATTCGTAATGATCACTCCAGATTGGTTAGTACTTCACACATCGCTTTCTACACGATGCTGTCCTTTCATACAAGGTCCGTGTAGGTATTAACTCAGTACAATTCTCATACGTGCTTCAGCTAATTTTTACTTACCGCAGTTCATTATTATAGGTCCGTTCCTAAGTGCTGGAGTTAATTCTTACATTTCTTTCCTGAGCCTAATTACTGTTTTTTATTTTGAAAGTTTTCTTATCTAAGTCACTGCATCCGTCTTTGTTTTGTGCACTACATTCTTACATTGGTGAACTTCCATAATTTTTACCACAATCCGTTCCAACAAGTACATTTTGCAGTTCTCTCAACTGTTGCATTTGCTTTTCATCATTCTTATTCATTGCAACCAATTCCTATTTACTGAGCTCAACTTTACTTCAGTTCAACCGTACTTACTGCAGTTCATGGCGCCATAGTTGACAATGTGATCCTTGTAGTTATCGATGAACTCTCCAGCTTCGCTAGCGCACATGCACCTGTGAACACGTATGCACGTGGTTTATAATTAATCAAAAATGTGCCACTGGAACTATTGTATACATATTGCACAATAACTGCACGAAAAATTATCCGTATTCGGAAAGTCGGTACTAATGAAAAAAGGCCTTCTCCCTCCTGACATCAAGATAGATTAAGAATAGAAGTACTTCGCCAGGAATGGAGCGATTTTGAACTATTGGTCCTACCTTACTACTTGTACCTGGGCTGCGTTCTGTAAATGTAAACAGTTGCGAGACACTTATGGAGGGAATCCATATCGGCTTAAAGAATTTAGGAGAACTTTATTTCCATAATTCAACGTTCGAGCCTCGCAAATCATTTCAGTGGCAGCCAGGTGCCTAGAGAACACGAATAAAATCTCGAGCTAACTCGAAACACGCTAGCCTTTCACTCGCGTGATGTTGCGTGGTCTTGCGTGGTCTTGCGTGGTTTTGCTTTTCTTGCAATTAATTTGTCATACGGAGCTCACCCTTAAATGCATGCACGCCTTTTCACAATAGGATCCTTATTTTATTAGCACCGGGCACCTGGTGAATTTCGAGTCACATATTTATAGAAACAATAACCAGTTTTATAAACAGGCAAGCTAACACATTTCCCGTTCACATTTAATGTTTGCGCAAAAGAAATTTTGTCGCTCGAATGTAGAATATACAAAGGGGGAATAACAGTTATTGTTTACAGAAAACAGGCAGACTATACAACTACTGTCATCATTATATCAAATCGAGAACTAACTGGTAAACAAAATTAGTTCTAGTCAGCGTTTTCCGAAACTGGCGTTGTAATACTGTATCTTTAGTTGCCATACTTTAAAAAAAAATCAACTGCCACCAGTCGGGATTCGTTTTCCTTACCCTCAGTCTCACCTGACGCCTGTTGTAACCCGCAACTTTCAAAATGAATCGGGCACAGACCAAAATCGACCAGTTTTGGCTTCACCGCGCGAGAACAGCTATTGTTCAAGTCGCGAAGGAAGCAAAAACTTCGTCTTGCAGATTATCCTAAAACTTTGGCAATAAAATGTTCGAGTAATTCTCCGCACTTGTGGCTATTTTTCAGCTGTTTTCGCGATTTACGTCATAAAAAGCAACTATACCATTCCGACGAGATTCCGTTAGCTTTCTGGCAACTAAATAACTATGCGCGTGGACGGACATTAATTTAATTAATGAATTCACAAGGTTATAAACATTGTAGATAGATAAGTTTACCCAATGTACGAGAAATTGGTTACTGTATTACTGTGACTTGATAGTGGGCGCAGTCGTTACTACTGAGCCGTGAACTGTTTTGAGTCTCATGTCATGGGCGAGAGATCAATCCTTTCTTTAGACTATAGGTTCACTACATTTATGAGAGTATTTACGCCCATGCGCCCATGACATCCAAAGTAATGCGTTTTTATCAGAAATGCTTAAACGTTTATAAATGCACCCATGTTTTACACAGGAGTTTCATGCATAGGCAAATGCGCCAAATTCCGGATAATGCCACAATTGTGCGTAAAAACGCGCAATACGGTACTATATACATAAATAGTCTTGTTACCATTGCGCGAAACCCACGTTTACAAATTGAACTCAATCAGATTATTTCCAGGTGGGCACGTTTTACCCCAGCCCGCAAAATGCATAATTTGCGCATCACGAATTGTGTTCTAAACAACACTATACAACTCTGCCTGTCGACTATAGAGACACTTGAAATACTATAAATAATTCCAAATTTATCTTCAGTATAAAAGTTTTGTGTGATCGCAGGGAATACAAGTTCAACTGGAATACACAGGCGATTTTGGTTTGTCATAATTCAGTATCATAAAATCTATGAGAATTCGTAACAACCAGTTTCATGAATTTATGTGGACGTTATTGTTTAACATAAAAGGTTGACAAGAATTCACAAAAACAAGCTGGTTTATTTTTTCACGCAAGGTTTATAACCAATAGTGGTAGTTTATATGATCACTGAGAAATGATAAATTAATCTAGGTAAACACGTATTTTACGCTTTCCGTCTCCGTGATAACTTGCTGCACTCTTAATTACGTTACAAGCTGTTCTCTTGTGCAGTGGACCTAGGGTCTTTATTACAGAAATAAATTTGTTTGATAGATTGATTCATAAGTTATCCATGAATGACACTATGAATAAACATGAACCTGATACCAGGATGATGATCATTTGTCATCAGCCTAAAACGAATTCACAGCAATCAAAGTGGGGCACACGTTACATTAGCCTCTGACTATTGAACGGAAGAGATATGGTATAAGCTATCTAAAGCAGCCGGATGCAAAGGGTAAAATCAACCCCACGTCATTAAAAGAAGACTTGATCTCTGTATATCGTCCAGTTCCAGGTTCGACCGACTTAGCCCCGGTGAAATCTTCTCGAGATTAGTGTTCACGTGGCTGCGCGCAGGACTCACCTCGTCAGATTAAATGTTTATGATTTTGTCGACTCAGAACCTGGAACCTGGAAGCAGAAACCAGGTTTGATTCCAGCAACTCTCTTCTAGAAATCAGAACCTGCATGATTCAATTAGCTTAGCATTATTGTCTTCCACCCAACACATGATCTGCCAATAATTATTCATGTGATGACTTACACTGATCCACGACACTGAACAGCCTCGTATTTCCCCTCATCGGTACAGCGTGGTTTAAAGGCACCCAGGAGACCTCTACCTTGGGAGCTTTGAAGTTCCTTTCCACAGTCAGGATCCAGGTCTGAAAGTTACACTGACTTAAAAAAATTCTTTGATGTTGCGGAATACGTTTTTACAGACATACATGTATGCAGAACATAAATATCTGGTCTATCCAGAACTCAAATCTTGTAAATCATACGAATTGTGCAAACTTCTTTTGCAAGACAGAACTTCTGATGCACATGGTCGACGAAGTTCCCGCGTCGCTTGAATTGAACAGGCGTTCTAAATTTGATTTAACCGAGCGCAAATGAAGTAGTTATAAAGACTTGAAGCTTGACTCTTAAATCGAAAAATAGCGAAAATTGAGTCCAATCGCATTTCTTTGACTTCCTGTATGATTGCTTTTATATTTTATTGAAATGTTCAGTGGAATCGAATTTAATAATCAGTGACTTACCCAGACCCTTAAAGGCCGAAGCCACAACAACCAAAGTGCATAGAATAAAAAATTTCATGATGTCGTATATTTCAAACTCCTAATCAGAATGGACTCTCGTGCTTGGAATCTACTTAAATGAAGCGTCGTGGCACGAGAATTCTTGTGATCTCTCCCCATGAATGGCAGGTGCTAACTCCCAACCAGCCCCTGTTTGGGAACACGCAGTCTGTTTGAAGATCACGTCACCTGAATAGATAGCGTTAACGGACCCAGGAAAAGCTCTGTCACGATAAACTTTGTAAGGCATTTTGCGAGACAACGACTGCAACGTGAATAATTGACACATACCGACTGTCATCCTCAGGTACGACGTGTACACGTTCATTACCTATTCAACCAATGACTGCACAACAAAGTTTGCCCCCAAATTCTGCATGATGTACAAGTTTAACAATTAATGACTGCTCACTATCACAACTCTATTAGAGTTTGAATGAACGATTTTATTGATTTCCTACAGTAGCACGAACTTATTTATGCTCGGACCCAGCGGGTCCTAGCTTGTTCTATTACCCGTAAATTGTCACGATTCTTAAAGTGTTGCGCGTTTTAGGAATCCATAAATGGGCCTGCGCAGTATATGGATTTACCCCAGTTTTAAAGACGTCATCAGCATATAGCGCAAATCAAAAAAACGCGCAGCACGCTAAACGTTGTCTTTTCGTTGCTTACTCCAGTGTCGTGTCATTCCGAACTAATCGTCTAGTAATCTCATCGGTCAATTTCAGTGCTTATCTCCAGTAATAAATACAACCAAGAAGGGCACCTGCAAACTAGACGCGGTCGATATAGCCAACTTGGGGTTCCAAAAGCGAGATACGGCCTCTCAATCAACAAAACAGCTAGTGCTCGGCAAGAATATCCCGTCCGAGGCTGAAAAGTTTTGCGACCCGGCGCGACAATGAAAGCGTAACCCCCCATCCGGTCACTATTCTGATAAGGGCTTTTATCTTACCTCCAGTCCAACCCGCTGCCTTGGTACCTACATGCATTAACCTTGAGCCGTCTTCGTCATTCCGCACTCTAATACTGACAATCGTATACATTTCTTCCACTATTAGCAAGTTCCAGGTACCAAAATATCTGCTCCTTCACTTTAGACCATGGCCCTTTACTGTTTATAGTCATGTGACACATAAACGCAGTTAAATACATTGCTCCCTGTGCCACTACCGTCTTTTAATACGCTTTGAAGATGCAAAATAGCAATTTTATTACTTGGCGGAATTCTTCGAATTCCTCCAAGTATGTTGCTCTGACACTAAGTTTTTTTTTGTTCGTACGATACAGGTCGCATTTTTCATCCGATTCTCAAAACATTTGCACACAATTTGTGGACCCAAAAGTCCTGGAAGCCTATTGTTTATCGTCATAATCAGATTCAAGGGGGCCGACATGGCGGCCATTTTGTATACATTTTCAGGTTAAAAGTGTCATGGAGACCGCAATTTTTTGCGTACACACTTGAAAATCGGCACGGTTGTTACACAGGGCAAGTGGTACAGATGTGCCGGAAAAAAATTACTTCCGGTTAAATATGGTGGAAATGTCGACAATTGCGCATGCGCACCTCGATTTCGGTGAAAGATACGTTTTCTCCTGTAGAGGGCGCATTATAGGACCAATTGCTTCGACATTTTTCAGATAATTATATCTTATGACATGCTGTTATTCAAAATTGAAAAACCCGATGTTGCTTTCAAGATGGCGGATCTGGCGCATGTTGACCCATTTTCAGTCGTGCTGGAGTGCCATTTTAAACGGGAAGAGAAAAGGACGTGATTTTTGCATGTGGATTCTTTGAAGTATATCCTTTCAAATGAGTTGTAACAATTTTTTTCTCAGACTTTCCGTTTTTGAGTTATTTGACTTTGAATTTCTTAAAAAAACGCAAAATTTCGTTTTTTTTCGAATAATTCACGGAATTAAGCGATTTCATTAGTTCAGATAAAATTTTAAACGGGCTTTTAGAAGATGAATTCCATTTTCGCTAGGACGTCTACTTTTTGAGTTATTTGAGATTTTCTGATAGCGCAGTCCCTTTGTTGAGCGCTGTTGCTGCATTGATGTTGGTTTAGCTTCTATTGAACTAGACTATAGCCTATTTCTTATTGATACATGTATATGATATCTAAGTTCGTCATATGAATGTTATGATGTTGTTCATAATCACCACCACCATCATCATATTTGTCATCTTCGTCACCATCTCCGACGTCGTCTTTTCTTCAGTAAATTTCGCCAAGTGTCGCTCAAGACTGAAGCCTATTTCTTAATGATTTCTGACCTCTACGTTCGTCATATGAATGATATCATAACTTGCATTGTCCATCATCGCCACCATCGTCGTTTTAGCTGTCATCTTCGTCATCATCTCTGTCGTCTTTTCTCGTCATCTCTAACGTGGTTTTTGTGGTTAATTTCGCCAAGTTTCACTCCTCGGAGCGCTTTCATTGATGTTTGTTGTTTACAACGCTCACAATGAACATTGGACATCTCCTCTTTTGAAATTAATTCAATTTTTAGATCGCTACAATCAAACGTGTATTAGTGAAGGTTTGCTAGCACACACGCAAGCTCACACGCACCCATACGCACACATAAATACATCTACACTCCTTTAATTGCTTTTCAGAGAATTGTTACCATGATTTTCTATTCTTCGCAAAACGCAAAATGTTGACAGAAATATCTAGTTTCAGGTTTTTGAAATGTGCAATATTATTTTAAATTCTCATATTGCTTGTATTATGTGCGTTATGTTACATACATGTATGACACACTGAATGCATATATTTTGACTTATATGCTATTTATTTATGTTATTCCCTGTACCCTTGAAGTCTATTACTAATCTAATTACGATTTATAAATCCGCTTAATAATTAAATTAGACCTAATATATTAGGCCGATAATGTAATATACTATTTTTTACATATTAAACTTCAACTAAAATTAAAAAAGTTTCCCGAAGTGCATTTTTGAAACTTGTGTGCCAGGGACTCTCGGATCTTCATCAAGACGGTAGTAGGCTTCATGTCATTTGGTTTTTAAGATGCTTTTAATGTCTAAAGATCCCTTAGGTTTCTTAGAATTTGATTTTTTTAGATTCTCTGGTGTAATTGTTTTTATTTTTGATTAAAAAGGTGACTGAAGAACACAACAGCTTTTGCACAAATTACTGTTTTTAAGCATTTTTTCGAGTCACTTTCTTTTCTCGGCTTTGTAACACGTCTACAGTTAACCGACGATTGACAGGATAGCAGAGTATCACGAACCCCACCCATATCTGTTGAGCCAAACAAGTTACGTAATCGTTTTACTCCCGTGCTGTTGTTTTTGCCAGGTAATAACTCACGTAGAATCTCCAATTCGGTTGGCATGGTTATCATTTTCTTGAAGCGGATATAAACTAAGTAAGATGAAAGCACGAAATCGCTGGCTTATGGACAGACCAACTAGACGGCCCACTGGCAAGTCTCGTGATGCCCAACTTGCGGCGATTGGAAATCTCAAGTTGATGCGCCTATTATTCTTTCAAATTAGTTTTTTCTTTCCTCAAATAACTGCCAAAATTTCACTACATCTACTTTTCATGTCCACACCTAGTGACCAAGTTTCAAAACTATGCGACAGTATTCCCCCAGTCTTGTCCTGAAGCCTCAAAATGGCACTGATCGGTTTCTCCATTTTAGGCTTGGTTATGGGAATTACGGTCTGTGCAATGACTGGCCGCTGCCTTGATGTCATTGAAACAAAGGCAGACTTTAATTAATTTCGCAGTCGTTGTTGCTACCATTCATGAAGCAGAAGGCATTGTTTTAGTTATAAAGTTTGAATCTTTTCTAATATTATCATAGAAATTAATCACTTTTGGAATCAAAATGCATTAGTTTTGCAAAAATTTAGACCTAAATTGCTGCAATATACCGTTACTTGTCATTTTTATATCATACTGAAAAAATTCAAAGTTTTATTACTAGTGATATTCCGGCCATTCCTGTAATTTTTTTCTCAGAATTCTGACATATTTCATTTCCCATAACTAAGCCTCAATGGCTAAGTCGATCAGCGCCATCTTGAAGCTTGGGGACGAAGCTGCAGTATTCCCCGTACAAATTCCTACATTGAAGCAGGTGGATACACAAAAAATAATTTTGACTGATTTTTATATCTTTATGTCATCCTAATCTTTAATTCTTGATGCACAGTATAGTGAAGAAATATAAAATCATACTGAAAATCCAAAGTTGTTTTTTAATTATATTTGAGCTTCAGTATCTCATATGGCTTGACGGCTCACCAGCTCAGTGACTGACAAGTGGGGCGGAGCCTATACAATACAAGCAGGTCCTTGTGTGAGACGGCGATCGGGAACGAATTAAGTGATTAATTCTCTACGGTGATTGCGAACGCAAAAAGCGAACGTGAACGCAAAAAGCGATCGTGAACGCAAAAAGCGATCGTGGACACACATTTTTTTCCTCTGCATTGGCATGAATAATTGTTCAAGTTACGGTATTTTGTCAATTGTTAATTACAAAACATATGTGTAAACCAATAATGTATTGGACAAAATTACTTGAAGAACTTTGAAGATGAGCCTGTGTCGATGCCCTGTTCTTCGAGACCTTATTCTCTGGATAGGTTATTCCAAAAAAACATGACAGTATTCAGCGCCTTGCATTGTATGTTTAGGAGGCTGTAGCTTTAAGAGAAGAACTGCTGTCCGTGTAAATACTCAGAGTATACAGTACATTTGAATTTATGTATTTATGTATGAGTAGGCAAAGCCTACGATGTATAATAAGTTATTAAGTCTAGTAGTGAAGGTTGTTACGTCACTATAGTTTATTCAGAATTACAGAGTTTGTGGTTGGTACATGTAGTTGTCTGATGAGATGGTATTTTGGCGTTTTGTTTTGAACCCTTTTTCCACAAGTTTCTTTCTATATTTGTGTTATTTCTTAAGGATCTTTAACAGAACCAGTACAGTTGTGTAGTGTTTAGGTAGATTTAATTGGCCAATCTAAGTGTCATTGGGCAATACTTACATACAATTGTTTTGACCAATTAGTCTTTTAAAAGAAAATATATGTCTATGATTATTGTAGAAATTGCTTTCATATTGGTGTTGATTTCCTGTGAGAGACCATTATTCTATCAATCACTGATATACACTACATTCCAAAAATAATTAGTTGGAAATGTTCAATGGATTTGTATTGCTGATTTCCCTAAAGCAATATTTTATATACTTTTGTAAGACCGATTTTGAGGTATGTGTGATAAAAGATTAATATTACAATAGAAATGCTAAAATATTGTCGTTGATTTCCTGCGTAAATCACTACGGTTTGTAGTTGAAGTGACCTTAATGACAACATGTTGACTACGTTTTGAGAAAATCACATATAAGTACGTGTATTATATCTCAATCTTTTTCAATGTCACATTAAACTGGAGATCATGAACTAATGATGCAGACGAACTTAGGACCAAGACTACAAAACAGCCACAAGCCAATCTGTTCATCTCTGTATCGATGTTATCAGTAAAACATCAAAAAAATCCCCCTGTTTTATCAGAGCATCGATTTACACAACTTCAGGCCAATTTCTAGATCCCAGACGTTTATGAGTGGAATCTTTGAATCATCTCGTGAAGTGTTGCAGCACTCCCTTCTCTCCCCATGGTCAAGCTCACCATCATTCTTTGACTTCACTGGCTATTTGTTTTTTTTCTTTTGCTATCACAATTTTACAAGAAGATTCCACACTCCCTTTCATCTGCTGCAACAACTTGTTTATCCCTGGCTGACAGGCCACATGGAACAACTCCTAGGTAAGTCTTCAGTTTAGAACACCTTGTTCTCAGTGGTTTCGTCTAATAGTAGATACCTGAACTTTTCAAAACCCTGGTAGGGTGTACCTTCACGTTCGTTGCAGCTCGCCTCACAATAACAGTAAACTTGTTTCCTTAAATGAAAATAAATTCGTTTGTTAAACTAAAATTATGCTTGATTTACATGTAGTGCTCATGGCAATTTAATCGAAATATCCTGTGTTATTGTTCAGTTTTGATACGAAAGTAACGCAATGATTACGCAAAATGTGATTAATTCATTGGACCATACGTATTTTGTTATCTTGTTAACGTTTTCAGTAAAAAATTCATTACTGTTCGACACACCACGATGCGTTACCGATCGCATAAACAAACACAAATTTGCAATCCCGATCGCTTATCGTTGCGTTCTTGATCGCATCTTTCAACAGAAAAGCGTCGTAAAATCAGAGATCCTGACAAAACTACAAAAAACAAGAGTTGCGTTGTATTTTCACTCGTCATTTCTTCATAACTCCATGGTCAATTTATGGATTTAGTGCCAAAAATAACGGCAATTTGCCAAATCACCCTCAGCTCATGCGATACCTCGGTAAACGTGACTTTTCTCCTATAATTGGAAGAGACACTACCCTAAACCTTTACCTGCCCTTGCTCAATGTGTTACGCCTTGAACTCATGTCTTTGTTTACACATTGGAAGTAAAAACAACGAAAATTCATCAAATTTATTCACCTTGCCTGGCTTCGCTTCTCGCGCCAAATTTCGTTCTCGATCGCCTTCCGGGCGTTCTCGATCGCGGGTTGGCCGGGATGTAACCCATAGAATTAGAGAAATGATCCAGTGTTCAAACGTATCATTGAATTAAAACTCAAGGTATTATTATACAATTTTAGTGGAAAGCAAGATAAAATTTTTTTGTAACTTGGGAATCTCACCCATGCGACGCTATTTGCACAGAAAGTGCTATTTTCTTATCCCAAAAACCATTCGGTCAAAATGTTGGCGGTACAGGCAAGTGAAAATTTTGAACCATTACGATGAAAGTAGTTCTATATCCTCGTCGCCAATATTGTTATGTAGACAGTAACGCGGCGATTTGAAATAACACAAAGAGACGGTAGCTACATATAATACTGAAATACATCCTGTACTAACAAATAGTTCTGTGTAATATAGTTAGATGGTCTTTTACCAAACTGAGTGAAGAATGCCAATGAGTGGCATAAACAATCAACACATGGTTTTAATGATGTCTGGTCGGTACACCAGAACAGCAGACAACATAGATCAATGCTAAGCTCCGCCCACATGACAGCTTTGTTTTGTTCGTCTGTTGTGCTTCACAAGTTCGTAAAAATTATTAAAATTACGCTGTAAACAAACAGGTATGTCACATTTTCTAAACATGAAGTAAATATCAGCTTTATTTCTAGTACATCAACAAAAATGGGAACATAATGACCGCGCATTGTGAACGAATTTTGACCTCAAGTGGCAATCGATGCCCGCTTGATTTCAGGGTAGTGACAAGATTCTCGGCCCTGTTTTTCCGCAACACGTGGGTACATTTTTACGAAATATGCAAATTTGAAATCCTCTAGAACTGAAGAAAAATCGCGTGCCAAGGTTTCATGATACATGGACCAGATGACGGAAAGTGACCAAATGACAGAAAGCGGCGTGCTTGCCACAAGTCACACGCCAAAATGCCACAAAATCAAGATCATAATGATTTTGTACATATATTTGGTATGGATAAGTAGAATATTGCGTGAGGAAACAGTTGATAATAATTCCTGTGCATTTTGAAAAAAATGGAGGTAAAATTGGATTTTTGAAAATTAAAAAATACGATATATATAAAAACAAAGTACAACAAAAACTTTTTTCGATTTTTGTCACATTCAGAGTCATATCTAAATAGTTAAAACCCCCGTTATACTTATTATAGATAGGAACTTGGAGATTTGATCAGTGTATACACCCCCTTCTTCTTCTTCCTAGCTCTTGTGAGCGTGACTTATCTAATATAGTTTTATTGCATGAAAAGTGACAGCTGCATTTTGATTGGCTTAGAAAGCAGTTAATTTTCAAATCTTCAGTTTTCATTGGCTAAAAGATGTTCTATATATACTGTCGCAAAATTCGTCTTAATTTGGCACCCGCGTTCATCGTCGGTTAGAGAACTATTTCCCAGTCGTGCAACCTTGCTAAATGAAAACGGCTGCCAAGATGTGAACTTACTACCAGGGTTTACTCACAGATTCTTGGCTGTCACATTTGACCCTGCTTCTGTCTGCACTGCAACGTGAGAGCGTTCATTTTCACTTCTTCATCCCTTTGCGTAGGCCTATATTTTGAAACCTAACAGGGAAAGTGAGTCTTTCTTCATTCGGACAATGCACTAGCGATACGCTCCGCTTATCAGGTATCCATACTAGTCACGGAAAGGTGTTTTCATTTATTTACCTGCATGATCGTTTGGCTTCAATCCTGTTTATCGCAATTAGTGTTTTCGATATAGCTGTTCAGAGGTTTTGCTTATTTCATTGCAACCAGTCGGCCGATTTCAAAAATGCCTGTTTTAATCAATCATCATAATTTTTTGTTTGATTTTTTAGTTATTTACCAGCTGTTAGAGTTAGGAAAAACTGATTAAAATGACGAGTAATGAAGATGCTAAAATGAAAACGAAGACAAAGATTCTTTCATCTGTATTTAATTTCCATAATACTACTGTTTCGAATATATATCGACAATTTATTCCCAAGAAAAAAAAACAAAGGGTTTAGAGTACCTTTTCTAAAAAAATACACTCATTTGTTGATGTTCCAAACGGTTGTCAAATTGCGACCTTAGTTCAAAATACTATTAAATGGGTCACAAAAAGTAGGTTAAAGTTTCGTTAATTGAAAGTAGAGGAAACTATACAAATCAATAAACGAAACTTTTAGCCTTGATGCCCTCCTGTGAAAAGAATAGCCATGGGCTCGATTATTGGGTCAAAATTCCAAGTTAATGGCAGGAATCAATTTAAACATTCAAACTCCCTATGTAACAGAATGGACATATGGTTTTCGGGGGGTGCTCTTTCTCAGGGCACAGTTGCTGTAGTCTAGTTGCCCAAAAGTTGACCCTCCAATGTTGTTTACTGTAAAGTTTTCTTTTGGAAAATTATCATATGTGGTTAGAAGAACAAAATTAACTTGCTTGCACTTTGTGCAACTTCGAGCATTTTTTATTATTCAAGATGGCGGCTTCCGCCATCTTGAATTTCGCCTCATTTCAACTTTCCGAACATGATGGCTTTTAGTGTCCTGCAATGTATCGTTTCTAATGGTTTTTGGGCTATTATTTCATGGATGCAAGGTCAAAGTCAAGGTAAGATGAGAGGTCAAACGTCATATTGAACTGAAATAAGGAAAATACACCTCTTTTTGCCGACGAAATGTTAAATTTATGGGAAATGCGAAATAAGCATTTCTGTAATTCCATTATATCGAGGAGAAGGGATAGCTAAATACTGGAATTAGATTTCCTTCCAGCATCTAAAAAACTAAAGTTTACAGTATTTTTATACTAGACGTGCGCAGGTTGCTCTGGTACGACCATTGCACTGATCACCTGGAACCATTTTTATGCTTTATTAGTTGAAACCGAGCTGAGGAGTTAGAAATCTGACTCAAGCTTCCAACAGTGTGCCTCCATGGGACTCGAACCCACAACCTTGAGTAAAGGAGGGCACTATACAATGAATATACATAACCCAGAAAGCGCCAAGAGGCATTATATCTGGGTTAAAAAAATACAAAGAAGTCTATATACAATTATTTTGCACGAGTACATAAATAAAACATGTTAAGATTACAATGATATACGATTACGAATGTAAATAATTCTTTTTCATACACATGTACACAGTTCTTTCAACTCACAGAAAGAGATTTATTGTCGTATAGAAATTTTGATACTATTTCAAATAAAACCTTATTTTTATTTGGGTTGAGTTTTTTATATCCATATAGAAAAAAAGTAATTTTGTTGTACAATAGCTGAATTTCAGAATATATTTTGTAAGCGTTGTGGTATTGTTCGAGTGTCTGGAAAAGCTGTACCGTCTGCTCCTTGCATACCTCACAAGCAAAGAAAACATGAGGATATGTCTTGGTGTCTCCACAGGATTACAGAGGTGAAATATTATTAAAATTATGTCTAAAATTTCTCATTGTTTAGGAATAGACCGCATCTTGATCTGTATAGTGTTATCTCATGGTTGCGAGGAAGGTTAGTTGGAATGATGTCAATGGGACTAGCAAGTCTTGAGTAGGGGTATGCATTTTATAGTTATTTTGAGAGTGACAATTGAAGTGCTTTCTTTTATATTGAATGGTAAAGAATTCCAGTCGTCAATACAGGTTAATATCGTTGGAAGGGCACTTATCCCACTAGACCACATTGCGTCCTTGTGAAGAGGAGTATGCGTGTACGTGTAATCCGTACAAGCAGGAAGAGATAACCAGGAAGGGACAACTGTTTTAGCGCATTTTAACGAATATTCAAAAGCGATTTCAAAAGTAAATGTTAAAGTCGTCAGGAATCCAAGCATTGTGTTCGAAAGCTTAACTCTTAAGCTATAAAATGACACCACTTTGGTCCCCAAAGACTGCATATTAATGGCACTAGGATGCTTTGAACATGACTTGTTTTACCCTTAAAAAGATGCCTCTTCCCAGGCATGTACTCGGGCATGATCCTCTTTTTTGAACCAACAGATGTCACTTATATATGCAAATGAGGCTCGCATCTTCTACGTCATATGACGTCATACGATGTCATACGACGCGAACTTCCAATTTGAACCCTCCGGTGCCTATAGCGAATGACTTGAAACGCAGATTGGGCAGATCTAAGAAAATTAAGAACTCACACAAGTCAAGTTCAAAGAACATTGAATGGTTTCACATGAAAATACATTTAATTGTATTTGGATACACTTGCACATGTGTAAGAGTGGACTTTGTCATGTTGCTTAAATCCAGTTTTAGAAGCAGGTGTTAGTCAAGAAATTAGCCGCTCCCGCCACGGGTCGGTGGCAGGTGTCGTGGCGTCCGAGTCGCCGGGAAGTCCGATGCATGCATGCGCAATTCGACGAACTAATGCTAGTCGCTGGTCAGCTCCGTTATGATTCATGCGCAATTCGAAGAACTAATGCTAGTCGCTGGTCAGCTCCGCTATGATTCATTTGAGACGTGCGGCTTAACTCGAACCTATACCCGTGTTCTGGCTCCAAGGTCATTCTGTTTGACCCAGTTTCGGGAAAAGTTTATTTTAATACGGTCATTTCCTGAAGATTTTTTTGAAAGTTATGATCCCGAAATCCTTGGCCTATAGAGCTGTATCAAAATTCATTGTTGAAACACAGCCCCTGGTCCAGCTTCTGCCGCCGGACGGCTGGGGAAAATGCTATGGAACGCGTGTCCCAAAAATGCACACATTTCAACTCCTGATGTTCAAGTTCTTTTCCCGTCAATCACTGTGCGCGGATTCTACGCGGGCAGCCAACACCTTATTTTTAACGTGGGTGCGTCACTTAGTCACGACGTGTCCAGCCTTTGCAGTATGCACGGGAATGTCAAGCAAACGATTCGGTTTAGAAGAACCTAAATTCATTGCACAATACTACTGGGAACTACAAGCATCAAGGAAATGCAAAGACAATCTTTCCAAATTTACGAGCAATGACTTGAATTTCTTTTTCGATCCG
>NMRA01001126.1:6129-18350 GCA_002633005.1 Phoronis australis | reverse complement strand
CCGGCGCGTGATCACAAATATGGACACTAATTCGGCTATCGCGCAAGTCGACTGTAGCAAGGTGACCAGTGAAAATGTAAGGCAGCAGGCCAGTGGGCGTGTGTGCTTTTTAGTCTCTTATTATGAAAACCATTGAACGCAATTATCAGCACCTGCAAACAAGAATTTTGAAGTATGGAGAATTTCAACAGGAGTTTGCAGTAGACTTAGTCGCGAAGCTGCAGACATTCCAGCCACGGTTACTGCCGGTCCTTCGAAGCAATTATAGCACATATGTACGATTTTTTAAGAATGGCAAGGGTGCGTTTTGTGTTGACGGAAATGTCCATTGCGTCGAGGAATCTGAGGCATTTGATGATGAACAACTGTTGTGGCTAAATTTGGAAAAACACTTGCAAAACTAATTTCCAAGTATGCATACTGTGGCGGAATTAAGAAATACGATTATGACAGTGCTAACTGTAGCAGAGTCACAAAGTGTGCTAAAATGGTAGGAAATTAGGCATAGCATTTCTGTAGCAGATAAAAGGTTGATTGGCGCAGGAAAAGGCCGAGGTCTTCAATGCTCAGAAAGATTTCGGCAGGCAAGAGACATGCCAAGAAAATGACACAGTTGAGTCCGGGCATTCTAAAGGAAAGAACTGCAGCCAATTCCAGTTACTCGGTGCAACTTCTCTCACCCGACGGCGTTGTTTCACGATACCGCAACCTCAAAGAACGTCAAAGAAACGAAACGCGGAGGGTGAGATATTTCAGAGTATTAATATTTATTCTTGGATACAGGTGTCCAACTCAAAATGAATAACCCACGATCATTCTTTATGCCGATAGCAATGTTTTCGCCAACTGAAGAAGAACAGAAATCATAGACATCCCGCGCGCTCCGTCTATGGTTCTGACACTTCAAACTTTCAACACAATAGGTAGCCGCAGAAAGTTCGATGTTGACCTCATTCTCATCTCCGCAGTCCACAGTCTGGGGACGAAACCAGTTCAAATCCGCTCCTCGAAATAGGGCTTGCTTAGCTGGAATTCAGAACTGCGGTCATAAGAGTGTTTTCACCTCCTGATTGCAAAGCGATCGAGTTAGCTGTGGTATCTTCATCAGCGCGTGCTCTCAGCGGGAGGTCACCGCTTTATGCACTCAAGCGGTCGACAACAACTAAACTGACGAGAGTCTCAGAACTCCCACATGCAAATTTGATATGCAAATGAGGGAGGACTTGACTACTGCGCCATCTATACATCGACGGAAAAGCTTAAATACCCGTGACTTCGTGTGGGAAATTGCGATTGCGTGCGCTGAAGTCGATATTTTCAAAGTACAATTACACCTCTGTTTAAGGTTGAAAAGTGAGTTTTTTGATATCCTTCTACAGAAAAATCTTTAATCTCTCTGATAAAATCATCTATTTCCTTTTAAACGAAACTTAAGTCCTGAAATTAGTCCGGGGAAGGAGGCCAAAAACGGCGGTTTAGCTAGTTGTCCCTTCCTGGTTATCTCTTCCTGGTACAAGTTACATATACGAAGGCTAAGATGGCCATCACTATTCAGTCAGGTGAAAACTCATAAACTATGGCTTTTGTAACTTACTATAAATTAAACTTCCCTTACGTCTTCTGACCTCACTTGTTGAAGCCAACACTCTGATTTGTTCCATTTTGTCCGAAATACTATCATTCCCCTTCTCCATTTAAGTCTTGGCGTGAGCTGGCATCTATGACGTCCCATAAACCAAGAGCACGGAGATGACAGTGTTGTCACTAGGGATTATGATGGTTTGGGTGCCTTCTTTCGCCACTTTAAACATTTACCTATACAATGTCTGCCTCAGCATGTGTACATGTAACTACACAGTGGCTCTTCTTGACCCGCTCGATGTTGAATAGAAGGAGATAGCTGCATACACACAGAAGGTTGTTAAACAAAGCCTTAATTAGAACAGTTTCTCGGTAAAAGAGAGATGTTTGGGATAAGCAGTGCTCCCTCAACTTTTCCACATATTTTCGTCTCATGGTCCTTTGTATAGGGATCTTTGTGGTCATATCTTGCAAAGGGAATGTTGTTGTAACAAGCGGCAGACCAGAGGGCTAGTAGAGTGCCGTCAATCTCCGGTAGATCCGTAAACACTCCAAACGACCTGGTACAAAAGCTGTAACAACAGCAATCAACACCACGCCCTGGGTAGAATGACTTGGGTCATACGCGGAGAGATTTGACCAATGTGGCTTTGTCACCCTTTCTCAAACTGCCGTATCTGTCGATATAGGCTGTAGGGAGTGGACTCATTAGTTCATACTTAAATACATCAGCTACGTTACTTGTACATTACTGTCCTACGATTAACAGGCAACTGAACAACGTTTCAACGCCATGTTCGTCCTTTGACAGTACAGGCTGCTTCCACAACTGCGACATTTTCAATTTTTCTCAATGGCTTTGTAACATTCACTGCTTACAGAAACTAAAGAACTGACTGCTCTTCTCATACCCAATGTCCAGCTCGATCTGAACAAACAGTAACTACTTGACGATTACAAATGTTATGGACTGCTGGTCAGTGAGCGGCTGTCTGTGCTTCTCTATCTCCTCTGCAAACTTTCTGTAGTCGTCCTCGTCCAGATCAACTCCTTCCTTCTTGTGCTTAGTCTTTTCCTGTCACTCCACTACGTGACGTCTGCTTTTCGCCACCTTCACTCCACATGACATACAATGTATGTCCTCCATGGCAGTATCAAGGTGGGAAAATCCACTGAAACTCTTCACCCACACGGCCACTTGGTCGGCTCTCCTTAAAACACCTTTTATAACCCCAAAATTTTTTACTAATTTGATATACGGTATGTCTGCTCTTCGAATTGGCCAGCTGGTAATGCAATCTTGTCATCCAAGTGTCGACAGCTGTGCACAACTTCGAGTAGAACTTTCTTGACCTTAGGTGCTCCACACACAGTGAACTTCGAAGTAAAATTCGATAAACTTCTTGACAGAAATGTTTGCAACTTTAACATTTGTCGCACGTTCATCGAATTTTTGTCGGAGTTTAAGTTGACGCTATTGCGCCGAATCTTTTATTGTTTAACTATGAATGGATTTACGTGAAAATTATAGAAATTACGACAATGTTTATGAAGACACCGTCGGATTCTAGTCGAAAAGCGTTTCCCCGTTGTTCGGTTTATTTTGAAAACTGTTTAACACAGCACATGTACCGTATACAATTATGGTTACCTGCTGCGAAGAAATATGTCCTTGAGACGGGGTTGTTGAAGGAATAATCTAAGGCAGAACCACGAGAGACAGCAGTGGTGACTTAAAAAGACAATCTACCGATATGGGTGATTATTAACCATCTCCAGCCAAACCAGCTCTTCGTAAGACTTGGTCCCATTTGAGTAGAAATTGAGTAAAACATGGCTGTGATGAGATTGAATACCTACAGAACATCGGCCTAGCCTTTCCGTCGACTATGCTGGAGAGTAACAGGTCACCACTCCGAGGATCCCCTACCTCCGAAAGCCCATTACTCCGAAGAAAACCCGGCTACTCCGAGGGCCCACTACTTCGAAAAAACCGTTACTACGAAAGGGTTTTTATTTTTTACTCGATCTTCCTGAATTTTCTCCCAGTTTCAGGAATGGGTTATTAATTTCTTACTTACTAACAAAATAGTTATACCCACACAAAAATAAATTTCGGGCAATGAATTCCAATGACATTTCGGCCCTTTTCTACTGTCTTGTAGTTAACAGCTCTTGAATCGTTTCTTCCTCAAAGTCCTTCTTGCAAACTGCCCATGTGGTTCCAGTATCCGAAAATACTTACTACATAAATTCTTATTTTCGACACCCTTTCTTTATATTCTTTTCGCTTTTCTTGCCAAAAGCGATTTTTTAACAGTATTTGACCCTTCTCTCTGAGCGTATGATTACCGGTTGTCATCGGTTATTTCCGTACCCACATTTCCGGCTCATCAGTTCAGGAACTTGTCCTGAACGCCGCCATTTTTTCCTTGTAACTGAATGTGCTATGGCTTGCTCGAAAAGTCTTCATTATTTTGTTTTATTAGTAATATATCGTGATTCGTTTGCATATGTAGTGTATTTATAGTTTGTAGTTAGTGGTCGTTGATTTTTTTGGAATGTTACGCGTACTTAGTATGTTAAAATAGCATTGGTGTTTAGTTCCTTACGTAGGCCGGTCGAACCTAGGAACCAATATGGGTCGAACCAATTTTTTTTCGGTTTTATTTTTTTCCTCGTTTTGAAAAAGTACTTTGCTATCATCGGAAAGGTAGTACATTCTACTCAGTAAAAATCGAAAAAGTATCAAAATCGGGGCAAGCACTGTAAAGTTATTGCAAGTTTTGTGGCGAAATTTGGGTCACTTTGTTTGGATCGCGTCGGCCATATTGGAGGACAGCGGGATGAGTTACGAGTTTAAAACTTTGTGTAAATTGTTTTCGCCAACAAATTACGGTAAAATTTAGTTAGACATATCTTTACTTACTATTCTGCACGATTTAGCAGTGTTCACCAAATTTCAGCCTCGCAGTTGTTACTCATTAAGTGATAAATGTGCTCACAATTCCCGTTGGACTTCGATCGTCTCATTTCTGGCGGCACCTACAATGTCGACTTTTGCTGAACTGAAAGGCATGTTCAATCGGCTACTTTGTAATTTGTGAAGATTTAACGTTGATACATTTTGACAAACGTTGCTACAAAAAAGAAACTTTGTTCAATTTTCGTGTTTTTTGTGTTTGTGGCCAGCAGTGTGACACAGGACTAACCAGCCCGTAATTTCATGCAAGTGTCTGAAACTACCCTTGAATATATGCAGCATTTATCATTTGACCATTTTACTTCGACAAAACAGCTTGCAACCGCATGCATTTACCGTTCGCCAGTGTCTGGTCTCGATCCGCACCGGGTCCGATAGGCTGCGGTCCCGAGTCTGGCAAAATAATTTCTGTCAAAATTTATTCGCCACATTTCTTCAGCAAATTCCATAAAATTGTCCGTAGTTTGATTTTATCAAAATTAAGGCGCGCTGTCGATTTTTTTTATCCCCGTTTGCTGGCTGGTAACAGTACAGGCACTGCTCCAGTCGCACTGACGGCGTTTTCTCGGCCTGGGTTCCTGAATGAATTGTACTTCCGGGTTCGCGGCAAGTTCAAAATGGCGGTGTTTTTTCGGGTGCGAATCGTGAGTGGCGCGTTCATTTAAACTGTTTTCGAGTACGGATCGTGTATTAGTTATGGGGTAGGTACTTCTTGGATCCTTATAACATCTTCTAACCATGTAATAAGGGTTAACAACGCGTGAGAGAAGGACTTTAAAGTTCGTTAGACGAAAAGAAAATGTATCATATCAATGCTATAAAAGGAAACACTCATGTTCATATTTGAAAGAGGCGTGTGTTTCTTTGAAGTAGTGTTTTTATTTGAGAAGAGTGCAGTAACCATATTGGAGGCTCCAGCAGCTGATGAGATGATCAGCATTTGCATGCCAGATGCTTTCTTTAGTGTGCCGGTACAACCCTCATGAAACTCAAGAACAAAATGTTTAGCCCACTATAGTATGCAATAATCAGCATTTTGAAAATATATGTTGAAGTGCTTAATTAATAAAGTGAAAAAATAATGAGATTAAAACTAAATACCAGAAGGCTGTTAGGCAGTTTTGGAATTCGACATCTGTTTTGACTTAGAAAATGACCCCGCATAAATAAAACATCATCAGAAATGAACTCCTCATCACCAAAAATGGTATAAAGAATGAATTACACGACCCTGTTAGTCATCAAGTTGAAAAAACATAGTGAGCCACAATTCAAAATGGCAGCATCCGCTATCTTGAATTACAATAAGTGCTCAAAATTGCACAAAGTGCAACTAAGCTAATTTTGTTCTGATCATATTTAATAAATTTCAACGAAACAAATTGTTAGCATTGCAGAGTTCACTTTAAGGGCTATTGGCCCAGCAAAAAGATTATTGAGTAATTCGCTAAAAGCGTAGTATGTCATACTTGTCAGTTTCGCAGAATTTGAAAGGATTTTTTAAAATTTCCTCCAAATTTCTTACGGTTGTCGAGAGCTACAGAGCATTACATGTACTTTGTTTCAGAGAACTGGATGGGAAAGTCATTGTTAGTACATGTATCTGTTAATAGGCCAAACCCGGGTCTAGTATTCTTTTTAAGAGGATACCAATCCCGGTTTTGTCCTAATAATAGATTTTAAAAACGATATTCTCATTCAATTCCCTGAAATTGCATAATGCACTACAATCAAAAGTTTTGAGGAAATTTTGGAACTCCTTTCGAAGTCTACAAAATGGGCGAGCATGACCCACGCTTTTAGCAATTTGCATAGCAACTGTGGAGAAAGACCACCTACTAACAACAATAATACCCAGTTTGAGACATGGGGACTATGAGTTTTTAATTGATTCTTACCTTGATCTCTGAAGATTCGCGCCAATTATGCATTAGCAGGTGACAGAACGAAGATTGAGTGAAATCGTCAAAACAGGTTTTAGTGTATTTTTAGTCCGTACCTGGTTTTTCTTCGGAATCCTTCTGTCCGTAGCGACTACCTTCCGAATCTACTTCTCATGACATCCTCAACCGATGACTTTGGCATTTCTTTACAGTATTTTAAATGCACTTTCTCAACTTCCCCACCATTATTAAACACTCACATTTTATAACCAAAATGTATTATTGCTAGGAAGCTATTATCAACCAACGTTAAGATTGCTTGACAACGAATAGTAACTTTTGAACAGTTCCTCAAACTACAAATTGGTTTTCCTATTGTAGTGTATCACTATGTGTGTTTGGGCCAAGCCCCAAATTCCCACAGAAGCAAAGGTAACGCCATTTTATATATACATGTACACTTTCACAGCGTTAGTTGGATCTCCACCATAAAACCACATTTCACTCGTTTTGACAATGCCGCCTTCACTAAAATCAATACTTTTTGTTTTTAGTAAATTAACTACTAGATTTCAAGTTTGGCAGTTATACAGCGCACCAAGTTTTCTCTGTAGGTAGACTACACTAAATGACAAAAGAATTAAGTCATCAACAAACAACACTAACATTCCAAGATATCCTATGTACACCTGAATCTTTCAGTTCATGTTCCAAGTCATTAGTAAAACGAATAAACATAAATGGCGATAACTATGTCCACTGTTCGATTCTGCTGGAACAGTCTGTTTATTCGTGCATGTATAATGTGAATATCACACTGACAAACGCAAGTTTGCACTTGGTATTACACGGATCGAAGTATTAGGTACGTTCCTCCCTCAATCTTGTGACGTCTCAGCTTAAAAAATAAATGTGTCCCCTATAAGTACAATCAAACGCACACTTGAAATAGGACCGCACAACAAATCTAGTTTTCTGATTCGTTGCGCACATGTACAGTGTATAAAGTAATTAAAGTATCAAACACAAAATAATGACCTATCATGCTAAAAATTGCTTGAAATACAGCTTGAGACTTACTAATGATTACTTTCCGCCGATTTTGAAATTAAAAACAAATTATCCTTTCTAAAAAATTTCTTCCAATTTGAATTAAACATATTCCCTTAGATTACTGGGTATGTGTGTAACTCCTATGAAAACTGCTACGAGTATCAATGTCGTCCATTCATTTGGAAGAATTCCAACAACAAATACATAATCAGTAATACAAATGGCTGTACTATGGAAGCAAGTTTTCTGATATGCAAAATTTATTAAATACACGGCACTTTTCGTTATTAACAGTCTTTATTACGTTCCGTTCGTATCCTTGGGACAAAGTCCTACACCCAAGTGTGACATTCTCGGATTTTGTCATTTATGACATTCAATTTCTTTGATCTTGCCCCTTCATTCCTTCATTAAATCCCGTTCAGTGTTATTCCTATATCAAGCTCGCTGTCAATAATTTTGATATTGTCTGATATCACGTGACGGCCATTACGCTTTGCTGATACCAATTTATACATGTAGGTCTCGTGTCTGCATGCACTTGGCAGAGTATCGCCTTTATTGGAATTGATAAGAACTATGGCATTCCTTGGGTTTCATTTCTTGGTGACTGTAACATTTGTGATAGGCCTACTGGTTTCTGCTGTTGGTAAGTACATGTATCGCAGAAGGTTACGTATAACTGAATGGTTGTCTCAGGCTGGTACTTTACGCTTTCAAAATCCATTACTAACCGTAATGTAACGAGACTATACGAATTTCCATGTATTTCTGGAAGACTTGTTCGCGTCAAAGCGCATGCTATATAATTCTTTGCTTGTTTCGCACAAATGAAATCCTGAAATTAACAAATTTCAAGTGATTTCATCATGGTTAAAATAAGAAATGTTTAATCATCATATGATTTCTGACTTCTGCACAGCATAACTAATAAAAACTACATTTCCCAATGTCTACGCAACTTTGAATTAAGGAATTTCACTCGTCCACCACATTGTGTCGGGTTCGTAAATTTGAACCACTATCGTCTATTTTTCTTCACACTGACTTGCTTTGTGCATTGTCTTCCGTGGGACGCACAGCTTGGTGACTGCAAAAAGGACGACGGCTCGCTATTTAATTTCGACAAGTATGACAACACTTTAAAAGTTACTCACCAGATTTTACTTCTCGTGAAGGATTTGTTACATGGACATACACCATAAAAAAGCTTGTTTGTAATAAAAATGACATTTCACTAAATTTCAAATCTTATGAATGCTTACCTTATCATTTCAAGATACGCGGCATACATACAGCTATTGCAAAAAGATCCCCACAAATAAAGACAAGTACGTGCAATTTTTCGTAGATGACTATACCAATATCATTATTCAATCGAGTACGGATAAAAAAGCATTTGTTATTGCCGACGATCTCAACATTGACCTATTAAAACCAATTACAACCGCTTATTTCAAAATTTCTTTGACATAGTATCTAGCCCGGCTTCACGTACAAACACAAGATCACAGAAAATATGTTATCTGCTATTTTGGTGTACTTGCTAGCATAGTAGGGAAAGGTGCAGGCATTTCGAATTTCTAATTGAAGGTGATTGTTGTTCATCCAGTGTCCACTTTCATAGTGGATTGGTGGATTGAAATGCATGTGCGTGTACACGTGTGTGCGTTTTCATTCTTTTAAATCCACTACACGCAGACGGTAAGTTCACTATAAGCAGTCTTCTGTCGTTGCTCAAACAAAAACCAGGCACTTACAATCGTATGTTCTTGCACTGAGGAAAAGATCATGTTCACAGTATTTGGGAAAAGCAGGTCTAGACCTAATGAATCTTTGGTCAAAGAAGAAAATGTTCCCTTTTCCATCTGTGGTAATGGTGCACAGCCTCGCAGACTTCATACGAGCAACTAACTTGATGCAAAAGATTTCCAAGGTTACGTGTCACTATTCCGAAGGTTCACTTCTCGCAAAGTCCACTACTCTGAAGTTTCACAACTCCGACAATTCATTACTCTGATTGTCTGCTAATGAGTCGGAACTGACATGAATGAAATATTGTTTTTTGTTCATTTAGTAACCATTGCAAACCTTTCGACTTTGTGAAGACTGGCAGGGACAGGGTAGCCTTCTAAGTACATTTAGTTTCCACCAGTTCCGTAGAGTTAGGTAATAATTCATTAATATCCCTATGTAATTCGTATTCTTTTAAAAGGATAGTAAACCCTGTAATGATTTCCACCAATCCTCGTTTTGTCACCTTCTGAATCTTGCATCTCTGGTGTCAATCTTTCAAGTTAAAAGTATACCAAACCCGGTTTTATCCTATTAGTAGATACTAAAAACGACTTTCCCATCCAGTTCTCTGAAACGAAATAATGCTCTGTAACGGCTCGACAGCCCCCTAAAGTTTTGAGGAAAATCAGAAAACTCCTTACAAATGCTGATAACGATGTATGCGTGGCTTACGCGTTTAGCCAGTTACGCGGCATCTGAGGGAAAAGACCACCCACTAAGGACCATAATGTCCAATAGTCCTTTTGCGAGTTTATAACAATAGCGCCAGATTATGTGAGACTAAACTGTGACGTCAGCGGAAGTGGGGCAAAAGCTTGTCGTTTGGCCATTTGCCCGATGGCGTGCTGACCAGACACGGAAACGTTCACAATAAATATTCAAAACTGAACAATACCATCCTTAAATTGCACCGAACACACTTTCCTTACATATGGTTCAAGAAATATCAGAGCAAGTTCAACCTATGCAAGGACTTTTTATTTGAATAAAAAATATATATAAACTGCAATCAAAAACCAGAGTCCATTAATGGAAAAACGCAAAGGGAACTTTAGTAATTACAATATGGGGCTTAAAACGATGTTTTTCACTATAAAACTTGAAAACGTTAGAAAACAAACCACTCGATCGACCCCGTGACTGAATTCAATGTCTTCCAAACCATGTTTCTGGATATTGCTCTAACTTGCTAACAAGTAATAGCGTAATAAGAACAAGGTTAATATATCCTCTATGATATAGTACTAATGCAGCTTTGCCTCAGATCCGCGCTTTTTTCAAAATGTTAGGGATAGCCTCTAGCGGCTAAAACACCTTTTTGACACCAGAAATGCAAGTATTGTTCATAAAAATATCGTTTTTGCTTCTTACATTCCACAGAAACTGATTAATTGCGACGCAAATTACACCGCTCATAATCTGTAGCCCCTTTCAGTGCCCCAGAACCACAGAACCAATCAGCGTGAAGTGGCCAAGAAATTACTCTGAAGCCATACAGCGTAACCGCTGAGTACCATTTCTAGGACGTTCCGTGCTTGTTGATCTCTGGGCTAAAACGCCGCGTTGCGTGGCATACATTTGCACAACTTCCCCGCCGATCCCGTCGTGTGCCATGCGTGGAATAGATTCGTATCCACACACGACAAGGACTGGCGACAAAATTCCCAATCAGCAAGATGTCTTCTTGGTGCAAAGCTGTATTCAAAATCTACACCTTTGCGCCGATGTGGGTAAAAATGACTAAAGAAAATCTGACACAAAAGTAGTGTCACTAAAAGCTACTAACTCTGCTCTTCTTTGAGTAAACCAAATTATTTACCGGTGTTGGAAAAATTGGCGTTCTACCCGCTCATCTACTGCTAAAATTGAAGTGCGCTCTTGTGAATTGGCTTTTGGCGATTACGCCACGTGATCTGAACAGTTTCTTTTCCCCCATTTATTCTTCTATCAACTCAGTGTTCTTCCCTGCCACGAGGTTGCGTACATGTCACAACAAATTGTCGGAACTGGTTTCATTTCGTTAAAAGTTTTTAGTATTTTTAGAAACAGCAAACTGAATTGTAGAACAAACTTTACTGCTGCGAAGCTGTTATCATGTCCGAAGAAATGTAGCAAAATATTAGGACGGCCCGTTCGTGTGTCAAGAGCGTACTGTTTTCAAAACTTCGACAGACTTTCTTTCTTACAAAACTCAAAAGGCGGAGAATTATGCTAGAAAATGACGTTCGTTAGATTGTTTTTCACTTAAACGGCTGGCAACGGGCAAGGGGAGTTCCGAGTGTCCGAATTGTCTCCCAGATTTTGAATGCACCCCTTCGGTCGTTGGCTCTGCGATATAAGTTTCACGACGAGATAAATAAAATAACAGAACTCATACCCGGCCTGTATGAAATTTTATGGTCTAACGGAGCTGAATTCACACTGTTCCGTAGCTGTATTTTCGCGACAGTCTTCAACCAGCTAGCTGGCTGGCTACAAATAAGATCTGCAGTGCGCACTTCGACGTTTCGTATTACTGTCAGAATATTCTGATTTGGGTCGTTCCCGTAGGCCTAGCGGAATTCAGATACTGGTGACCCATATCAGAATATATTTTTGATTGAATTCAAAACGTTCAATGGGGCTATTCGGAAAATCTACAATAACTAGAGGGCGTGCGTGTGCTAGTGGTGATAGATTAACAGCCTCGATTTCGCGAGCCCTTTAAATACATGGTGAAATGGCTTGCAGCCGTGCCAGCTGAATCTGAGATTGCGTAAAAAGGGTGCTTCTGTGAGAGGAAGTAAGCACGACCTCATACAAAGGTAAGGTTTGTGATTATTTTAACGATTATTCCATGATTATTCTACCGATGCCTGTTAACTGAGGCACTCGCCGATGTCGACTTCGCGGCAGTCAATCGCCAGCCAGAGTCTGGTTAATCT
>NMRA01001125.1:40357-52219 GCA_002633005.1 Phoronis australis | reverse complement strand
CATTGAACATGGGACTGTCTTTGTGTCTGTTCTATTTAAATATGAAGTGTTGTAGGGTAAGAAAATCGTGTAAATTCAAAAATATAAGAGATGTTTATTTACGTGATGATCATGTTGTGACAAGTGTGATGTGTAAAGTATAATAATGAGATGAAATATATTTCCGACCAGATGCATATAACTTAGACTTATACATGCATAAAGTGTAGTGTTGGGCTCTACTTTCTAGATGTTAAGCGTATTGGAATCTGCTTTTGACACATGTTAGATATTGTCACTTTTCTTGGTATGCTTCATTCTCTCAAGAATTATGAAGCATTACTACACAGGTGTTAGTAAAATGTATTGGTCTTTCATTTGTTTGAGATGTAAAAATTGTTAGATACTACACAAAAAGGAATAGAATGTCATTGCATATGGGGGTTATCCCTCTTCTGAGCTGTGTTCCGAAGTTAGCCAAATTTGGACATTTTTTCAAGGGTCTTACGTAACCTTGAAGTGGAACTTATGGACTAATTAATCATCTCTATGATTGCTTGGCCAAATTAGTAAGAAACATGACATATAGCCACAATGTAAATACAAAGCAGGTTGAAAATTGTCAAGTGTTGCTAAGAATGGGTTTTGTGGCAAAAGTGATCCACCGTAAATCACTGAACTGTGTCCAGTAAGTATCGTGACATGGTGCTGGGGAATAGCACTGCATGATACAAGCTATCTGACCGTCTTTAATGCAAAGGTCACCTGTTTGCAGAATTTTTTGTTTTCACATTTACAATTTGTCACTGAATACAACTGTGTTTTGTTTAGCATAGATTATGTTAAAATATTATTGTAGTGTAGTTCCTGCTGTTCATTAGCATAGTTAGGAGCATGCAAATACATATTTAATGACATTTGTATTATAATGTTTTGTAAATACATTTTGTATCATTATGAACCTCCGTGAATATTTGTTTTCTGCTTGCAATGAGAAGCATTCTCCACAGAGCTCTTTAGTGCTGGGAGACACAAAAGTAGCTTTCACTTGTTCCAGTTTCTTATCTGGTTGGCAAGGCGGGCCCAGTTGACACCAGCGAAACACAATTTCATTCATTCACGGACATTTTACACGTTTGTTATTTTCTGCTCAACAGTGGCAATTCGATGGTATGATGGGTCACAAAAATATTAAAAAATGCTGGAAATATCCCACTGCCTTAAATCCACACAAGAATGGAGAACCTTGTCCCTCATCCTGAGATTTAGAGTTCAGACTCTAACTGATGATTTCGATGCTGGGGTCATCAAGTGCAAAATAGGACACCCTGTAATACCTGTCGCGGACAGGATCATTGGGGATATGCATTATTCCCCTCCCCAGACCATCCCCCTGACAGCAGAAGGCGCAGAACTCCAGGGCTGACGTTGCCTGTAAGCAAAATAGGATTATACAATTATCCATATAAATCATAGTATACTTTAGCACAGAATTACAGATAATTATTTTGAGTTTTTATGAAAATGGAGTGGAAAATGTCAAAAATATTTCCGAATAAAAAGATTAGACGGGGGCCCTTAAAAAGTGAAATCTGACTCGCATGCTGCTTTAGGTGTATTTCGGCACTACTCCGCTATTCATCTCGAATTCTTAGCCGAAACTATTTTGGGTTAAGAAACATTACCACAGTAATCCGATGCTGATCTAATGACGACTGAGCCGACAACTCAAATCTCATAGGCAATAGGCACATGCGTAGTCTCATAGGCAAAACGCACACGCGTAGTCTCAGGCAATACGCACATGCGCCTTTCTCGAATTTGCAATTTTAGGGTGGTTGACCAACCTCAGTAAACTGAAGGTTTCTTCTGACGTTAGTTGTGATCAGTGCTGTAGTGGGACGTAGGCGCAGCCAACCACCTTTTGGCATTTGAACGTAGCGCCTACGCAGCGTAAGTTACGTTCAGTGCCCAAGGTGATACGATGAGGTTTGAGCGCCTACTTACCTCTAATTTTACCACTACACCACTGGTCGTGATAACAGAAGTAATTATCTATCACGGTTAGAAATTGATGATGAGCCCAAAAGGTTTCATTCATTTCTTGTCGTTTTGGAAGCTAAACAGACCTACTGAGGAAATACAATTTTATAAATTCGTTATTTTTGCTAAAGTGTTTCTCAAACGCTATATTCTGAATAGATAGAGCTCTGCATTTAGGCGGATGGGCCTAAATACGAACATATACGATAAAAAGGGATTTATAGAGGAAGTGACCTAAATCAAAACTTAGTTATTTAAGGCACGTATTTAGACTTTTCTGCTCCCGTGCGGCACGTGCCTGCCTGCGCGCCAAACTTCTCTCGGAGAGTCTCGCGCAAGCTATTCCTCTCGTAGACTTATATTTTTCTTCCCACACCACTTTTTGCGTATTGCAGATATATCTTTGCCGGACCAACTCTTCTCCCCGCCCACAAACCAGCAATGGAAAGCCCTTTCATGTAAACACATGTCCACCAATTTTCGATTATTCCTTTTCAACAGAACCATTTTGCAATTACTGCATGTAAATTTGAAAAAAAATTATTTGTTAACGACACACTGAAAGTGCTATTGAACTCACTTAGCGTTCAATACAGAAGTATCGACAAAGTATCGATAATTTTTAAACGAAATTTTATTTATTGCCTAACCTAGCTTCACTGTATGTAGTGATCGAGGAAAAGATACGGTCGATGAGTATGTCCGTGAGTGGAGAAGTCAAACAGGGAATGGTGAGTACGAACAAAGATTTACGGGAGGGGAAATTTACGTCACGGTGAGAGGAGTAGCACACCCGTAAGGAACGGGTGCGGGAATAGCGTGTACGAGTGAAGAATTTTGTGCGCGGGCAGGTCTGAGCCTCGCGTGGGCAGCAAAGTCTAGGTTTCGATGAAAGACGGGTTACTTAACTACTTATAGCGGGGGGACAATAAAAATTATTAACTATATAAAATAGATGCTTGAATGCCGTGCAGTTACTGACTGATAAGAATATAAAATAGTAAAAATAAAACGACGAGTATCAGTACTAAAATTCCCCACGTTTCGGACGGCGTACTCTATCAAGGACAAGACACGAATGATGCAATTGAAATGTATTTACAAGCAATGTATTATGTTCAGCTTTAGTTGCAGTTGTTGCCTGTCATGTTTTTTTGAAAATATTTTATCCAAGGGATTATAAGCCATGTCCAAGTTCAAACGTCCCCTCCACAACAAAAGGATGATTAATAACTGGGGATAAATCTATGATATTCTGTAAACTATCAACGCTTTGACCATTATTTGGCTATGGTTAACAACTTGAATAAGACACTCTTCTGTTGTCAGTCAGGACAAAACGTAACAGAGGGGACGACTTGCAACCGGAGGTGACAGTATATAAAGTTTTAACGATCAGTAATATAAGTACATTCGATGTGGCACTGGCATCCAAAGTAACTATCCGTTGTTTTACGAGTTTCGATTTTTGTAAACGGTGGGTGGAGAATTAGATATAATAACTCATGCAGTGTTCAACGATGGCTGGTGGGACATGGTTTAGAATTTTACTGATCAGAAAAAGCTATCGAAAATTAGGACTTTCATAATTTTTTAAATAATCAAAAGGTTGCAATTTACAAAAGTTAAAATTAAAAAATATGACTGCGTTTTTGAGATCTCAAAAAAAGGAAATTATATCATATTATCGTTACAATTGTTTTGCTGTGAGTATACCTTTTTTCCTAAATGGTAGTTTTGAACTCATCACGTGACCCAAACAAGATCAATGACAGATTCGTGTACATTCGGGACATTAAATTATACAAACTATTTACAAAACCTGTGCCTTTACTAAGATATGCAGATACGTGATTAAGTGCACAATCGCAGTGCTCGGGTATCAAAGTTCCTCATAACCTCCTGAGGTCAACATGATAATAAACAATAGACAATAAATTAAACTGGGTCAGGTCTTGCTTTCTAAAGCGGCAATATAAAAGAAAATTCTTTAAGGCGTTTTTGGTGGACTCGGATTTGACGTATAAGACTGCTAAATTCAAATTAAATGAACAAAGATCGGTAGATTTTTGGGACTGATAATGATAGTTTACAGGGCATATGGAGAACCAATTTTCTCCTCAGTCGGTCGATCGAGACATCATACTGATTCTCAACTGCGGGACCCCTTTAAGTGACTATTATCCCCTTTTTGAACGCTGCGATGCATCGATGCTTATCATGATCTCTAATCCTTGTACAACTGAAAAATTCCCAAAGTCGCATATCTAACAATATAATCGCGTCACATCAGATTTTTCCGAGAATTGACTGTGACCTAGCTGATTCAATTTTTTCGTCATCATCGTATAGGAATTGGGAAGCCGGACTCACGGTTTTTGTACCCGGGTCAACGTTTTGACGTCAAATATAATAGGGAAAGTTTTATGGGCGGCCGTTTATGCAAAAAACATTAAAATGTATATTCAATTCCATTTAATGAACTCAATGCCAACTGTATGACAATTCAATCCTATCTTGTGTATTCAATGCTATTACATCAATTCAATCCACATTCGTCGATTCTATATCGTGAACTCAATGCTGTTTTGTATATTCTATCCTGTTTACTGAATTCAACGTTGTTTAGTCATTCTCTTTCGTCTATCCTATTGTCTCGTGAATTCAATCCAGTTTCGTCGATTCTGTTTCGTCAATCCTAGCGGCTTATGGGTGAAGCTAATAACTTCGTGTATTCTATCCTGTCGTGAATTCAATCCTGTTTCGTCAATCCTAGCGGCCTATGGGTGAAACTAATAACTTCGTGTATTCTATCCTATCGTGAATTCAATCCTATTTTGTTAGCGTGAGGACGAAACCAATGTGTCGCATGTGCGCATGCGTTTGAGCTCCCGGTTGTCGGCTCGTTGCGTAAAAGTCTGCTGTCAAAATCGAAGCAAGAATAATTTCTGACAATGTCACAGAGAGAACTGTTGTCAAATATCATTGGTCTTTTAACCGATGCAGTTGACCAGCTGCAAAATGTCAACAACCAGCCTGACACACAATCCCCGACCCAGCGGATTCTGGCCGCTACTTCGGCACTGAGGGACACTACGTCGGGAAACTTAGCGTCAACTGATGCGAGACCCACCAGTGCCTCCGGCTCCGCCGTTGTTTCAGGCACTGCAGGTGCACTTGGCAACAGGGTGAGTTCTTGTGTGTTTACAGTTCCATTTGCGATATTCAATTGTTCGTATTAAGTATTTATTTTTATCACGCCAGTTTAAAATCACGCATTAGTCAGTGGCGGATCTAGGATGCCATAAGGGCGGGGCGGCCAAAATCCTAGGGGGAATTGGGCAAAGCGCCATTGTTGTATGTGTATTGGCGGCTCGAAAGTTGCGGGGGTCAAGGACGTAGACCTGCTGTTCAGGATAAAAAAAAAACAAAAAACAAAAAAACGGGAACGTGTTTCCGCATCTGAGCCGCAGTGCCTTGGATATTCATGAAGTGCCGCAATGCTTTCGGGGGACACCAGTGCGTCAGTGCACTAAATAAAAATGTTATGGAGTTTTGTGTTCATCAATAGCCATTTTTTCTGCTTAAATGTCGGAAAGTAAAACTATGAGGGGGAGAGCTAAATTCACCGGCAAGCAAGCGAATCACCACAACGGCCATTTATTAGAGCGCTTTCAGGAGCGTTTCAAACAAAAACACGTACGTGTAATGTACTAAGTAGTTAATTTCTGAGTTTTAAACCAAAACTTGGAAAACAGTTGAGTTTTCGTCAACTGAAAGACATCGAAATATTTCGTTAACAATATCCCTGCGTTTGCATTATTTTATGTTGATTTTTCTAAATTTAATATTTATACTTGTTATGCAGCTTGGTTGTGATTACTCTGGTTATTTTCTCACAATCCAATTGATTCGCAATGTTTATGCCTGTGGCACAAAATTGCCTCTCCCTAAATAATCTTCGTCAGTTGGTAAAATTTCATTTTCTTGGGTTGTTAAGGACTTATCAGTAATTCGAATCGGAAAATCGCCCGAGAATAATTCATATTAAATTTGAAGGGCATTGGAAAAGGGAAGTGCTTTGCGCCATTAGCTATGCGCTTAGCGCCGAACGGGGTGACGTTGACCAGGATTTGGTAACTGAATGGGTCTCTATGTGAAATTTGGAATGGGTAGACATTTTATGGATTTGGCATCTTTTCACTCTAGGTTTGATCCAGTTTATGGCTGGGTGGACCCATAGCTCAATACCATGTGTATTATTATGTGTATGTAACTGTGTGTTAACTAAGTTGTTGCAAGTCAATTTCGATATTCTACAGATATATTTGGTCAATGTTAATGCAACGTGGGGTTTCCAGACGGTTAATATTTGTCAGCAAGGTTACTTATCTTTTGCCATGTTTGTCTTTGTGAATGGGGTGTTAATGCATTACCTGTCGCATGTTGTTTATACCATTCTGTGTTAGATTGCAGTTACTCATAGACTGTTTATTGTTGCTGTTACTATGGCTTGCACATGTGTATATATCAGATGCACAGTCGTCTTAGTCTACTTCTCTAGTATTCGCCTGATTATGACTATGAAAAAAATAATTATATTTTAAACCGTCCTTAGCTTAGAAATACCACCGTTCGCTATCTTGTGGTGTTCGTAGGATGAAGGATGATGGTCAGGTCACACCGCGCTTGTGCTCATATTTTAAGAAAGGCAAACAAAATACCGGAAACAGCAACAAAACGGCTGTTACATCTACATGGCTGATCAAAGAAACAGTGCAGAACGTATGATTACAGAGACCCACAAAATTAAAAAAACAACAAAAAATGTTGCTTATGTTAAAAACTCGATGACGTGTGCTTACCCAAATATTGATGGGCATTTAGCCGAATACGTAGCGATCAGTAACAACTGTCTGGGGACTCGAATACTGAGGGCAGGTGAACATTGAATCCGTGCAGTGCACCCGCGAATGGTTAACGACACGCCTTTCTCGACATTCAAGTACGCGACGCACTATATTACAGAAACGTGTTTTCGAATAATTAGCAAGCACTTTCATGGGAGCAGGATGTGGAAATAGAGGGCTGAAATCTCGATCTAAGTGTCTTTTATTAAAAACGTAGCGGGTGAAGAAATTCACACTTTTTATTGCTCCACTACTTCCAACACTTGGAACGCATCGAGGCATTTGCCGGTGCATAAGAATCTACGCCGTAAATGATGTTGAAACAGAGATTAAATCGTGCACCAGAATCGGTTTGAGGCGCGATGTCCACCAATGCACTGTGCATGTCTGGACTCCTTTGGATCTTGTACGAACAGATCAAGCAGCAGGCATGGCTGTGTATTGAAATGTGTTCATGCGTGTTTTAGTGACTCTCTAACAAAACGTTTGCTATTGGAATGCGTTTATGACAGTTTTTCATGGTTTATTAGTTTCCCTACTGCTCTGGCCAGCAGTAATGATTGGTGACCTTATTAAAATTAATTGCTATTGGATTGTGTTTACGACAGGTTTTCGTGATTTTTTAGCTTAGGTATTTCCTGTTTCCCCATTGGTTAGTTTTATATTTGGCGCACATTCTGATTGGTCGAATAGGTTCACTTGAATGTTATATGTTATGTCGTTATACTATCAGACCAGTAGCCTTTAATACATCATATTGAACTCACACGTTTTTCTCTAAGAACCACCTCGGATTTTGTCCATACACAATGTAACCCACACTTGCGGCATGCGCAAAAGCGTATACTGTACGTACCTAAACTCATAAGTCTCCATTCACGTCTTTCCTATAGTTATGTTAACGTCTGGTTTTCAGTCAAAGCAATTTTAATTAGTATTATATTTGTACGAAATAAGTGCACACCGTACCCCATGCGGACGCAACCCAGTCACCCACGTTTTGTTTGATGACGGATTTCACTAAACCGGCGTGTCCGCTTCGCATGAGCTCCTAACCACCCTTCAAGAATATGATTGCAACCTTCCTGCCTCACTATGTCCTGGAAGAATTAAAGCTGTAAGGCCAAAATGCAAACTCACGCATTTTACCTACATAAAATACGCCCCAACGAAAAAGCTACCTAGTTCTGACCAATAATTTATCTAACAGAGATTGAAGCAGTCTTTTGTGAAATTATGCCCGCCACACATTCAACAGTCCCTTAGTGTTCAAGGGAAATCATTCGTAGGTATGAGAACTCCATTGGGAATGACCAACAGTTCTATTTTGCTTGTCAAGTGCCGGTCGAAGACTTATGCGTCTTAAAAGTATATAGAAATATTATTACATTGCAGTTCGTGGCCCTTAGACACAGATTCGGCATAAAGCACCAAATGTCATGAAAATGAAAACCCTTAAAGCTAAATGGTTAAGTACGCTTGAAAAGCACTAGGTTTGTGATACAATTCCAACAAAAAGTTTCACGTAATCCATTGTTCAAAAATGAAGGCCATGTAATAGTATTAAGAATGGTTTGCGTTTGGAAAACGCAGCGTTACACTACGAGATGGGCAACGAAAATCTTCCGTTTTAAAAAATCCTGGATCCGCCCCTGGGATCGCTCCATAACTTTTGCAGTAGAATAATGTTGAAAGCCAATTCATCATAAGTTTGTCTAAAATTCTCATACAATAAAGGTAGGTGGTTCATATTTGCCGGTATGGTTAGCTTTTTTGAAGGCGCGGGAGTCCTCCTTCGACTCCGGGATATTTGTTTTCACCGGGGTTCCAGTTTCGATGGAGCACCCTGAAACACGTACTGCAAAAACAAACTCCGGCGAGCCTTTTCCAGTAGCAAACAAATTACTGCTCACGCGGACGCGTTCCGTACATAAAGAAAATTTTTGTTTTATGTTATTGAATGACACCCGTATTGAGTCGGCAAGACATTAGCTTACGTAACATTTTTATGACACAAGACTTGCATCTCACCAAGTAAACATTTTTATGACACAAGACTGGCATCTCACCAAGTAAACATTTTTATGACACAAGACTGGCATCTCACCAAGTAAACATTTTTATGACACAAGACTGGCATCTCACCAAGTAAACATTTTCACACTCAGCCGGAGAGAGAAATTTTACACGCTGTTGAGACCGCCTACAAAGGCACTTCAACTAGGGACAAAATACGTTACGGGCTCGGAGTGCCACTCTCCAGTTGTACGAAAATAATAGAAAATGGTGAATAATTTTTGGTGGTTGTAACCGGCAATGAGAAAATATATTGCTTTAATTGATTATTTTTTCTCTGTGAACTGCTGTTGTGAGAACTGCTACAGATGTCTACACACCCCGTAACACATACTCAGTTACACTTACTTTTATATTTATGTTTATGTTCTGTATTTTATCTGTACTCTATAATTAGCTTGTAGTTAAGTTTTTGTAGTTTAGGTTCGTAGGTTTTTAATTTGTGGGATCATAGTACTCGTGGTAATGTTTCATTGTTAAACCTCACCGACTCTGAAATAAGCATCATTACTACTAATATAGCGAGATTGTAATATTGTCAGTTGATTAAACTTTTGAATTTCCGGTACAGGGTGGAAATCAACAGCAACAAGTATTGGATGAGCATCGGCGTTTGTTTAGACCAACACCCAGAGTACAACAGGTATATGAATGTACTAGTGCCATAACAAACGGAAAAGCTCAAAACATTCGACACGAAATTTTGATTTTATTCACGTGTTATCAGTTTTTGCGTGGGACAGAAATAGTGTGGGGATTAGAGCATTAGAACACTGATCTTTAATTTTAACCTCCCCTCCGTTACAAACTTTATTACACTTACAGGTACATGTATCAAGACTGTAAACAAATAACACAACCAATGACAGAGCAACATGCAACATAGTTGTTGAAAAGCATGCATTACACAATAGAGGAATTTGCCACAATGAATTATGGTACATGCAATAAAGTACAGATTAGTAGATTATTTCATGGGTGTGCACATGAGAAGTTCCACGATCTTAGTAAACCAACTGGTCTAAACAAGTCATTTTTTCCTATTTCAACTTTTAAGAAAGCAGCAAAGCAATATATTCCAGACTCTTCGTGGGACTGTGTCCCAATTTCACTGCATGGAAACTGAAATTGAGTACTTTTCAAAAAAGAACACGTGAAGGTTATTGTACCCGTTTAATAAAATAGGTCCAAAACAAATATCTTCAGAACCAAGGGAAAACACGTGTAATATCATCTGTCTTTTCCATTTCTTCTAAATGTCGTTTTGCAGTTTTTAAGATGTTAGTTTTTAACGAGTTAAGCTAAATTAATGTGTTAATGATTTAAAAGCAGTGTAGAGAAACAAAATTGCATCATCTTCAAACGTTTCTAAACGTGAATGGTGAACTAAACTTTGAGTGTTGAGATACATTTTGTCTATCCAAAAATTGCACAAGTACCTCAGGCGTACTTGACAGCTGTTGTATTTCTGAAGAAGTTATAAGCTGTTACGTTTGCCGACAAAATTTCTGAGGTGTTTATGCAATTTTTTAATGGGCAAAGTTTTACCTCATCACATCAATCTTCAAATTTTATCAAAATATACTGACTAATATTGTCCTCAATAAATTTATTTATTATGTGTAGTCATCGAGCACAGCTGTTGACCGCCAGTTTCCGAGGTTTCAGCCATACGCAAGACCCAGTCAGGGTGTACCTAGAGGTAAGTTACCTTCTCTTATATTTGCCATAAAGGGATGAAAATGTTAAGCAGTGTACAACATCCCCGCAGTTACCTCACCTGTCTGTATGAAAAACTATCTATGTTTAATTCATTATTACACTCTGTCCCAAACTATACAAAATGTCTGCCATGTTGTTTTGCAAGTTGTTGCCGTTCTAAGAAAACATAGTATCTCCTAGTCAGTCAGGGAGTCGGAAAATTAAGAAACCCAGAAAATATTAAACAATTTGATAAACTGTAAGAAAAAGTGTTTCATGCTGGGTCGTTATATTTGTGATAACACGTACAGTAGCCGTCAAAAGTAACTGTGACACAACTACGCGGATCTCTACTTCGCTTCCCGGGCAACGTGGCTGAAAATTGACAGCCGGTACTTCATGTACGTCGTTCCCGAAGTATTGCGCAATATCACTCGCGGGCCGCATTACCAAGGAATGAACGATGATAATAAATTACGTTAGACATCATCGGTCACAAGCTGAAGAATTCGGGCGTTGAGGATTTTCGGGCAGGTTTATTCCCAACTGTCTTCTAAAACTTGGTTTGGAAGAAACCTAGATGACACAAGGGTCTCTTTTGCCTTCAGCGCCCTCAGCATCGCCGGAAAACAGCCCTAATCAGTAGTGTGGGACACCTTCGGTTGCGCGTGCGTCTTTTGGGCACATGCCTAACGGGCTTAACCTTGTTTCATATTTGAGATCACAGAGAAAACCTACCGTTCCAAATTGATTGTTACCTTTCTCGCGCGCGCGTCTTTTGGGCACATGCCTAACTGGCTTAATCTTGTTTCATATTTGAGATCACCGAGAAAACCTACCGTTCCAAATTGATTGTTACCTTTCTCACTAGACCGGACTAACATTCCGCCGTCCTAGTTTTAAATCGTACTAAACACGAGATGTTGCTACGCGCAATGTATCGTAATTGGTCAATGTCAGACAACCAATGCTAATTTTATTAATATTTTGAAACAAAGTACGTTTGGCTCTAGGACTATGTTCATATTACTCCCAGGTTTGACTATAACGTTGTTCAGTGAAAAGTGGGTATTGAAACGGAAAGAGCAACAACGTCGAGTGTGCGACATGGCGGGAAGCAGAGTATTAGCATAGGCGGATTTACGGGGGGGGG
>NMRA01001125.1:23662-39831 GCA_002633005.1 Phoronis australis | reverse complement strand
GGCGGGATTTTTTTTAGTCCAATAGCAGATTTTTCGATCAGAAAGTCACAAAACCGGTCCCTGCAACTTTCGGGCCTCTGCTGCAAACACAATAACGCCTTGCCCAATTTCCCCGAGACAACATCTTCGGATGTTGGGCCCCCCTTATGGTATCCTAGATCCGTCACTGATTAGGCAGCCGCCGGCGCGCCCGAATCTGGCAAGCACAAAAAGAGTTGCAACTGCGGGCAAACATTACGCCTTCGTGAGACGCCCTTTGAACATATGTTTCCGTTTATTAAGGAGTAGCATTCAGTTGGGGGGTCCGTGTTTTTGATGTCACATAATACATATTTACAGAAGCGTTCAGTAACTAACTCGCGGCCAGAAATTAATCCAAATCACGTGGTCCGTCAAGATGACGCGGCAACGTAACTTGCAAAATCTGATTTTTTAGGACAACTAGGCTTACTGCACGCTCTCCAGAATATTATCGTCTGCGTCTCAGCGGGCATTCGCGAATAACCTAGGAACAAGAAAGTCCGACGGCGTCATGAAACAAAACACTATACACGCCGGCGGCTTATCATAGGGGGCTGGGGGGCTTTAGCAATCCACTTTTTTCACTGCTGCGCCGCCCACGCTATACCAAAGGCATCACTCAATAGTGTACGTCGCTCCCAAATCGTGACAAATCTCCGGGTTTTAGACAAGCAATGTAAGTATCCTGGCGGGAAGAAATCCGCTCTCGCGTGAAGTGAGAGATAAGTTAGTACGAAATAGTCCGGACCAAATTTTCGCATTGCGCTTACGTAATCGGACCAACTTGGGTACCCTGGCTTTAGTGTCCGGTCTTTTCGAGTGTACTAACTTGAGTACCGTACCAAATCTAGACCGTTCTAAACCCCATAAAATTCTTGTGATCGAGAAAGAATGATAGTCTACCGCACTAACTCTGCGAAAGGCCCGTAAGTGAATACCTTAAGCAGACGCACATTTATCAGTGCTAGCCTTAGCCTGACTTCGTATTAATAAGCTTTGAACTTGCCAAGCTTTGTTGCGATATGGAGAGTAAAACTCTATCTAATAACATAAATAATTTTGCTGTGATATAACATTTTTGATTAAAATCAAGGAATGAATGTGACTGTGTCTATAGGTTGATAAATATGTTTAATTGTTAGTCATTTGAAGTTATTTATATCAATAACGACAAATGTTTGTAGGCGCTCAAGGTAGAAGTCGTACTTTCGTAAAGACAATATTTGTCTTTGGCGATAGAAATGCCGACTCCCCACCATCAAGCTTTCAGGAGAAGCAGGACCTGCAGAGGAGTGGGCTAGGGGAACGGAAAGTTTCATTTCCCTCTGCTGGGTCAAAAGAAGAAGTGAAGAAAGCACTTCACAGGTATAAACATTTTATCATTTTAAGTCTCAATTGCTTTCAAGTCATGTTTTGTAACTTATTGCTTCTTAATTCAGGTTATCAAGTCAACAATATGAATAATCTTAATTTGAGAAATAAGCTATGTTGGATTGTGAAGCTTCAAGCCTCCAATTCTTGTTCCTTGCAACTTCATGTTTTTTAATCATGCTTGTCAAATTCTTTTGTAAGGAAACACTATTCGGTCACCATGGTAATAGTTACATGTATGTCCACTTTCATATCGTGGAAACTTTTGCTGTTGAATAGTGTTTGTAATGCTAAATGTTGTAAAGTATCGTGCATTTTAAGTTACTTATTATGTTAAAAGGTTGAATCATTTTGGCTTAATGAATAAAAAATGATAACATTTTGTATTGGACTTGTCATACTTATGTGCTCGAACGAGCCCCCTATTTGGATAAATGGAAAAAGGTCTGCCTCTGTCAGAGAAGCACGAACTCCGAAAAAAGTAGAAAACGGGACGATATTCCACTAGAAAACAGGAAGTACCAAAATTTAGCGTCTGAAATTCATAACTCTGAACATAACCCGTGAATCTTATAGTCAAAGATAGACATTCCCAAAAATTCCAGCCCCCCCCATTTTTTAAGCTTGGTGCGCTCATACGAAGTCTGGGAAAATGTCTGTTGAACGCCAACAACTTTGCATAGTTCGCCAGAAGTACCCAACTTCTAAATAAACCTCGTTTGAGCGAGCGCTGTGGCCAGCGACCAAGTAGGGTAGCCTAGGCCCAAAGCTGTATGGGCCTACTAACAAGCTAGCTGTATTTTGACGGTAGTCACTTCATACTGGTAGCTGGCACTGAGGCTAGCTAAGGGCTGCCGCGGCAGTGTGACACAGGATTAACCAGCCCGTAATTTTATGTCTGAAACTGAATATATACGGCATTTGTGATTTGAACATTTTACTTCAACAAAACAGCTTGCAACCGCATGCCTTTACCGTTGGCCAGTGTCTTATCTCGATCCGCACCCGGTCCAATAGGCTGCGGTCCCGAGTCCGGCAAAAATAATTTGTCAAAATTTATTCCCCACATTTCTTCAGCAAATTCGATAAAATTGTCCGTATTTTGATTTTATTAAAATTAAGGCGCGCTGTCCATTATTTTATCCCCGTTTTCAGGCTGGTAACAGGCACTCGTCCATTCACACTGACAGCGTTTTCTTAGCTTTGGTTCCTGAATGAATTGTACTTCCAGGTTCGCGGAAAGTTCAAAATGGCGGTGGTTGTTCGGGTGCGAATCGTGAGTGGCGCGTTCATTTAATTTTTTTCTAGTACAGATCGTGTATTAGTTATGGGGTAGGTACTTCTTGGATCCTTATAACATCCTCTAACCATTTTCAAAATATATTGATTTCGTTTGCAATTTTTTGTGAAGTTTTCAATGCTTAATGCGTCGGGTGGTTTTTGAGAAACACCATTCTAACGACTGCGTACAATGTAATGTTCGCCATTTTTAACGCCACCGATACATGAACGGGTGTTCAAAAAGCATAGTCGTGGTTCAGACTAATAAGTCAAAATATTCCAATATTTTATGATTTTAATGGAAACGCATTTTTTTCAAAAACACCTTGAAAATTTCACACCTATACGTCCACTAGTTTGTAAAATACCGGCAAAATGAAACACTAGCGATCAGTTCGTGCCTCGTATGTTTTGACGGCAGTGGCGGATTTAGAGGGGGCCATGGCCCCCCTAAAATTAAGATTCCATTGGGCAGTTCGGGAGTGAGTGCCAGTGTCTGACAGGCCAAATCCGGGCTAATACTCTGCCCTGCCCCCCCCAACTCAAAATCCTGGATCCGCCCATGGACGCGCCACACGGCAACATACCCGCTTGCATTGTTAATTAATACGATTGTCAAGCATTGGAAAAAAGTAAATACTGAATCCGTCCATCTAAACAAAGACTTTATTTTGGGTAACTTTTAATACAGATTGAAATGTACTTGGACAAAAAGCAGCCAATTCTGACTTACAGCCAACGAAATATATAAACTCATAAAAATATGCAACGTCTTTGTTGAGTGGTGTAGATTTAAGTTGCTCTTTTAATAGTTTACACTCTTTAATCAGAGGACTTCATTCAGAGCCGGTTCTTTCAGAAATACTTTGCATAATGTGTTTATAGGACTGGATGCCCCATCTGTCTTGGTCTTCATTGCGCAAGGTCAAGTCTTCCAGAATGGGGTGAGCTGTGACATCTACCTCTGGTACAAACACACCTTCATCATCATCTGCAGGAAATGAGCCATCTGGGTCAAAGCCAAAGGGTGTTACCTACAAATATGCATGTATTATTTAAATAACAATTGCAAAGAATCCATTGAAACTCAAAAAAGTAAATGAACCTGCTTGTCATGAAATCCGTGACATTCATAATATATATATAATTCTTTGCACGTTACTTTGATAGTGTTATTACTCATTGATATTATTTCTTTGCTAGCCAATTGTTTGTGTTTATAGAAACTTGTTTAGGCTGTTAGCTGAGTCAGCGACCAACCCACCCGGTGCATCCACACATGTTTTGGTGATCTCTGTAGTAAACAAGATTGCGTAATGGTCATTCACAGAAACATTGCCTAAAGACGGCTGACCATTACCATATATGGCAAACACAACAGAGTAGTTCAGATGATTGTTGTGAAAGTTTTTATAGTTGCTTCCTGTTATTTTCCTGTAGAATATTGAATCATAAAGTTTAGTGCATGCAACCCACATATTTGTAACTTGTATATAAATCCGTTCACTTGCCTAATACAGTCCTCATCTTCGCTACTGCCAGTGGCTATTACTAGTGTAATTGAGTGTTCCACACTTAGTTACTGAATACAACCATCTCTCTGACGGACCGAGATTGTCCACAACACAACACAACGCTGCTACTAAGTCGAGTTATTCTCCACTATTCTACACAGGGCTTGGAATGACCAGTGACAAAAAACGCGGAAACTTTTACGGCCTAAATCATGCGCGATAACCAGCCTTGAAATGGTGAATGCGAACCTTTCCCCGACAAAAATCGGGAGGACTAATAAAAAAAAAAACGTTATCACCATCAGTAGCATGCGTCTGCGTCCTTTTAGCTCGCCCGTCCACTCCCAACCCACACATTTTTGACTGCAGAGCGGTAGTATTTGTCGCCGCGCTTAACAATAACACGAGACGCCATTGAAAATCCCACCACGCTGTCCCAGATGTCCCGGCAATGTTGATAATTTACGTTCCTCCGAAACATAAAGAGCAACTTCCGCTTTTCGAGGTGAACGTCGTCTGCACCGCCGTGGTAAGAAAGGAATTTGCCGCGGAAATTTTATATCAAATCCGATTTTTTACGCGGAAATATTATAAAAAAGCGGAAAGCATGTTTGAAAAAAGCGGAAATCCGCGTTTCCGCGGAAAATTCCAAGCCCTGTCTACTTCACTGCTGTTGCTTCTAGTTTACGAGAAAAGTAAGAGATAAACATAATTTACATATGCATCAGTTCCCTCCAATCCGCCTCCTGTGACCATAGGGGATTGCTGGATCAAGAAGCAGCCATCTACTTATATAAGGAGGGAGCCTACCGTTCCTGAAAAGTATTCTTGTTGAACCGCTTCAGGTGCACCGCCAGTCATCNTCACTGCTGCGCCGCCCACGCTATACCAAAGGCATCACTCAATAGTGTACGTCGCTCCCAAATCCGGTGACAAATCTCCGGGTTTTAGACAAGCAATGTAAGTATCCTGGCGGGAAGAAATCCGCTCTCGCGTGAAGTGAGAGATAAGTTAGTACGAAATAGTCCGGACCAAACTTTTCTCATTGCGCTTACGTAATCGGACCAACTTGGGTACCCTAGCTTTAGTGTCCGGTCTTTTCGAGTGTACTAACTTGAGTACCGTACCAAATCCAGACCCCATAAAACTCTTGTGATCGAGAAAGAATGCTAGTCTACCGCACTAACTCTGCGAAAGGCCCGTAAGTGAATACCTTAAGCAGACGTACATTTATCGGTACTAGCCTTAGCCTGACTTCGTAATAAGCTTTGAACTTGCCAAGCTTTGTTGCGATATGGAGAGTAAAACTCTATCTAATAACACAAATAATTTTGCTGTGATATAACATTTTTGATTAAAATCACGGAATGAATGTGACTATGTCTATAGGTTGATAAATATGTTTAAGTGTTAGTCATTTGAAGTTATTTATATCAATAACGACAAATGTTTGTAGGCGCTCAAGGTAGAAGTCGTACTTTCGTAAAGACAATATTTGTCTTTGGCGATAGAAATGCCGACTCCCCACCATCAAGCTTTCAGGAGAAGCAGGACCTGCAGAGGAGTGGGCTAGGGGAACGGAAAGTTTCATTTCCCTCTGCTGGGTCAAAAGAAGAAGTGAAGAAAGCACTTCACAGGTATAAACATTTTATCATTGACACTAAACATTTCTCACTATACAGTATAATACCTCATCCCCGTACCAAAAGGCAGTGTTTGCAGGAGTTAGTGCAAAAGATCAGTTAGCTGCAAACTTGCCAAATACTTGTGGAAAAATTGTACTAACCATGTTGCAGAATGTTCAGGGCTGGAATGCATTCTGGATTGTCCTAATCAATCGGGTGGCGAGGCCGATTTGGTTGTCTTTGTTGTGTCCAGGTCAGCCGGCTTGAGAATGTGTAATCCATTCAATTTGTTTACAAACCCTATTCTTTTGTAATCCCCTCAACTGAAAGATTTTTAAATTCGGTGAGCAAGTATTTACTATTTTTACAGGATACCAGGAACCAAATGGTATTCATTAGGTATTTTTGATGTCAGATTTCTCCCACAAATTTGCTTTGTAACACCTGTAGCTTTGTGAGGCGTTAGCAAATTACTTTATTGTAGAGCTATGTTTGAAAAACTGCATATACAAAACAAAATACATCTAAAACATGATTGATGATCATATTGCCTGCTTTTAACTGTCTTTTCAGGGCATATCCAAAGCTTATACAGTGCAGGAATGGCATTGAATTCCTGACAGTAGACAAGTCCAGGAGGTCGCGTTTGGTTGTATGCAATACTGGGTTTTGCGACTGCGACCAGCTTAAAATAATGACCAGTTCGTCGTTGGCTAAAATATACATCAGACCAATTCAGTCAAATCTTGATACATCTGTTGATACTACTGTCGAATCTAGGGAGACATCGCGATGTGTTTGGTGTAACACAGACATCTTGGTTCACAATCTCCGTGAACACACCGAGTCTTGCGAGGTAATTACTATATAAAAAACGTGTAAATTTGCGACTTTGTGCATTCATAAGTCAAAATGAAGATTCCTTGATGTTCATATGTTAAAGAAACGTCGTTTATCTTCGCATGTTTTTGAACACCTGATATAATCAAGTGAGCCTTTAGATCTGTATTACCTAAGTTTAATTTGGAAGGAAACCATGCACATAAATTAAGCATGCATGCATCCTTCGGTGAATCGTGTGCAAATATCCATCTGTCCCATGACAAACCAAAGAAGAACACGTCCAAAGTTATTGGGTACTTCACCGACGCTGTTGTTCTGTGAATTTTCCAGGAAATTGGGTCGGCTTCTCATACACTAGGGGATGCATCTGATTCAGAAGAGACTCCCGAAATCCAGGTAAATATAAAGGTAGACGACTTCAACTAAAGCACAGCTCTGGACGGTTGTGGCCTTTTTGAACAGCTGATATAACTTAATTGAGTCTTTTGATATTAGAAACAAACATTATTTTGAAGATCATACGCATTAGTGTTTTTAGTTATCCATGCATCACGCATACTTGGGTGATTCGTGCGCAAACATCATTTCGTCGCATTACAAAACACTTTAAATGATGTATATATTATCAATGAGAATAGCTTTGCATGGACATTATGGCCTTTTTTGAACACCTTTTGTAATTAGGTCAGTTTTCAGATATTTAGGGTGAAAGCATATTTTTGAAAGGAAATTATGGACATTCAGTGAACCATACGTCCTTGGAGAACACTTATTCTGGGAACTTGAGCCAACATCACCTCATCTATGGGCTACTACCAGTACTGAAGAGACTCATGAAACCGAAGTAAAAATAAAGATTAAATCCACTTTCTTTGGCCGACGTCTATACACATACACCCGCGCGCGCACGCGGGCACACACACACACACATACTCTCAACTAATGCACAACTTTGGCATTGTTAACTCCTGATATAATCAAGTGCGCCTTAGGTATTCAAGATCAAAGATTGTTTTTTATTAGTAAACCACGCACATTGGATAGAAATCGATTTTAGTTAACCACGCATCATTGGGCGCGCTGTATACAAACATCATTTTGTCACATGACAAAACAAAAAGAACACGTCCACGCTAATGAGTGGATCTCAAACAATGTTATTGTGTGAATTTTACAGGAATTTGAGTCAGCTTCCCAACATCTTCTGGCTACTACTAGTACTGAAGATACCCGTGGATCCGAGGTAAGTATAGAGATTAAATCCACATTGGGTGACGTATATATATATAATATATATATTCTCAACTAATGCACAGCCCTGGACACAAGTTGTGACATTTTTAACACCTGATATATCTCATGTTAGTCTTTAGATATTTAGTGGCAAGATTATTTTTTATAAGGAAACCACGCACATTAGAAAGAAAACAATTGTGGCTAACCACACATCATCGGATGAATTATGTACAAAGATCATTTCGTCAAACGACAAAACAAAAGGAACACGTACGTCCACGCTATTGAGTGATTCTGGAACACTGTTATTGTGTGAATTTTACAGGAATATGAGTCAGCCTCCCAACATCTAGTGGCTACCACTAGTGCTGAAGAAACCCGGGAATCTGAGGTATGGACACTAGTTGTGGCCTTTTTTCACACCTGATATATCTCAAGGGAGTCTTAAGATATTTAGTGTCGAAGATTATTCTTTATAAGGAAACCACGCACATTTGAAAGAAAACGATTTTAGTTAACCCCGTTGATTGGGTGAATTGTGTACAAAGATCGTTTTGTCACACGACAAAACAAAAAGAACACGTCCACGCTATTGAGTGATTATGGAACACTGTTATTCTGTAAATTTTACAGGATTATGAGTCAGCCTCCCAAAATCTACTGGCTACTACTAGTGCTGAAGAAACCCGTGAATCTGAGGTATGGACACTAGTTGGGACATTTTTTTCACACCTAATATATCTCAAGTGAGTCTTTAGATACATTTATTCAGTGTCAAAGATTCTTCTTTATAAGGAAACCACGCACATTGGAAAGAAAACAATTGTGGCTAACCACACATCATTGGATGAATTAAGTTCATTTCGTCAAACGACAAAACAAAAAGAACACATACGTCCACGCTATTGAGTGATTCTGGAACACTGTTATTGTGTGAATTTTACAGGAATATGAGTCAGCCTCCCAACATCTACTGGCTACTACTAGTGCTGAAGAGACCCGTGAATCTGAGGTAAATAAAAATTTCCTAAATCCATTTTGGCTGATTTATACGACCTATACGACAGCAAATAATGTACACTTTGAGGTAAATCTTGTATAATCCACGTGACAGAAAACGTCACAACAATTGTGACAATAACATTTTTTTCAAATCATTAAAGTTAAATTAATAATAATATAGTATAAAAATAATGATAATAATATTGATGAAAATATATATATATCAAATACATGTTTGGCTGTTGGTACAAAGCGAGCAGGTGACAGTCATTGAATTCCCATTTGCATATGTGTTATAACAATGTTTTGGCACACGGTGAATATGGAACCCAAAAACAGCTCATTTGAGATGTTTTTGTAGGATTTTTATGAGGCCTACTGTACCTCAGCCTCGTGAAAATCCTCAAACACATGGGTTCATGAAAGCAGTGTTTCCAGAACAAAACTATAGATTGATGTGAATTATTTCAGGAACTTCAGTCAGTACCCTTTTCCATACCTGGTTCATTTGAAGGAGATGCACAGATTGATGAAGTCATCAACAAGATAGTGAAACTGGCCTGTGATACTGAGTAAGCGAGAGATTGAACTAACAAATTCAGCCCAACAATATTGTTTCATTAATTGTTTGAAAATAACCAGGTCAATTTAAAGATGATAGATTTTTAGTAATATCTAGTTTGGCTCTGCGAGCACTTTTATACAGATTACAAACTTTTTATCAAAAACTAGCACTGTTAGGTTTCATAAAACAGGTAAAGATCAATCCGATTATTCTACAATCACTGTATTTACGCATTCTTTTCTGAATGGCATTATATACCCACGTTTTTATAGGCTGGGTAGAGAACCTGTAACGATCATGAAAGCTTTCCAAGCAGCTTTTCTACAAGGACGGCCATTGGATATAACNATATATATATATACACACATGTATATTCTCAACTAATGCACAACCCTGGACACAAGTTGTGACATTTTTAACACCTGATATATCTCATGTGAGTCTTTAGATATTTAGTGTCAAGATTATTTTTTATAAGGAAGCCAGGCACATTAGAAAGAAAACAATTGTGGCTAACCACACATCATTGGATGAATTATGTACAAAGATCATTTCCTCAAACGACAAAACAAAAAGAACACGTACGTCCACGCTATTGAGTGATTATGGAACACTGTTATTGTGTGAATTTTACAGGAATATGAGTCAGCCTCCCAACATCTAGTGGCTACCACTAGTGCTGAAGAAACCCGGGAATCTGAGGTATGGACACTAGTTGTGGCCTTTTTCACACCTGATATATCTCAAGGGAGTCTTAAGATATTTAGTGTCGAAGATAATTCTTTATAAGGAAACCACGCACATTTGAAAGAAAACGATTTTAGTTAACCCTGCATCATTGAGTGAATTGTGTACAAAGATCGTTTTGTCACACGACAAAACAAAAAGAACACGTCCACGCTATTGAGTGATTATGGAACACTGTTATTCTGTGAATTTTACAGGATTATGAGTCAGCCTCCCAACATCTACTGGCTACTACTAGTGCTGAAGTAACCCGTGAATCTGAGGTAGGGACACTAGTTGGGGCATTTTTTCACACCTAATATATCTCAAGTGAGTCTTTCGATACATTTATTTAGTGTCAAAGATTCTTCTTTATAAGGAAACCACGCACATTGGAAAGAAAACAATTTTGGCTAACCACACATCATTGGATGAATTATGTACAAAGATCATTTCGTCAAACGACAAAACAAAAAGAACACATACGTCCACGCTATTGAGTGATTATGGAACACTGTTATTGTGTGAATTTTACAGGAACATGAGTCAGCCTCCCAACATCTACTGGCTACTACTAGTGCTGAAGAGACCCGTGAATCTGAGGTAACTAAAAATTTCCTAAATCCATTTTGGCTGATTTATACGACCTATACGACAGCAAATAATGTACACTTTGAGGTACATCTTGTATAATCCACGTGACAGAAAACGTCACAACAATTGTGACAATAACATTTTTTTCAAATCATTAAAGGTAAACTAATATTAATATAGTATAAAGATAATGATAATAATATTGATGAAAATATATATACCAAATACATGTTTGGCTGTTGGCACAAAGCGTGCAGGTGACAGTCATTGAATTCCCATTTGCATATGTGTTATAACAATGTTGTGGCACACGGTGAATATGGAACCCAAAAACAGCTCATCTGGGATGTTTTTGTAGGATTTTTATGAGGCCTACAGTACCTCAGCCTCGTGAAAATCCTCAAACACATGGGTTCATGAAAGCAGTGTTTCCAGAACAAAACTATAAATTGATGTGAATTATTTCAGGAACTTCAGCCAGTACCCTTTTCCCTACACAGTTCTACACCCCTTTCCATACCTGGTTCATTTGAAGGAGATGCACAGATTGATGAAGTCATCAGCAAGATAGTGAAACTGGCCTGTGATACTGAGTAAGTGAGAGATTGAACTAACAAATTCAGCCCAACAATATTGTTTCATTAATTGTTTGAAAATAACCAGGACAATTTAAAGATGATAGATTCTTAGTAATATCTAGTTTGGCTCTGCGAGCACTTTTATACTGATTACAAACTTTTTATCAAAAACTAGCACTGCTAGGTTTCATAAAACAGGTAAAGATCAATCCGAATATTCTACAATCACTGTATTTACGCATTAATTTCTGAATGGCATTATATACCCACGTTTTATAGGCTGGGCAGAGAACCTGTAACGATCATGAAAGCTTTCCAAGCAGCTTTTCTACAAGGACGGCCATTGGATATAACCGACACATCCTGTGCCCCTGTAGGTGACACCGCCGAAATAGATGTGTCCAGAGAACGCCTCTGGGAGACTTGTGTGGAGGAGATTCTGGATCTTCCCAACATACGGCTTCCCTTGAATGTGTCATTTTATGGGGAAGTTGCAGAGGATGTTGGTGGACCGAGGAGAGAGTTTTTAACTCTGGTAATCAAAGAAGTTAAGGAGAGATTTTTGATTGAGGATGAGGGAGAAGTTAAGGTGAAAAGAGACGATTATGGCCTGGCAAAAATGCATTTCTTTGTGGCAGGAGTCCTAACAGGTAATTCAGTTGTGTTCCTGACTGTATAAAGTGAAGGTACAATAAATTCACGCAAATTCTCCGCTGTTTATAATTAATTATTTTGAAAAATGTGATGAGCATACTTTCATACAGTACAGTGTGACTGCTAAGAACAATTTAATCTTAATTATGCTGCTTGTGATACTGTGCATCATCATATCCGTCCATTGGCAACACTGTTACCATCAATAATAATTGTCTGGTGTAAGTGTGAGTGGATGTATTTTTAAGGTAACTGTGAACCTTGTTTACCAGATTGTACTCATGTGCAAATAACTTAAATTCTGTCAGCTCTAACCCCTATTTTTTCGGAAGGAGTCATTCAAAAATCAAGGAGTGGCTATTTTTGCTCAAAATGCTCTAAAAAGTCGTAAGTTAAAGACTAAAACCTATTTCAAAAATGACACATTTCTCTTGAAAATGCCGTTATCAACATGTTGGTGAAAGACCAATATGATTGGAGGGACAATTTTCAAAGTCACACAAATATTTTTTATTTAAAATGCATATCTCCTGAAAAAATAAGACAAGTAAATTAGAATGATAAATTATGTTAGGACCGAAATTTATTCACCTTTCAGAAAATATATAATTTGCTGAGGTTAGAGCTAAATATAAAATATTTGCACGTGAGTACAACCTTGTAAACAAGGTCTACAGTTATCTTAACAGCATACTGAGAAGGCACCAACCATTTAATAACACTCTCACACAATTCAGTTTTATGAAGGCACCCATCCTAGAATCGCAAAAGTCCTGGTAAGTTATTGGTCGTGGCATTATCAAGTTTCACTTTGTCAATGTTGCATTAAATAATTTCATTTATTATGCAGGACTATCTCTGATACAAGGAGGCCCAAGACCTAGCTTCTTACACAATGTACTCTGTGGTGACAGTGGTGATGATAGTGAGGAAAGAGACCAGTTTATTACCGGTGTCAGGAGAACTGGTCTTATTCAGGTTAGTCTTCCTACATTTCATTTGAGGTTATGTTGATAATGTGTTTGGCAAAAACGTTTTGAGATACAAAATGGAATTGTTTACAAGTGAGAGTTTCACATTGTTCAGTTTTATGATGCCAGTTTTATATTAAAATGAATGACAATTACCAAATATTAATTGAAAGTACAATAATTAAGATATGCAACATCATACATATTCGTATAACGGTAGCATGATTCTTCCTGAATACATGTAGCTTTAATCACGACTTGACTGTGTGCGCGTTATTCTATGCAGATGAGTATCTATGCATTCAAAATAACTCTCTCATCTCAGGATCAGTCCTGTGCTCAATAACTGTGCGTTACTGTCTCACATTCACTAACACACATGACATGCCAGCATAGATTATAGTCAAGATTCGCAACTCTAACATTTTCTTGCGTACTATTCTAGTAGAGGAGGTGCCACTCTCCTAAATAACCAATTTCAGTTGCTGATTAATGTATTGTGACGGGAAATTCTCGTTTCTATTTTACCGTCCAGTACAACAAAAATGGCATTGAAGCGTTGTTCAAAGTCTTCCAATGACTCTGTTGGTATCATGAGTACTTTTGGCACCTGACCACACAACAGCCGACCATGATTAGCAGACAACGTACTTGGCGGAATTGCTAAATTTGCTTGGTGTCGTTAGATTTCGTCAGTTGAAAATATACGGAGTTGGAAGTCCATGTCTATGATGCCAGTGAAAAAGTATCCCACTAAACTAGAGGTTTTTGTGTCAGTACAGTTAGTTTATGTTGTAAACTTTATTTTTATGAGCTGAGACAATCCATGGGGGTTAAAATCACAATTGTCCCCCGTAATCGATAATTATTTCTCTGAGTGCTCAAAAAATCCATCGCTTTTTCATCGCCATAGGCAACAACAAATACACAAATGGCGACTGGATAAGACATTGCAACATGTCAAATGTCCATTAAGTACCACAGATTTGGCCAGCAATGATTCCATTGTCCTGTAGTTTTTGATGAAATTAACAAAATGACAAGGTATGTAAACAGTGCTCTTCCTCGATGAGCCGACTTTGTACGAAGCTGATTGGATCATGTAGTGTACCAGAATAGGAGAATTTACTCCGCCATCTTGCCATTCGCCGCAATGGTCGAAAAACTAGCGCCCCAAGCGGTGAATAAGCAATACTAATTTAGCGGCGCAGTCCGAACCAGTCGAAATGGCTGAATCACAAAGTAGATCGGTCTCGAGGCCATGTCAGCTAAACATGGGTTTTTTTCAACTATACGACAAAAATCTTGTCGTGATCATTTTGCCGAGTTGTGCCCTAGTAGCCTAATTTACCAACAGTACATTCGTGATACCTAAACCGTATATGAAATAACAGGCCACGTGACCACATTCGTATAGACGAAAAATTTTGTAGCTGAGACCACTGAAAGTCGCCATTGCAATATTGCATAGCTCATAGTCATTTGTTTTAACCAAGCGACGTGGACTTTCCAGCACTGTGTTTGCTTTTTTTTATTTCAACTTTGTGTTACAGCTGATGAAAGAGAAACCCACCATCAAGTTCCTCCTGATGCCAGGTTCCGATGAGGGACAAATGACATCTAGAATATTGATAAAAATGTTTCGTGCCAATTTTTCCCCTCTTGGTTCAGTGAGAAGGGCATCGGAGGAGGAGATCTACAAAAGATTTGTTAGATACACTAAAGATGTTGCAGGTAGATGTTGGAACCAATTGTAGATATGAAACATGGAGCAGTGTAGGAGCATATGCCAGATACTCAGCCTGTAACTTAAACTTTCATCAATAGATAGCTACCGGTAAATATGACAGTATACTGTCACTCTATGCTGTTAGACTTCCAATTAAAATTCTCCATAAATACTTAATTAGTAATTAAGAACTGCTGGCTTGAACTAAAAGAGTGAATATTTGTTTGCATTTCTAAATGGTCACCATTCCATTTCTGCATCAATACTTAATGGGATACTTAGTATTGTTGAATGTTTGTTTGTATTGTAAATCTTGTGGGTTCAGTTGCCGTCTGTTGAAATCATTCTCAAAGTATGACCTTTCTTTTTAGCTGGAAAACGTGGTTGCATAACCCTCAGCCACATCCTTAAATTCGTCACTGGGCTGGAGCGTCGCCCCATACTGGACTTTTCCATCGAACCTACAATAGAATTTCCCTGTGCTACACCACATCAGGGATTCTCACCAACAGCATCAACCTGCAGCAATATTCTAAGACTTCCCGTTGAGCCATTGCCTCCTCTTAGAGCCCCCGTCCGACATAACCTCTTTGATATTTATGATCTATGCTTCGCAAACACGTATTTTGGCCTTTTATAATAAAGAAATGAAAGCAAATCGTCTGTCCTCTGTTTATTTTGGTTTGTTAGGTATGATTATTGTAGCGCTATCTGAACTTTTTCACTTACAGGGTGTCTCAAAAAAGCGGATCCATCGTTCCGACAAATACATTAAAATTTAACCAATATTTCATAACGAATTTAATGTATTATTAAAATCCATNAAACAAATATAATGGTATTTTGAAAGAATAGCGTTTAGGTCGGGTCTCATGGGCACCGACATCGTTACCAACTGCGCGCTGCAGGGTTTCCATTTCGGCGTTAACTTATTTTGGGTTGCTTGACGATAAAAACATAGATTTAGACAGTCTTTAGGATAGGTACTTGAAAGTCCTGGTCTCAAACTGCCCATGTGGTTCCAGTATCCGAAAATACTTACTGCATAAAATTTATTTATTTGTAATATCTCGTAATTCGTTTGTGTGTGTAGTGTATTTATAGTTTGTAATTAATGGTCGTTGAATTTTTTTTGGAATGTTACGCGTACTTATTATGTTAAAATAGCATTGGTGTTTAATTCCTTACGTAGGACGGCCGAACCTATCAATACCAGTCGAACCATTTTTTCCGTTTTGATTTTTTTCTCGTTTTGAAAAAGTTCTTTGCTATCATCGGAAAGTTAATGCATTCCACTCAGTAAAAATCGAAAAAGTATCAAAATCGGGGAAAGCACTGTAGAGTTAGTAGAATTTTTGTGGCGAAATTTGGGTCACTTTGTGTGGATCGCGTCGGCCATATTGGAGGACAGCGGTATAAGTTACAAGTTTAAAACTTTGTGTAAATTGTTTTCGCCTAC
>NMRA01001125.1:5804-19306 GCA_002633005.1 Phoronis australis | reverse complement strand
AAAAAAAAAAACGTTCCAAAGTTTGAAGGCTATATCTCCGAAACATCTCAACATGAACTTATCCGAGCAGCAGTTGGAACTGCAAGTTTATTCAGAGTAAGATAATTCTCAAACTTACCAGCATTAGGAAAAGATTGAAGATAATATAAAACTTTACTGTCCAAAAGCTCGTCACTGATGTCTGTAAATTTGGAATGAACGGAAAATCCAAATTCGTGTAAGCGGTAATTGATGGTACGAGGACTGACATTATAGAAATTAGATATTTCTTTTACTGTAAACCCATTCTCTGAAAAGAAAGAGAAAATCAAAATTGGGATCAAATAGTAATAATCTGTTATGTAGATTGTTTTCCAAATTTTTAAATGCCATTGAGCCTATTTGTGAAAAGAGCCATGTCACTACTGTATAACCAATATCAGCTAACAAATAAGGTCGTGTGTTAACGGACATTGATTATAATTACAAGTAAGTGGTAACCATACTTGACCATTACTACTAGGATGGTTGCGCAAAACCACGACTAAGCGGGGGAGTAAGCTTACGAGTGAACGTTCGTGTCAAAAGGGGGAAATCGATGAATACCCACAAGCGATTCCGGGTAGGCCTATGTGAACGCTCTCGCATTGGACTGCAAAAGGCTCGTCGCCTATTGTGCCATGTATACGCCCGTAGGCGTTAAAATTTTCACAAGGCAGAAATTTGGACGTTCGTACAGACAACCCACTTATCATGTCGATTGCGTTGTCGGTTAGCGGAGAGGCCTTCAGAGTTGGCGCGCGGCGACTCAAGAAAGTAATTGTGACGTCCTCATTAAGTGGAGTGGGGTGGCCCGGAAGGTTGGCTTTTTATTGTATTTCCTCATGAAAGGTATCTTTCTACTGGCCAAACCTTCCGGAAGGGTGAGCAAGTAAGCTTATCTTGATTTTCGGACTGCACACCCCCGGGATACCCACGATGTTTGTCAACGTACATGTACGTGTACGAAATTTATTTTAAGTCGAGCTTCTTTTTGAAGTTGTGGTTCTTGATTCGCAGCGCAATCTTTTAGTTTTGATTGAAAGTTCATTTTTCTTAACCGTTGTGGTTTTTCTTAGGTGGGTCTTAAAAAGTCCATCAAATTCTTTCAGTGGTTTAAAGGCACAAAGCAGTTGGTCTANTGATTTTCGGACTGCACACCCCCGGGATACCCACGATGTTTGTCAACGTACGTGTACGAAAATTATTTTAAGTAGATCTCCTTTTTGAAGTTGTGGTTCTTGATTCGCAGCGCAATCTTTTAGTTTTGATTGAAAGTTCATTTTTCTTAACCGTCGTGGTTTTTCTTAGGTGGGTCTTAAAAAGTCCATCAAATTCTTTTAGTGGTTTAAAGGCACAAAGCAGTTGATCTAAAGCTTGGCGATCCAAGATAACAAAATAAACACAAGTCGATGGCTGTAATATTAGTTAATTAATTCTTTAAAATTTAATTTAGTAATTTGCGTGCGAGGTGGTCCCGAACTGGCTTGCCGAATGTACTGTACAAGTATTTGTGCGAAATTAAATCTCAAACATGTTTGTACCAAACTTACCTACAAAGAATCTCAGCTGTCTATAATCGATGTTAAACTTTGGTCTTCCTTGTTTTCCATTTTGTAAAATATCGGGTTGATTACGTGCATGACCATGAACATGGTCACTAAGGACACTTGCATTCCTAAAAAGATCGGCTGCTCGTGACAAAGGCAAAGCCGCATCTTCTAGTCCTGGAACATCCAACATNTCCATTTTGTAAAATATCGGGTTGATTACGTGCATCACCATGAACATGGTCACTAAGGGCACTTGCATTCCTAAAAATATCGGCTGCTCGTGACAAAGGCAAAGCCGCATCTTCTAGTCCTGGAACATCCAAAATTCTCCTAAGCAAATGCTCCAACCTATATAGGAACCCGTCATCGAATTGTAGTGTTTCTTGAAGATGTGTTCTCAAAGTTTCTATTTCAAGAGTAAACAGTCTTGTCGTCGACATCTCCAGCTTGAAATTTTCGCCAATGAGATAAATATAGCACTGATATATATATAGCTCAATGGTTATCGCCAAGGAGCACAAAGGCGCATGCGCATATGCCATATATTAGTTGTGTCTTAGGCCGCCAGGATTGACGAAACAGAATCGACGAGACTGGATTGAATTCATGAAGTGGGAGACGATAGGATAGACGAAAGAGAATCGACTAAACAACATTGAATTCAGTAAACAGGATAGAATATACAAAACAGCATTGAGTTCACGGTATAGAATNAGACGAAACAGAATCGACTAAACAACATTGAATTCAGTAAACAGGATAGAATATACAAAACAGCATTGAGTTCACGACATAGAATCGACGAATGTGGATTGGATTGATGTAATAGCATTGAATACACAAGATAGGATTGAATTGTCATACAGTTGGCATTGAGTTCATTAAATGGAATTGAATATACATTTTAATGTTTTTTGCATAAACGGCCGCCCATACATGTACGTGTCTAATGTCAGAGCATTCTATTTGGGTAGCTCCTGGCAGAGCCAGTTGTAAACAGTAGACAAGGAACCTATTAGGATGTAATTGTCAACAGAGGTACATGTACATGCACCTTTAACGACAGAATCTTCTGGGGCAAATGGTACATGTAAATAAGCACACCTGACAACGTGGATCACTGCGGTCAGGAGGAGTTGCGACTTGCGAAGTCAGATGTAATATTAGCTACATCAACCAGAAGTGATAAGTGAACCACGTAGCGGCTAACAGTAGATAAAAATATCACACGAGGGCTAGATGAGAACTCCCCTCGGCAAAGCTTTCCTATGGCCAAGCTTAGACGCATGGCTTGCTGTCTCTGAGAAGTCAAGTGCGATCTTGGTGCGACTAAGTAACAAATGGGCTGAATTGTTAGACGGAGGCAGCTATAGATAGGGCTTCAGTCAAGTGATTTGAGGCTTGCGAAGTTTGTCACTGTAAAACCCGGCAATTGGCCACGTGTAACATACAGTGTTGCACTAAGTCCATGCATACATGTACCAACAGAGCCGTCCGAGACGATTCTAAATGGTCGGAGGGTCGAAGTAAATACGCTTGTGGGACTTGAGTAATTGTTGGGCTTGAGCGAAGGTGCTGCAATGATGGCCACTCATTGAGGTACCTTGTCTTGGTATGTGAAGCCTGCAATCGACTCGTCTAATGGTGAAAGGACTTGAGAGCAACGAGGGAGGACTTGCGCAAGAGCCTTATAGGCGTCAATAAAGGAACGTATGTAAGCCTCGAGTCTAGAGCAGGACATGAGACTGGCTATTCAATGACGACTAGCAGATATATGACCATCCAACCAAATCCACCGTGAAACAGTGGTAGACGTCGAGGAGATAACGGTCTTGGTCGGCATGAGATAAAGATTTCTTCCTAGAGCCTGGAGTACCCGGGTCCATATTGCAAAAAACGCATTTTGTGTATCTGCGCCGTAATGCAAATCGTCAGCCAGCTATTTTACCCTCTTGTAGAAGGTCTCCAAGGGCGCGGAACATGACCTCTTCGAGTGCATTTTCGGAACCGGACATACATGCACCCATGGCAGCGCCGGTGTACACACAAACACTTTTGAACTTGGTGCAAACGCCACAATATTTCATAAAGGGGCGGTCTAGAAGAGGCCGATGGGATTTGTGACTGTCGTTTGTAACGTTGCAAGTACATGTAATTGTGTGTATGACAGTAGTTGTAGCGTTAGCAAATCAACATCGCAATCGTACACATTTACCTACATTGGGATACTTGACGAGTAACAGAACTACAGTAAGTGTTCGCTAAGTGCTTATCAGAAAGTCTAGATCAAATAGTTGCTCGTGCAGTGCGAACAGATTATGTCACAAATCTGTGTAAACAAACTGCTATGTTTAAAAAGAAACGCGCTTATGCTACACGGAAGAGGTAAAAACCTTCGGTGGGGCAAATAATTGCAAATTTCAAAATAACTAAAAAAGCTAAAAATCACTCTTTGGGTGTTTTTCGAAGAGATTCCTTCCCTGGGAAAATGGCATGATAGCCTACACAGAATATGCGAAACAATTTTGCACCAATCGAAGTTGTTAGAAAATATTTTGGAGAAACAATCCAGTGCAATTCTGGTCCCTGGTTAAATAAAGTTTTGAGAATAGTCAGAATAAGTTTTTGATAACTCCGGTGTCACGGTAATTTTTTTCAGTTTGTAGCACAATGCCCGGGTAGAACTGAGCGGCCCATGGCCGGGTCCATTTTTCTGGGGGCGAACGGGTTGAATTGTATCTTCACGCGTCCCTTAATTAATAGTAAGATTAGATGATACAATATACTCCAGAGCAAACCCTTGTGGAGTGATTACGGTAGGCAGTACACTCCACTCGGGTGATTCCAAGACCCAGTCAATATGCTTGATCAGAAGTGCATGCTAACGTACACAGACACCCGGCCGGCGGCGCGTTGTCGGAGTGCCGATGATCAGGCCCACCGGCAGAGACATCAAGATCAAACGGCGGGTATACATGTAATTCACATTCTGGGAGTGTTTTTTGTTTTATACTACATGTACATCATGGTATATAGGTACACAACAAAAAACATGAAATCGACATAAGACGGGTTACTATAATACACGTGCGCACCCAGCCTAAAATATAGGGGGGCTCGAATTCTTCGATATGCGGAACTTTTACTGAAAACTATCATCGAGGACAAAAAATATCGTGGCGACTATTGGTTCAGGCCTGGCAATCTTGCACTGTCCCGCGCCGAATTCCTGTGGACTTTGTTGACTTTTGTCTCGTTTACTCGGACTTTTTGTTTCACTGAGGCGGTGGACCTTTTTGCCCTATTCGCCAAATTGGGGGGCTTGTTCGAGCCCCAACCCCCCCCCCATGGGTGCGCCCAAGTAATACTATTTCACCAGCCGCCACCCCCGTGAAGGGCAGATCAAATCAGGGAGTAGTAGTTACTATGTTCACCGCTTGGTGCGCAAGACATCCTCGCCAGGGGGCGAGCAGACCGTGTTCTCAGAAAATAGCGAGTCCACTAAAAACCAACTCGTTGTTGTTCCCCTGGCTCGTCGCTGTGGTGCTTCGCGCAAATGTGAAAGTTGCGTCTATTGCTTGATTCGAAGACGTCGAAGTGATGTCTCTGTGTGCTCAACAGGTACGTATAGCAACTTACGGGACATAGTTTGCTGAACTCGGATAACCCGATACCGGAATCGAAAACCTCACACAGTCCACAGGCACAGGCTTCCGGGCGTAGCTTCTGATCGTCCCCCTCGGCAGTGCACATGTTTAGTATTATGCATAGTGTATTGGGATACCATCACAAGTTTCCTTGCCTTGTGAATCGAACCACACTAGGGCCGTCGCCCTGGAGTTGCCCTGAGCGGAAGCACTTCTCCGTGTCGTTGGTGTCGAATTTGCGCCCTGTACGGCTGTTTCGGGCCAACAGAGGCGATGGTCATTGCCTAGCAGTTCACAGGCCCCATGGCCTGAGTTGGCAGTGTTTCGTCGCTCTTAGTATATCACCCTTTTGCCAACTATGCCAACTGTAATTACTTGACCTGTTAATCAAACCACCCCGATAAAGCCATCAAGCCTGCGCTAACTGTTCATAGGCAATTGCTGTGTGCTGAAAGAATAATGTACCAAAATCTTTCTGCTTGAAAGAATACAAAGTCATTATTGATCATGATGCCAGGAAGTGAATTTAGCCATTTGCCAACAGTCTAAAATTGAGGCATTCTTGTAATAGTTTTCGGGTGCATCAGTGAATTTCGTAGAATGTCCTCAAAAATTGCATTTTAAAGTTCAATGGCTCAGTTCCGCCTTATTGGTTAACCTTCGGACTGGTAAACTTATGGACTAGTATACCTTCATACTATAAGGTGCCTCTCCCCAAACTAGCTGTAGCCCGAAACTTACAGTTCTGTGGATTTGAAGGCAGTGGAATTACTCTTATCACCCGACCCACGAATCAAACCATTGAATCGATGAAACCAACAATCGTGTCAACTGGCTAACACTAGTAATCAATTTCCCGTCAGCATTTCAGCATTTACAACGACTCTGGAGGCTGCAAGCCTACACAACCGACATCATACCCTCCTAAAAATTACCAATTTCAAAATACAGCGAGTAACATGAATTGAAGAATACATAAGGCATTGATTTACTTAACACATTCCATGACTCTAAAGACAATTTTTAGTCAGCACAATTGACAAGAGACACAAATCTTCCCAAGATAATTTGTCCAGATATCTTCACATGCTTAAATACTTTTTACATGTGACTGTCAGGTGATATGCTTCCCCAGTCTCATGCTTGTTGTGGCCTAACTCGAATTATGTCATTTGAAATATTTTGTGGTTAGAGCGTGCTGTGGGTAAGTTAATACAGACCAAGAAGTGAAGTTATCTTAATTCCTGTGGACCTGCCTCTTTGAGGATTCACATGGAACCAGAAAGGGGTTCCGTTACTATAATCACATAGATGGGTCCATGATTGAGAACCAATGAATAACACCTGTTATTCAGTTGAGGTAACTTGTTCTGATATTTTAGTCACGAACTAATATTAGTCACTTTTTAGTCACACCATCAAATGTTCTAAGATATCCTAGTCACAGTCTAGTCATGACAAATGTGGGGTAGTGGCAATTAAAGTGAAATTTTGAATTTGAACCAGTAGCACCAGTGGCAATGTCAGGAACTTTTGGTTGATAGCAGATTCCACAGCACTGTAATAGCCTACAACCCTTAATTCTTCGGTCATAATCAATGCTTTTCACAGTATCCCTGGCACTACATTATGTGTTTGATTGAGTTGATGAAGGGTGCACAACAAAAAGAGTAGGGAGTATCCGTTGAAAACTCGGATTTATGCAAAGTGTGTCTGTTGTGACATCACAAATTAGCCTTTAAATGATCTCATAATTTTGGTCCTTTTTGAGATTTTTGAAACCAAGTCATCACTCAGAGGCAAACAAGTGAAGATAGGTATTTAAAGATTTGTTCGACTCTGATTTGGTTGTAGTTACATAATCTGAGTAGAAATTCCTGTTAATACTGATTTTTATTGTTGAACCTATGTGTTTATTGGGTATCTATCCATTGGTTGATATGAGAAACTTATAGATTCATGGGCCTGTGGGCCAGGCAGGAAAGTAGCCAATCTGGACCACAACTTAGTTAACTTTAGAGAGATTCGGTCATTCAATTTTTTTACCCTGAAGTGATAGCTTCACTGTTGGAATGTTGGTAACAATTGAGTGGGTGGATCCCTGATTAAGAATAATTTTTAGAACCAGTGACTACCACAGAATAACAGGCACCATTCAGTGGGAGTAGCTAGTTCTCAAATCACTTTTAAATTTGGGACCCACCTATGCAATTGATACCGTAATGCATAATATTTACTTTTCGAAATTGATTAGGCACTTCTCAAGTTTTTCGAGCAAAAAAACCGGCATTTTCCAACAAATGGCTTATTGAAATTTCAGACCATGGGAACTGGCAAGTTTAGGCAGCTAAAACTAGATGGAGAGTCCTTTACAAGTAGCTGAACTACATGACAAGAATATCAAACCACCAACTGACATATTTTCCACAGCGAAGATCTGTAAAAATTGAGAAATTCACTTTCTACCGAATCAGTCCTTGCCTTTACCACAGTGTTCTACATGTGATTGCAGATGTGAAAAGCACGAACACTGACGTGATATTAGGCAAGCTTGTTTATTCTGTCGTGTCGTCATGGCGAGTGTGAATGAGGTGAAGGAGGACGATGAACTGAGTATACCACGAGCTGCGCTCAATAAGATGATTAAGGAAGTGGTGCCAAATATACGGGTTGCCAATGATGCCAGAGAACTCATCTCCAATTGTTGTACAGAGTTTATACACTTAGTGTCCTCAGAGGCCAACGATATCTGCAATAAACAGCAGAAGAAAACAATCACACCAGAGCACATATTGGCCGGTGAGTCTGTTGTTTATTGGCGACTAATATGATTCAGTTACAGTAAAATCTAACAAACACAAATATGTCGGACAATTGTTTCACCGAGGAAAAGTTGAATAATGTCTATTTCGGCAGTTATTTTTGTCCAAAGTTGTTTTGAATTTAACGTTTCATTAAACAAATCCTTTGTCAAATTCTGAGCTCTTTTGAAATGTGATCAACCTTTTGAGAAATAAAAAATACTACATTGACAGTATATCTGCTTCACGTTAAAGAAGTTAAAAGCCGTTGTAATAATTTTTTAAAAATCCATTTATTTTTTTGGTCGCAAAATCTGTGAGAAACTATTGATTTGATACGGCCATTGTTTTTCTTCAATAAAATTGATTGTGTGATCGGGATGTAGAGGTCTCATTGCAGAAGTAACTCTCACTTTATTGCTCTAATGTGTTTGGTAACTCTCACTCTATTGCTCTAATGTGTTTGGTAACTCTCACTCTATTGCTCTAATGTGTTTGGTAACTTTCACTCTATTGCTCTAATGTGTTTGGTAACTTTCACTCTATTGCTCTAATGTGTTTGGTTAAGAATCAGCTGGGTAATCAGTAATTAAATGGACAGGTTTGATTTGAGGGCTAGAAGACATTTGTGGGATTATTTCTGGATGTGTTTATGTTTATTATTAATTATTATTAAATTTGGCCAGAGCTATAAAACAACGAAATCTGTCACGTTTCTGTGATTTTATGTTACAAAGTGCCAATTCTCGCCTTGGCTTCCAGTCATTTGTTGAAATCTAGTTTTCAGTCAGTTTTGCTTAAGGTGTGTTTAGTACTTGTCAAGTGGAGATTAGCTACTAAAATTAGTAAAACTTGGGACTGGAAATGGCAAGGTCAGGAGTTTGTATACGTCTTGGGACTGGTTTTGGAAAAAATACTGATTATTCCAGTTTAAAGCTGAAATATGTCCCTTAAAACACTACTGTAAATTTTAATTTCCTAGTAAATATTACTTAATGCCAAAAACACTGCTTCGTCCTTCAAGGTGGGAAGCGGTGTGGCCTAGTAGGATCAATGTCCTCTTCCTTTACTGTAAGGTTGTGGGTTCAGTTCTAACTGGGACACACCTCTAAACCCTTGAGTCACCACTCTGGGTTATGTACCTGGTAGTAGCTCCGCAGTTGGTTTTTAACTTTACATTGATAAAGCTGGCTGCTAGTCGCTCCTGAGTTGGTTTTTTAAATGCATAAAATTTTTCCAGTTGATCTTTGCAATGTACCCACCTTAGCGACCTGCACATGTCTGGTACAAGGTGAATGTTTGTGCTAATGTGTACAAAGTAGTCACGGATACACTGGTGTTCCCAAGCAATAGCAAAGTTTCTAAAATACAATACTAGCAGAGACATCAATTGTTACATGTGCTTGTTTTGTGCTAGTCAGTAGAGGTTTGTTTGATGCTGTGAATGACAAATTGTTATGTTGGTAAGCTTCAGTGCTATGTGTTCTTATTCAGCTCTGGATAGTCTTGGGTTCAGTTCGTACAAGGACGAGGCCAAGAGTGTCATGCGTGAAGCGCAAGCCGTGGCCGCCAAAAGGAGACGTGCGAGTACACGTCTGGAAAACCTGGGTATTCCGGAAGAAGAACTTCTACGTCAACAGCAGGAACTGTTTGCAAAGGTGTGCAAAGTGCATTAGGCATGATGGGGTATCCATGCTGCTTCACATTTGGGTAGTTCTCTCTACCATCTTGAAAACAAATTAAAAATAGAGGGAACTGCCCTGTTCTACATGTATGTTCTGACTATTATGAACAACACTGGGATGTTTGAATTTTGGAATCATTAACATTTGGGATATTCAAAATGTGTTTCAGTCTCTTCAATTTTTGGTAGCCTCCCTGCTCAAACTCTTGATCCGCATTCTGAAAACGTGAAGAATCCATCTCGTATCCTAGATCAGGTGGAGGAACTTATCAAAGTTATTGGACTTGTCCATGCCTGGACCTAGGCATACATGCGGTATCGGGGGCGATAATAAGTTATGTCTCATTGTGACAGCTCTCGAGGCAACAATATCATGGACTATAAAGCTGTCAAAGAATAACCTTTTACTCAGACTGTCTACTGTTATATGATTGGTCTCAAATTATTCTTTGATCAGATCTAAAGTGTTCTTGAGCATAAGAAAACTGACAGTTATTGTTTTAGACTAGGTTCTGATAACCAAGGATATTCACCCAAATTTCGGAAATTTACACTCCGAAATGAGTGGTTTGTGAACATTATAGATTTTCCGCTGTTTCATAAAAAAGAATATTCTTCTAAAACACACAATCATGTTCTATCATCAACAATTTGTAATTGTTAAATCAGCATTCAGATCAGGCTTAATATATACCATTGCACCCATGGCACACGTGGGTGGTCAGCAATCACAAGGCCAATCTTTTCACAAAACTTGTCTCTAAGCTCTGTGGTTGCGTAATACGTTCCATTCCTTGTTGATCTATCCTGCAGGCTCGTCTGGAACAGGCTCAAATTGAGCAGCAACAATGGCTACAGATGCAGCATGCGGCACAGGCTTCTAACCCCAGTGATCACCACGATGACTATAATGTCTAATGAGAAGTGGCATGGGCTATTGGAAAGAGTGCACATTCGGGATGTGACAATAGTCACTTGCCCTGGATTTTGAGAACCAGTTTGATGCCTGCTATTTGGTAAAGAGAACTGGTTCTCAAATTACAGGACCCTGTAAGTTACCATGACCTGTTATGCTGAATACAGATCATTCTAACCAGGCTGTTAAAGAGGCATGGAATGCGAAAGCTCATCAAAAATATCTGTTGAATAATTCCTGACAAAGGTGCCCTATTGTAAGGTCTAGAACAAAGCAATTCACTTTCCCCTGTGAGGAAATTTCCAGAAAAAATGACACAAAATTCGTGATTTTTGAAATACGCATGAAGAAAAAACTGCGGTTACCACATAGTTTTTTAGTCTTACTTCCACACGTGCTCACAGTCTGTTGCTTGAAGTCTGTTGAGGTCAAAGGCTACATTTTCCTTATCACGGGAATATACTTTGTCTATGTCTTTTCATACCAATTAAGGAGATGTGATTTTCTCTTGAAATATGAAACTGAAAGATTATGCTTTGATATCAACAGAAAGTAAAAATATTTTAATTACAAAACCTAAAAATACCCGCTGATCAGGTGGAATTCTGTTTTAGTGGCAGAGAACTACTTTCAATATAATTGGAGTTTAGACTGTTTATCGCATTCCAGGCCCCTTTAATGCCAGTGAACAAGTTCAAGGTTAAATCTCATCAATGTAGGACAAAATGTGGCATAGAAAGGAAATTTTATTTTTTTCTTTTTTCACGTGTTCATTATTACCAAGTAAAGGGTCTATCGTTGTGTGTTGTATGCCAAAGGTAAAGCTTTCATCAGCCTCGCAATGCATTGAAAATTTTTGAGCTTTCCAACCAGCAGAGTCTTAAAAAAGTGAAAATGTCCAATTTTGGCTATTATGTTAGTCTGAATATGGCGAGATTGTAATGAATAATGTTTGGTGAATACCTGCAGGCACAAGGCATCAACTACAGTGAAGATAACCATGACTACAGTAAACTCTCACCTATAGCGAGAGAAATGAAGTTGCCATGACACCCCTTTCTTCATTGTGTCTATTATTTCTGTTAATGTCCAAGATTTTTCAAACTTTGTCTCTTGGTAGCTGTGGTACAAAACGTGGAACACGATTATCATTTAATTTACTGCTGCATATATTGCATGGAAAGTATAAAATAATATTTCAGTTGTCGGCCATGTTGTGTCCTGCAGGGGAGATACTTTACTCTTAAGTGTGTAGGGAAGAGACAGAAGGTTTATAATGTGTAGTGAAGAGTCAGGGGTTTATAATGGGTAGTGAAGAGTCAGGGGTTTATAATGGGTAGTGAAGAGTCAGGGGTTTATAATGCGTAGTGAAGAGTGTAGTGAAGAGTCACAAGGCCTATAATGTGTAATGAAGAGTCAGGGGTTTATAATGGGTAGTGAAGAGTCACAAGGTGTATTGTGTAGTGAAGAGTCACAAGGTGTATTGTGTAGTGAAGAGTGACAAGGTGTATTGTGTAGTGAAGAGTCACAAGGTGTATTGTGTAGTGAAGAGTCACAAGGTGTATTGTGTAGTGAAGAGTCACAAGGCCTATAATGTGTAGTGAAGAGTGATAAGGTTTATAATAATGAAGATCATGTGTAGTGAAACAGGCAGTGGAACTGTAGTGAAGCATGCAGAATCGTGATCACTATAATAAATCGTGGCGCCCAGGTACCCATTGAGTGAACACTCACGAATACTGTAATAGATTGTGCAGCCTAGGCATTTAAGCCTAGTAAGGGAAGCAATGACTGATAGATTGTGCAGCCTATAGGCGTCCCAATATGGTTGGAGCACTATAATAAAAGTTAGCACTCAAGACAATAGCGAACTTGTAAGTTACTAGTCACCAGCGCGGCAATGGTGATACCTGTATAACTCCTTCGTTGAGGTGGACAGGAGCATTTTTCAAAATGGATTTTGAGTGACATTGCTGCTACTGAGTACTTGTGAGGCTGATTAATGGTAGTCAATGAGACTTGTTCAAAACACGGAAGGCATGCTTCTCTTGTGATCAACAGATGGCATTGCCTTGACTTCTAGAGGAATGTTTGCGTGTGGCAAAGGTTGGCTTTACCCTGTTTATGTTACTTGATAAACATGTTCAACAATACTAGATGACAATTTTTGTGTCACTGAGGACACATCGCCTTATTTGTAAGAATCAATTTTACTGTCCAAGAATGAGTTTTGCTCTTTTCCTTAAAGGACAATGTTGGCGACAGGTTGTAGAATCCTAGCAAAACTAGTCGGTTGAAGCGGGATACTTTGTCCCGCGACTGTTTTATTTAGGAAAGAGTCTAAGGATCTGTAACAAAAATGTGCATTAAAGTCAATGATAGTTTCTGTAATTCACTTATTGTGTCTTGCGAATGATCATGGCTCTAATGTCATAGATAGTGAAAAATTGTGTTGTGCTGTTTTATAACGGCAAAGCAGTACACACTTTGTTTTTCAGTGTTTAAATATGATTTTCTTGGCGGTCTTTTTGTGAGAAATGTGATGTTGAATTGTCGCATCACACTATTGTGTGCTAAAAAGATGAAGAACTCAAGTTGGTAATAATTAATCCTCTTCCACCATGAAGAGCAACTTCTTGATTAAGACCACCCATGAAAAGGCGGTTCCAGGATTTTTGAGTTGAGGGGCAGGGGTCGGCCAAATGGAATCTGGGAGAATTTTAGGGGGACATGGCCCTCTTGGCCCCCTCCCTAAATCCGCCACTGCCATGAAATTGGTCTCAAACTGTCCCTTAGTTGGAATGTCTGTGATTTCTGGGCGTAACGAAAGAACTGACTATTTTGTTATTGTTCTAGACCAACCTCCTCAAGTTGAGTTCTCGA
>NMRA01001124.1:32854-45943 GCA_002633005.1 Phoronis australis | reverse complement strand
TCTCATTTCTGGCGGCACCTACAATGTCGACTTTTGCTGAACTGAAAGGCATGTTCAATCGGCTACTTTGTAATTTGTGAAGATTTAACGTTGATACATTTTGACAAACGTTGCTATAAAAAAGAAACTTTGTTCAATTTTCGTGTTTTTTGTGTTTGTGGCCAGCAGTGTGACACAGGACTAACCAGCCCGTAATTTCATGCAAGTGTCTGAAACTACCTTTAAATATATGCAGCATTTATCATTTGACCATTTTACTTCGACAAAACAGCTTGCAACCGCATGCATTTACCGTTCGCCAGTGTCTGGTCTCGATCCGCACCGGGTCCGATAGGCTGCGGTCCCGAGTCTGGCAAAATAATTTCTATCAAAATTCATTCGCCACATTTCTTCAGCAAATTCCATAAAATTGTCCGTAGTTTGATTTTATCAAAATTAAGGCGCGCTGTCGATTTTTGTATCCCCGTTTGCTGGCTGGTAACAGTACAGGCACTGCTCCAGTCGCACTGACGGCGTTTTCTCGGGTTGGGTTCCTGAATGAATTGTACTTCCGGGTTCGCGGCAAGTTCAAAATGGCGGTGTTTCTTCGGGTGCGAATCGTGAGTGGCGCGTTCATTTAAACTGTTTTCGAGTACGGATCGTGTATAAGTTATGGGGTAGGTACTTCTTGGATCCTTATAACATCTTCTAACCATGTAATAAGGGTTAAAAACGCGTGAGACAAGGACTTTAAGTCCTATCTAATGCTTACGCTTGGGTTTGCCTATTGACTATGTTTAGAATGACGACATTCTGACATTTGATGACGCGATTTATTATCAAAGTATTTAATGCCAAAAGAACAAAAACACAAAACAAAATCAACAGTTTTCAAACTAAATACTAATTATAGTATGCTTTTAAACAAAAATCGCATCGAATATCATATAAGTTCGTTAATGTCGCAAAACAAAAACTTTCTTGCAGCTTTTTGGCAAATTGTGTCGAACCCCAATGCGTTTATTTTTGAGTGTGCTGGTGTAGCAATATGACGTGATTTTATTGTGTGCTGGTGTAGCAATATGACGTGATTTTATTGTGTGCTGGTGTAGCAATATGACGTGATTTTATTGTGTGCTGGTGTAGCAATATGACGTGATTTTATTGTGTGCTGGTGTAGCAATATGACGTGATTTTATTGTGTGCTGGTGTAGCAATATGACGTGATTTTATTGTGATAGGTGCAAATTTCACAGTGCGTACAGCGCTACCACTGGCCTTCTCCTAGCCCCACAGATTCTATTTAAAAAAACGAAATTTTGTTCGCAGCTGCCGTATCAAATATATTTATGTGACATTTTGCTCATAAACAGTTAAATAACCCTAATTTATAATCATATATGTATCTTCCATTTCTGCCGAGCGACCAGTCTCCGCACTTTACTTGTGCAACTTTTAGGCCTATAGGGCACGCAAATACATTTACATGTACGGTTGAGGAAAAGTCGTCATAGATGTCAAAATCAAAACAGCATAACACGTCCTCTTCCACAAAGACATTTGCAATTTTCCTCTTTCTTCGAGTCATTCTTTCAACTCAAAAACGATGTCGCAAGCTCATTGGCTACAAAATATCAGTTATTCAGCTAAATTTACAGACCGGTTGGTAAGGTTTGACATACATGTACATGTAACCTTAACTTGCTACTGCAAGCGTGGATAGCCGACTCTAATTCATTATCGTTCTCATGTGGTTGTAAATTTAGTTTCCGCAGCGCATTCGCGCTTCGCTCTCATTTGTGACTGGTAAAGTTGACGCGATTTTCAAAATCTAGAATATATTTTCGCTGAAAAGATCGTTTGCACTCATCCCTGAAACTACTGCCAAACACGGAGTTGTCATCAGGATCGATGTGATTCTTCGTAAGATATGGTAGCGGTTTTCATCACTAAGCGATTTTACATTTGTGGTAACCTTGTCAACTTTGTCGTCTGCTCACGGCTTTGAGGAACTGTTGGCTGTTACAGACGAGCGAGAGTTGTTTGTTTGTTTTAGCTGATGAATTCTCTCCCGATTCTGCATCGCCCATTTTGCGCTTGACCAAAGATACTATATCCCACTTAGGTAACTATAAAATCTTTGGCTTGACGTTGTTGACAACGGCTCTAGAAGTGGAGCATGCATGCTAAGAACTGCTTAAAACAGTCTCAAGATCTTGGGACTCGACTTTTGCCTTCTTGAAAAACTAATCGATAAGTTTATAGCTTTTTCCTGTTCTTTTTGTGTTCACTTTCTCAAGGTTCAGGGCGACGCAACTATAGCTGCCTGCTGTTAATCGTACTGCTTTGTACCTACATGTACATGTAGTACAGTTGTATGCTCTGATAGGCCGAAACATATAATAAATGTTATATTAATTTTTACGTCGATAAGCCTCCTAAAATGTAGCAGATTGTTACATTTTACGCAATTGTCACACTTACACATTTAGAGAGTAGGCTCGGACAAAAAGCGGCCCATTTAGAGAGTAATTTTGTGTAAAAATTCACATTTTTGCACAGTTCTGTTCCAGAAATTCAGAAAAGGCACCCTTTTGGAGAGTATTTTTGCTGTGAAAAACACCCTTTTGGGCGGCACTTTTCGTATACCTCTTCGGACTGACAGGGCATGAATATGGGGCTACCCATTATCATTTTTATTACTATTACATTACTATTACTACTATTATTGCTATTACTATAATTATTACTTTCACTACTATTACTCGTTATCGTTGTCGTTATTTGCTATAGTTATTATCATTAATATTTTTTAATTTATTTAACAAGGACACCGTGCAATATACACAATACATGTTCATTAATATGCTAATACATCATGGTCCTCAAAGATTTTTATGGTTCAATGTTGTCGCCGGGCACTCAGTGCTATTTCGAAAGGATTTCAAAGAGATTCCTAAGTTCAGCCGTAACGTTATGAGAGAAAAGTCTTGACACCTGTGGATGCAGAGTAGGTCTACTTTTTGGAAACGAGGAGGTTGAGATTTAAAATCTTGTTAACACATGCGCCAACTTAAAAATTTCTGAACTATCGGCAAGCACGGTATTGTTTGACAATATAACCCTTCTGTAGTTTGCCACGAGGAACTGAATTCAGACTGTAACCTTTCGACTTACATCCAAACGTGAGGATACCCACTGTGTATCTTCTTGAAAACAATGCATTTTTTTAAAGAACTGTGACTCGTTCCACGATGATGTGTAAGTTCAAAATAGCGTTAAGTTGAATTCTGGAGGCAGACATTTTTCGACAACTAACGACTAATCGGCTGCTGGTAATAGACATACAAAAGGACACGCAACATTTTTATGTGGAACGGGTGCCAATATGAAAAACACAGTTTAACAGAATAATATGAAATAGGTTTCAGTAAAAGTGGCCGCGTAGGCGGCGCAGCACTGAAAAAAGTTTGAGGCTATAGTTCCCTAGACGCCATCATTGTGGTGCACTGGCCCTAGACCATGGGCGGCGCATAATAGGGGTCTGAGGGGGCTATAGACCCACTTTTTCAGTGTGGGGATATAGACCCGCTTTTTCAGTGCTGCGCCGCCCATGGATTGTATGAAACAAAAACGGCCAACGTTGAAATCAACAGTGTTTAATATAAGCTTTTAATGCAATGTATCAATAGGGTTAATGTACCTTAATTCCCTTATCTGCGAGCTGTAACACAAAAATGGCACCTCATGGGACACGTGACTTCACGTCCATTAATAACAGAATGTCCAATCTGTCTTTATTTATATGTACTTCGAATTAACGTGCATTAACCAAATAGCAAGTTTAATTCATATTTTATCTTAAAAAATAGTAGAAAGAGAAAGTGCATGCTTTTACAGTCCGAAAGGCTGACAGTCAGCTTTTTTGGACTATTGCCCCTTTAAACTATCGACCTAGACCAGGTTTGAGCAAAATGATCATGTTCTTTCCGAGTGCAAAATATTTTCTATTTCCCCAGTATACATGTCACGGTTACCACCACTATTTCAGACAGGTTTGATATAACTGATAGGAACAATGATATTTCTTTCTGGTTTTAAGCTGTATAAAACACATTACTATGCCGCCACTTTTTTAACCTATTGGCTCGCCCTTCTCAAATGAGGCGATACTTTGCTTTTGCTTTGGCAAAATTTTTCAACCTGCCGGAAAATTAATGCGTGTTTTCATTTCCTTCCACTACAATGTTAAGAAATTGTCATTCGTAACTAAGGTGGTAAGCATAACCCATCCGCATCAGAAGCTTTGGTTTTGCTCCTTTTGTATGGAGCCGGTCAGTTACTGCATTAGCAATGACTCCAAGGCAATAAAATACTCACTGGCTGAAATAAACCAAACTATCGTGGACTAAACCTAGTGATTTTGTTTTTTCTATCAAATTGGCTTCCGAAATTGAATTCTACATGAAAATTTTTATTGTTGTCGTTTGTTCCCGAAGAAATACGATAAATATTGGCCAAATACGATGCCATTGTTGTGCTTACCAAGGAAAGTGTGTTTACTGTAATGCCGGATACGACCTGAGCGTCAACAAAAGATTGTAAGAACGCTTTAACAATAAAATGACTTGTTAAACTGGTCCTGGGAACTCCGTTTGTGTGGAGTTGAAACTGTACGCTGTCTACATTTTTGACCATACCATAAAACTACTCATGTTTAAAAAACATAGAAAGCACATAACGGACAAATCTATAAATTTGACCTGGCACATTTGATAGAATTTCATTCATACAACCCGAGAAAAAGGCGTTAAAGTGTGTGAACGGTTTTCCTCCGTTTGACAAATACCATGCAAACTCGTGAAACATGACGTCGCTTTCGTAAAATGTAACAATGATACATTTCTCGCACGTGCATTCGACGTAAATTGTAACAATTACAGAGAAGATCTTAAACCCAGCCGTAGAGAGTCTAAAGCCGCGCACCGTACCAGTGACTACTGGCAACTCATCGGAGACTCAACTTTAAGATCCTTCGCTACAGAGATACTAAAACTACTTGATGTTTCCGGTGAGTCCATTCTTTCTTGAATGATGTTTAGGTAAATTTCCAGTTTCTGCATTGTCTAATTTTTTCCAGTCGCGACACACGTCATTTTAACATATATAAGCCTATATGTATGTATATGTATATAAAATCAAGTACAAACTGGTATTCATTACGTTGTTCACAGAATCCATTTTCACGTTTCAGATATGGCTTGTGTTCCAAAGCAATTTCACCTAACTTTAGCCAATAACTGTTGAAGTAGTGGAATGCCAAAAGAGTTACGGGGCCACATAAAGGTGTGTACAAAAACAAAATCATCTCGTTACCCTGCTACTGTGTAAAGAAAAATGACTAACAAAAACTACACCTTCTAATTTCTTCTGAAAAGCAGACAGATCGGATCACTGTTAACATTTAAAATCGACTGATCCATTGAGTGCATCATGCTATAAATTACATTTTTATTAAAGAAATTAATAAGTGTGGGTGACTAGGCAAATTACCATTTCTCAATACATACATTTCCAACGTTACTGAACAACTGAACACAATTCTCGTATAGGAAAATATGTCGCTTACGTGGATTTTACACAAATACGAGCCGCCACACAGAACTCGCGTGTATGGCCCACTGGATCCATATAAGAGTGCCGCAATCTTCGATAAAAAATGTGTCCACTAAGGTCTAAAAACGGCATGCTGTCTATGTGACCTTGAGTTAAATATTTATAGCTGACACCAAACAAATTCCGCAAGAAAAATAATAGCTAATAACATAGTTTCTTTTTGTAATCCCCTTTCTTGCAATGTCAGAAAGCAAACAGATGCCGGATTTTATTTACTTGAGGGTTGTCAATTACCACCACCGTGTGTTCTTGAACATTCTTTTCCAGTAGTCTACGTCAAGAAAATCGCGGAGAAAAGAGTCGAAAAGTTCGTAATCGTCTGCAAGAATGTGAACAATGCCGTTGGAGGCAACGAGGTTTTGTTCAACAAAATCCGAATGCATATGATAATGCCTGGAAAAAAGCGAGCGTAGAGGGCGCCAGCCTCCAAACGAAATGTCTAGTCCGGCCAATGTACGGTGCTTTCTGCGTTGGTAAAAATATCCACGATTGGCGCAGACAGGTCCTGAAAATAGAACATGTATTTGGCAGAAAATGCGCTCGAATTGTGCAGCTTTCCTTCACCATGACGTTTATCTTAGTACATGTTCATGTATCTCACAAACATGTACACAGATATACATGCAATTGAAAGTCCGGATGTCATAATTATGTACACCGATACTTGTAAATGCATTATAAATTTCTCACGTTTGAAATCCTTCACGACGAAATTCCTAAGCACTCGAAATGCATAGGCAAAACAAATGCTTTAAAACATAAAATTTTCCTGTAGGAAGCGGGTGAGTGCACATGCTACCAATAATGTGCAGGGAGCATGATGAGACCGTGAGGACCGATGATTTTTATATTCTAGACGACAATTTTTAGATAATAAAACTATATTATCCGGGGTTCAATCATATGTCGCCTTTTCCTGTTGTTGTCGAAATTGTATTTCATTTGATATCAACTGGGAGCCTGGCAGAGAGGGGCCCGATGGAACCAACAACTGGGAACTTGACAGAGAGGGACCCGATGGTACCAGCAATTGGGAACTTGACAGAGAGGGACCCGATGGTACCAACAATTGGGAACTTGACAGAGAGGGGCCCGATAATACCAACAATTGGGAGACTGGGAGAGAGGGACCCGATGGTACCAACAACTGGGAACTTGACAGAGAGGGACCCGATGGTACCAACAATTGGAAACCTGGCAGAGAGGGACCCGATGATACCGCGAGATATCGCCTTATATTTCCTACAGGAGCACGTGATGTTGACTAGATTATTCTAGCTGCGAGACTGTTGTAAAACGACGCACCGAGTTTTTAAAAGCTTCTCTTGTGCTTTTCATAACATAGGCTAAAAACTCACCTTCAATAAAATGCGCTTTTACAAACTCGTTTAATTCCTTGTCATCAGGAAACATCTCATCAATGCTATCATGGGAAAGTCTGTCGAAAGCCTAAAATCATAACGAGTAACGCCCAATCACTTGCCGGCTATGATCATCTTTAAAATTTGCCCACCTATACGAAGTCAACACTCAAATTGCGAAGACATGTAAATCAAAGCACATATGCCATATCGTGTAAACATCCTCGAAAGAGGCGGAATAGTCATTACCTTTATTACAGAAAGAAGTCGGCTGGAATTCTTGCTCTCAGTTTTGTATCGAAAACGCAAAACCGGTATAGAACGATATCTACAATTTTGTGGATTTTGCGACGGCTTATTTAAGAGGTTCTGTTTTTTCTACCCATTAATTATCCCCGTTGTAATGACATCACGCATCACGTAGGACCCTAGGTTTAGGTATTGATCCAGATTTTTATTTAGTTTGTACATTCTTATGTAACACAGATGGGGCTTCAGCTTATTACCCGAAATCCCCGTTTCGCGCTACAGTTTTCAATATTTGTGTTTGTATTCTCCTTCAGCTTGAGAAATTAGCTTTGGTTACCATAATCTAAATCGCAAACGTGTGTCACCGTAACCCATGAAATGTATATTAATTGCCTTTATGTTACTTTTGCATTTTCGACGTCACTCACGTGGTCGCTTGGTGCGAAAACGGTGTAATTTCCTCCTTTTTCAATTATCTCTGGTACTTCCGACCTCTCAAGTAGTCTGGTAAAAATCGCCAAGTCATCGCGTGACCGCAGGACTTCCAACAACGACTGGTCGGGTATCTCTAGAACCTAAATGACGAGACGGAACGAGCAGTTAATTTGTCAGATAAGCACGGGGAATTAGTTTACTGTAACAACAATATCTTTGCAAAGAATCACACAAACAGAATGCATAAAACAGCGTCTATAGTTTTTACATGGTTCTGTCTTGGAGAAGTGTGAACCTTGAAATATTCCATAGGCCACATTATTCCTTTAGGACGCACATTTGCAAGACACATTTTCGTTAAACGCAATATGCATATAATTGGCTAGAGAATTAACTGGAATTTCTGACCTTAAGTCGAAATTATCTTGTCCTCACAAGTAGTGGACAACACCATCAGAGTTTGAGGTCTGGCGGTAGTCCATATCAGCAAACTCTGACGCTAAGTTGGACTAACGTGATGCTATTCTCAGTGGTTGAATCGGAAATCACTTATTTTTACTTTCGATGTTATTTAACTCGTTAGCGAATGAGTGCAGCCAGAGCGGCCAGTACCTTCTGCTGGCGGTGAAAAAAATTGGACACTACAAAACAAATAAAAAAACATCTCCGATAAATACCTGATTGATAGGATAGAAATTGCCTCCTAACACCTTCCTCTCTTCGGCGGAACCCCTCACATTGCATTGAAGCTGCAGGCGTTTCTAAACAGTATCAAAAGGCACAGGGCTACACGTATACATTGTATCTAGCACAGTCGGAATGGTAAATGCACAAATCTGTTACAAAAACAAGTTGTAGTTGTTTCAGTTAGAGGCTATTATTTGGCTTACATGACCTGGCAATTCTACAAAGATTTATCCCAGGTTTGGCTTCACATGTTAAGACATTTAAAATGCCCCGAAAATAATGGACTTAAGTCAAAATCACGAATCTACCTCGCAAACGCCCATAGAGGTAGCCATTTGGCCAGCCATGTGGCATCCCGCACGAACAATGACTTGGGTATATCGAGCCAAATTACTCCAACGTGCGATTCATTTCGCGAAAAGTGACTTACCACTGTTAGGATATAGGCCAAGTAATTGTTGAGACCGAAATTTTGGCTAGGTTAAGACCAAAGACGGAAAGGGTTTATAGATTCATGTCGAAATGTTCAGCTGACTAAAAACAAAAATGGGTATTTCAATCTCATCAAATCGGTTTCTTAATATTCCTTACCGTGATGGGATTTTCTTTCCATTGCCAGCTAGAACACCGATGCCATCAGTGAATCAATAAAACGCTGCAGAGACAATTAATATTGGCCAATCTTAAAATTACGAATTCTACAATGGTACTTGCGCGGATTGCCTGTGAATTGAGCTGCCGGTTCTTTCGGCAATAAATCAGATCGGGAGAGCGTGGTTATGTTTTAAATTCCAAAGTGCTTCAGTTAAGAATTCAACGCTGGATTGAAATGTAGCTTTAAATATATATATGTATGTTTCACTACAATGTACGACAGCTGAGCGAAGGAAAATGGGTAGTTCTGACTTGTCAACCAAGAAAATAATTCCAGTCAACTATGGCGCGGATATGAGGAAATACATCGATAGTCCGCCATAACCGCCCCACAACCATTGACTGCGAATTAAAGCGTAAAGAGGATTTTACGATGCGCTTAAGGCACTTGCAAAGTCAATCAACGAAATAACGAGAAGAAAGACAAACGACTGAGATCGCTTGTGGCTGATAAAATCTGGTAGCAATTCTTCAGCACAATCAGCCAAATGTAGGTATTGATAAACAAGAACAATTTGAAAGAAATCCACAAAAGTTTATTTTCTTTTCATTAATAGTGTCTAATATATAGACCTAATTCACGCCGAAAGGAGGCGCGTTCAAAAACGAGGGTCGCTACGATAGCTCTGTTGGCTGCGCTTATCGGCATAGTTGTACTCCGCGTTGCTCGAACGGCTAGAAAGATTATGGACACTCAACTGTCTGTTTACAATCCCTGAGGACTTTGAGATTCGGAAGCGTTGGGTCGTCGCCATACGCCGCGACGAAGGAAAATATGTCCGTGTGAAATTGATAAATGTTTTCGAAAAGTTAGATTATGTTTTGTCATCTTGGTTGCCGAGCATAGCAACGACTACGGGTTGAAACGTGATGCATTTTTCTTTCCAAAAAGGACAGGTCCTCAATCCCTCGATTTTGGGGACAAATATCGGCCCTATTCCCCTCTCAAAAATATTGAAAAATCATGCGAAATTCCCCCATGAGGCCTAAAACTTCACCTAGTGATTGAAAATTTCTCTCCGACGGTTCAAATCACCTGTAACCACAGAGGTGACAATTTGAAAAAGCAGAGCCTATGAGAGCTTGCAACAGGGCGGGGGTGCTGTTGATGGTGATCGGGAGGTAGATTTTTCACCTCACTTGGAGAAACGTTCCCCTCTTACAAGGCCGCACAGGCACCTTTCCACTCGGATATGAACGAGGCCCCTGAAGAAACATGTTAACTATGCTTGTTCCAGGGGTGATCCAGAATTTTGAGTTGGGGGAGGCAGGGTAGAATATTAGCCAGGATTTTGTCATACATTCGCGCTCCTGAACTGCCAAATGGAATCTGGTAAAATTTTTTGGGGAGCATATTCCCCTTGGCTCCCCTCTAAATCCGCCACTGTGTTCTGTCCAGTTAACTTAAATTGAGCTCTAAAACGAGGCTATGCTTTGGACGAAAGAATTACATGTACATGTAGGTGTTTTAATTTTAAAATTCAACTTGGTCCAGATTGATATTTAGTGAAACCTAACACATGAAATAGACGTAAGAATTATTAAAACCAAGAAAGCAGAATTGATGGTCAAAAAAATTATTTTCAGTTGCGAGCCAGGTTTTTATATTAATAAAAATATATTTAACAAGATCAATTATTCTTTCAGATCAATGACAAATCAACTTTTAGTCCAGGTAGTGCCTACCTCACCAGGACCTAGGCTATGCTTGAAGCTAATACTCTTGATCAACAAATTAAACCAGATGTGACTAACTGCACATGACAGCAAAATGCTACTGCATGAGCCACCACTGTCGAATATATCTTCAACTAGTCAGATGACCTGGTTCGTGTAGAAAGCATTTTTATCAAGAATTTATAGGAAGCATAACTCTGCATTCAACCTACCTGATCCGTAACACTACGATCGCCGCAAATAGGTCATATTTACTTTTCATGTTTCGAACCTAATTTCCGAAACAAACTTATACCCTTTCGTCAGACAACTCTTTGGTGCATTGACTTGTTATCTAATGTATTTTTCTACGTTTCTGTGGTTAATTGTTGACACATTTTTTAAGATTTAATATCCAGGTTGGACTCCAAAGACCGGCCATTTAACTCGCGCAATGTCAACTTCCATTTTGTTTATGGCAGTGAGCCTCGCTTTGGATTATAATGTCCGCCGCGCGAATTAGGGACCCGTTCCAACAAAACTGACTTAGCTAAGACAAATCCTAAATTTTAGTAAATTTTAAAATAAAAGTTAAATTTGTCTCAAAACCAATTCAAGAAAGAGATCTTAAGTTTGAATTAATAGTGTGACGTTAGTTTCGTCTTAAATTTCACTAACTAACAGAATGTGGAAGTTTCAAAGTTCGGAATTTAAGACAAATCTTTAACTTAAGTCAAAAATGAACTTAAGTCAGTTTCTTGGAACAGGCCCTAGGTCTATACATTGAACTTGCGGAACATTGGTACGTGGGAGCACGTGACGTAAGGAGAGGCCTGGTCGAATACCTAAGACGCTTTCTCATTCTTAACATTAGATCAACAGTCACGCAGAGAGGAAGTAGTTTTCCGCGCCTGATTTGGACCCATTTTGATAATGTACCTTTATATGGTAACGATTTTAGTATATTACGATCAAAACAGATCGTGGAGAATCTATTGATGTAAGAGAACGTTCGCAATGGACTTATGCTGTACACACGTAGCAACTATAACAATGATGGGCGTGGCCAGACTGCGCATTTAAGAACTGTTCATTTGCATTTTGCCCTAAAAGTTACCATGGTTGTTATCGGCACGTCAGAGACGCAAGAATAAAACAATGCGACCAAAAATAAAATCCCCTAATGACACACGCTAAAACAGAGAATGTAGTTTTTTCCTCAGGTAATAACTTCCAAGTGTTTTAGTGAACTTACTATTCCAAATTCTCTGTAGACGCGCAGATCAATAGAGTGAGAGGGTAGAAGACTTTGCAGAGACGTCGATTGTGTGAAATTCTCTTCTGAGACCATTGGAACGACCACATGGTACAACAGCAAATTACGTAGTGCGTCCGGGTTAGATTGTCCATGACGACGGAAGTAGGCCTTCATTGATATGAACAGATGAGAACGGAGTTAGCACGAGATACAAGTAGACCAATCGTAGTCAACGTGGTAACAAAACAATGGACGGTAATAGCATAGATTTAAATATCCTAAATGAAGTAGCGTGCAGAAGGATGGAGGGGGGGGGGGGCACGGCCCCTGGCATCCACATCAGGGGGGCACATAATCACTATAAAAACTATTTGGAATTGTGACTAATTTGTAGTAAAATTGAATAAAGTTTCTATTATGTGTTAAACTTTTTTACTTTACGTAGAGCTAGAGACCATGCATTTGAAAGGGATATGCATTAAAAAGTCACCCCCCGGGCATCGCCAACTGCAGGCTGCGTCACGCCGTTAAGATTACATGGTCCTACGCGTTTTGCAGCGACATCTGGTTTTATCGTAATCTATTTTGCGCGAGGTATGCTACGAGCTACGTTGCAGAGTAAAACAAGATACATGTAAGGGTTGCAGAATAATGTCATTTATTATGACGCAAGCAGCAGAGATAATGAAGGCAAGACTTTGCAAGAAGGAAACAGGAAAAACGCCATGACGGCAGAACAGGAATACTGACATGGCAAACAAAAGTAAGACGGTATTTTGGATCAAAACTCAAACACGAAAATACTATACAGCCTGACGTACATTTGGAGGTTTAAAGCCATCATGCATTGCAAATGGGACGGGACATAGTACTCAACGATGTAGGGTAACAAGCACCTGTTCTAATAATATATTATAAGCAGGAAATTAGGAATGGGTTATACGCTTTTGGGTATCAATTTATTTCCCGAGGCCAGCATTCTAGAAATTAAATAAGTCTCATGGCCAGGAAATGACTAAGACTATGCATTTACCACCCTGAGTAAAGTACGGGAAGTTAAATTTGTTTAGAATATTTAGCGACGCCGTCGTGTAGCGTTGTAATACCATAGGCCGATTTAGGGGGGGGGGGGAA
>NMRA01001124.1:0-32775 GCA_002633005.1 Phoronis australis | reverse complement strand
AGGGAAATGTTGAGTTTATTAATTAACCCCGGTAATTAACATTATACGGCGGAAACAAGATTTAAATGTGTGCAGTTTTAGTGTGTTTGGGGGGGGCTCAGATCCAATTTCAAGTGTCAAATTCGGAACGAAACTATGGCTAAGTATAGGCTCTCCCGCGATATCCCAGGCGACCGGCAGTGGCGCTGCGCACTACGACTCCGTTTCCGTCGTCTGCTTCACTGTGCAATGAAGAAAATTACTTCATTTTTTTAAAGAAAATGGAATCTGAGAGACGATGAAAAAACAGAAGCTGCTGGTAAGATGTCAATTTTAATCGAAGCCTTAGTGAATCACTCAGAAACTCATAATTCTCTCTTTGTCAAACCTTAACTTAAGACGATTTCCAAAGCAATCGCGTCATTAATGCCAATACAAAAAACGGATTTGGTCTTTTGGGCAATAGAAGACTATTTTAAATACAACAGATTTGTTACGAACTGATTGCACAAATATAAAAAGTGTAATAAGCATTACAAAAAGAAGTAGGTTTCGCGCGCAAACGCTGTGGACCATAAACAACTAGATCTCGTATTATCAAGAACGTGAGTGAAGTCGTGGTGGTGCATTTGTAAAGCACGCGAGCACTAATCGTCAAATCGTGAGTTCGAGTCTGTGATCGTTGCCGTTTTCATGTTTGACACGTGCCTTTTTTTTCTTTGCCTTTTTTCTTGGATAATACTTCAGGAATCAAGGAAAATGCTTGATTTTTAGAGGAAAAACAGAAAATTTTCCTGGGCGGGAGGGGAGCCGAGCCCCCTCCCGACCTCCCCCCATTCGGTGCTATGCGCATCTAATCGTGCTTTGCACAAATTTTTCAGACAAAGTGTTGCCCCCCCTTGTGATATCCTAGATCCGCCACTGAATACTACATGTATGAAAGCGTAATGAAACAAAATGAAACCCATTTGATTATGTTTCCTACATGTCGGGTATTACCCACCCCCCGAATATAAGACCACCTCCTCGTTCGGCTTGGTGTCGCATAATTATGGGCCCATATACTCGGGTAGGTTCCCTGTTTTCTAATGCACAAACCTACCTGCTTGGTAATAAGCTCACTGTTTTAGATGAAGATTTTCTTGCAACACAACACAAACTGTCAAATTTATCACATTGAGCAAACTGTCGTAAAATGTCATTGCGAGAGTTTTTAGTTCGTGAGATTACAGCTGCCGCAGCCTTCAAGTTGTCACGATATAATCAAAACGTAAGTGGGCGCAGTAACACGTTGAACATATCTTCTTAGTCCTAGGGTACAGTATACATGTACGTGGTTCTGGTTCTCGTGAAACCACTTGCCGACCAGGAGAGTCGCAGGGAAACTCAAGGCGACAGGACAAATAAGACCATTTCTCCCTGCACGTGATTGACGGGAATAGTAACGTGGGCACTTAACGATGACGACGACGCTTCAGGTTGTTTTAAAAATAACGGCAGTTTTTGCTTCGAGGTTATGTACAAACTAACAATTTGCGACAGGTTGTGGTCCAACAACACACCCTCTACAAGCAAAGCTGCTTAGAAAAGCAGGTCACAACAGCGCCCGTTGATCGATATGTTTCGTAAGGAGAAGCCAGGGAACTTTCTGTACTTGCAGCCTAAATGTTTTTTCTTTGCTTTTATTCCATTCCGTCAGCTGAGCTAAATCGGTTGAGATTAGCCAAAATGCTGTATGATGATTGGAATTTTTGAAACCGAGCGAAAGAATGTGAGCTGTAGAGTGCTTGTGAATTGCCTAATTACCTATTACTAATTATGAATAATTCAGTTGGACGTACCTGGTTAAAACTTTACGTTGCAAGTATCGCAACTGTCCCCTTCTATAGGAGATGGTTTTCTGACGATCTTCCCGAACTTCCTGTGAGACTGCACTGGCGCGACCTTTGTTGGACGAAATGTCCTCTGCCAGGTTTTTAAATAGATACAATCTGGCTCCACATTTCACTCACTACTCACTACCTAGGTGGCGCCAGTACAGTGAGTGTCACAGGAAAGGCAGGAAGATCTGAGGCCACCAGTAGCTCTGTTTATTTTTGTGACTTTTTGAACTGCTCGTGCGATTTCAAATCGTTCTTTCTGTTTACTTCATTTTTGTTTCATGAAATAATTCGTTACAGTGATTTCATTTGCACACAATGCTTAAATCCCTGAAAAACGGACTTAATGACTAACTTTTGTGCTTTTTCGAGAGCAATTAATGCGTAGAAAAAAATATCAAAGCGCCGTTGAGGACTATTTTGTTATATAAATCAAATGCTATTTTAAAAATAGATGACATTTAAGTGCGTCGGAAACTTACTCTAAAAGCTCCGTTGGTTGGAAGGAACATCGTGAAATTTCGTAGTTGCTTAATCAAGTCTGTCATCATTGCTTCATTGATGAGTTCGACGGCAGTGGAATAATCCATGGATTGCATGACGCTCAAAATGTCCTTCGCTGAAAAGACGGATATCATATCCTTAATTTTGTGCTCAACATGAGAGTTAAAACTTGACAATGCGAAAATTATGCGAATGTTAGATCACTGTGATATATGAAACTGGTGCAAATATTCGCTTTAATAGGAGATTTTCGAAATAACCCTGCCATATTGAAATTCATTGGTCCGCGATCAGGTCTTTGGTGGACAGGCATTCAGCGCCCCCTGCAGATTTCATGTTTTCAATCCTAAGCCCCACACAACTTTTACGATCCCTATTCAGCACGCCCTTTGTTTTGATGTGGATCTGAGCTAATGAAGTGGAAAGGTAATAGCTAGCACTACTTTCTTAACAATGGTGGTCGTTATTACACTCAAACTGTTTTTCTCTGGCATTTGCACAGAGTTAAAGCCTGCAATGTGGAGAGTAGTTTTAACTTGTTACATTTTAAATATCACAAAAAGACTAAAAAGTTAATTTGCGTTGATCTTCACCAAGGGCCACTTCCCAAAGGAACGTTCTTTGTAAATGTTTCATACCTGTTTTCATTGCTTTATTTTAATACTCCTGTCTACTTGCCTTTTGTCTTACCGGTTGGGTTGCTATCTTTTTATTTTGTGTTTAACCGAAGCATCAATACAACTTAGACGTCAGTTAATTCTGAACCAATCCCTGAATTTTCCAGAGTACAGCTACACCAAACATGTCACAGCAAACCGTAACTCCACGTGCCATTAGTTCAAATTCAATCTTTTTTAGAACTCAAGTCATAAAATATCTACAAATGTGCAAATATACTGATAGCCAAACTGAAGATTTCGAACCTCAGGACAATTTTGGTTGCAGTAACTACATCAGTATTCTTAGCTTTTCCTTATCATGGAAAATGAAATCACAGCTCTTGCCCACCGATCAACCTCATCCACTGCTTGCACTCTCTCGTTAACTACAAAGCTAGTCATCTTAGTTGTCTTCACAGGTGTTCCATTACAACTACAAGTTTACTATCGAAATTGGCGCATTTCCGCGAATAGCAGTTTTCCGGTTAGTATACTAATCCTGGAGTAAAGTAGTTCGGCGTGCACTGGGCCATACTGAGCGATGTTTTAAAAATTAGTTACATCCAATTTAGTCACTGTGTGTTGTTCATAGATGTTTCAATGTAGCTTAGTTGTATATTAAAAGAATAATTCACGAGATGTTGTTAACTCTGTTCAGCGTTTGTAAATCACCGAGTGTATCAATACGCACAGCCGTTTATCTTCTATCGCACCCAATGTTTGTAGTTTTTAGCTTAATCGTTCATCGATTTTTAAAATTCGAAAACCAAGCTTGGTTGTTTTTTCCATCTAAATACAGCTGTGGTATTTGTTTTTAACGAAAACTGTTGGTAAATGCGTTTTGAAAATTCGACAGTATGTACAGGCAGAGGTGTTTACTAGTTGATGGTCGGGTAATTACACTTCATTGGGTCTTGCTCGCAACGGACAATGTGGTCATCTCAGCTGAGTCCGGCTCTGGCGCCGCGCTCTCGTTGATCCCGGTAAAAGCCGCTCCGAAGGACGAGCGGTGAAAAGTCACGCATATCCTTAGAAATGCGTGACTTTCATGTAAGGGTATTATTCACGGCATGTAATGCCTTTCCTGCTACCATAATGAAGGCAAAATTCCAATACTGTGCGGCGGGGTGTACTACAATGCCTTATGGAAAGAAGGCAAACCTCTTGGAATATGAATGGACACAATCCAAGCATTTCCCACTGCGAAGAAGAATACGCGACAAAGTCAGTGGCTGCGGCTGATAAAGCGGGAGAATTTCAATCCCAGCCGGTGTCAAAAAGCTAGAATATATTGGTGAGAAATTTAATCAAACAACGGGGAGAACTGACAATGGGTATTATTCCTCTGTATTTCAAATTAATTAAGCGCTCTTTAGTAATTGAATTTCCGCCCACCGAATGTGAGTCGGGATTAAGCGGAAATACTGTATCTTGAAAAGTCCGCTATTATTGCCGAAATGACAGATGCTTGAAATTTATCAATTAACTCTTCCATGCGGTTGTCAAACAACTTTCTCAAGTGTTGGATGTCTGAACTGACAATTCTAGATGTTAAAACACTAAAATAATGGTGTGAGTTGCATTGATAACGTGTGGGATGATTCTAGACAATTGCGATAATTTTGGCATTGGTATGACACAAGAAAAAGGGCGGCTTACAGGTCACCCGAAACTAATAGTATATAACTCTTGAAATGAAAACCCACCAATATGTCAGTTTAAACGTCATTAATAGCTTCGATATTAAAACAACTTGAAACGTTATGTCAGAGATGATATTTCAGCAATACGTGGTCGGAATAATTTTGTCACCAAAAAAGAGGAATATCTAGTCACTGTATCGAAAAATTTTATACATTAGTGACCTCATGAAAGCCTTATAGTTTAGAGCCTGCTGTTAATCTGGCGTGTGAACCTTCCGCTGTTGCTATACCCTTTGATTAGCATCTCTCGCAAACTCACACGCTTATTGCGTGGTCTGCCCTCTAGGTCAAAGAAAATGTAAAAAGTCTGTATAAAGGGGACTAAATTGTACAGCTATATGTAGTAGTTGTTTTAAGTAAAAATGCCCACGCATATGGCTCCTGCATCGTTTTACCTGGATCTGGAAGTTTCGCCATTTTGAGAGCACTTCCTCGTCCAGGCCGAAATTGTCGAAGCATATACAGGTAACGGTACCCATCAGACAAGTGGAACTTGAAAAAAAATCGAGTTGGTAATGACATATTTTACCCCACGGATTAGAATCTAGAGGTTAAGAGCGTTTGGAATCTTCCCTCTGTTCTGTGATCATGAGAGTCGTGAATTTGTTGTTTCAGGGAAAAAAAGACAAACTTCTAATTATTGGTCATTTTGACATTTCGAATTTTTGGTGGACATACCAAGACACAAAGCCGCGACTTCTTTCCATTTCTTGAATTACAGTATCTATCAGAAACTCCATCGAGCGAACTTTCGGAAAGTCATTTTTGTGTCGTGAGACAGAGTTGAGTAAGAGCTCGGATGCATGAAACAGTCCCAAATAGGGACTCAACTAAGTTCCCCAAATATTTCGCGTATTTGTTTCGCTTTTTCACTGAGGGGTGTTATACGTGTCTATAACTTCATTGTGAGCTGCTCTTTGGTTGTTGACATTTTCTAATAATTTATAATTAGAAACCGAACTCTTTATTTAGTCAAAATAATTACAGACTCAGTCCTTAAATTACGGGCATTGCATGAAATGATGCGTATTTATTTGCACTAGTATTGAGAGAATTCAATATAGGGTTCACGTTTAATTTGCATCAAATACAAAAATTATTGACTCAAACAGCACAAGAAAGGACAAGCAGTGTTTTCCACAAACACACAGAAACCCAGTGGATTTAGGGAAATTACATGTAGTTGAGTCCCTATTTGGGACTGTTTCACGCAACCGGTCACTGTAGCCCCAAGGGAAGCAAGTGATTACCACAGCATCATTCGCGAGATTCCTGCACCAATGTTTTCTGGGTGAAAATGCCAGGACTTTTTGACAGGATTTTTGATATTTTTTGTCACCCACCTTGGTCAGGTACGAGAATGTCGTCAATCAGGTGGATAACTCCGTTTGTTGCAACGACGTCAGACAGTGTAATCTGAGCGCCATTCACGAACAATCTGTCGTCACGAGACCGTCGGAACTTCAGTTTTTCACCGGCCAAAGACCTGGCAATATTGTTCCCAATGCATGCCGAACACAGCGAGCCAGTCACGATGTGATTCTTCAATAGTGCTGGAAAAGATATACCATTTCATTATTTAAAACTAAAGAACGACCATAACATGAGTATAAGAGACTGCCTACAGTTTATATTGGTGCCTTGATCATTAAGTTTTGCATTCATAAGGAAGACAAGGTTACAACTGTTTGAGCTAGAGTTATGGCAAATCAATCGACCTACATTGCTTAATGATGCACATCGCTAAAAATGTTGGATCGTATTTCACTGAATTACGTGTATACATCTATCTTAACAACAAAAGAAACACAAACAAAACGTTTATTTCAAAATTCATAGGGCCACTGGCCCACAGTTCAACACATAAATATTCAAACAGTATAATCTCGTTCTATCATGAAATACTCATAATTTTCTATTTCTAACAACACATTGTGGTAATAGAAATTTCCGTAGGTCTGCAAGGAAAGGACAATCAACTAAAAAGTGTATCATTATAAAAGGTAAGTCGAGGCTAGTTAAACCAATCAATCAATCAATCAACGAAAACTTAAGAATGTGTCACATTTTGCTAACTTACTGACAATTGCAAAACTTTGAGTTTCACTGATTCGGACAGTAATGGCGAATTTGGGCTCTTTGTGTTGTCCGAAAACGTTTTATGTATCCAGATCTACCACACAAATCATGTTTTTATAGAGTAGACAACTGAATGTACAATATTCTGTCAAAAAATTGACCGATACATGTACTTAATGACTGAAACAATTGTGCTTGAACAACACAGACCCAGTGAAACGTCTATTATTAACATACATGTAGCGCTATCTTGACTGAAGCGAACTTAGGGACTTGAGGGAGTATACACTGGACACTTGGACACGCTGTTATCACTGATCTGAATAGGCCTTTCCAGTTGTGATTAATTAAACATAGAAATTAGGCCTGATCAGTTAGTGGATCTTTTGGACAGACAATCAAATCAGCTGATCTAAATGACAGCTATCTCCCTCAAAACTCGGGTAATTTTTGTGAGGAAAAAAGTTGTGTACCCAATTTTTTACAAGGAATTCAGATGTGAAGAGAGCTTCGTCCACACAAAGGGTGAAATAAAACGAAATTTTTTCAGGCAACTCTTAACATGGTCAGATTAAAGTACAATACAGAGTAATCGAACGGAAGGACGTCTGGTTTTCTAAACGTCCAGAGTTGCCTGACTGCCAACCGGCTCCGGACGGTCCATCACGGCAATATAAAGTTATGAAATACTTTTAAGTATACGGTTTGCAACTATGCTCCTCTATTTACATTTAACGCGTTAAAACAATAAAACATGATTGTTATACCTGTCAGACTTTCTGTGGATTCTAGAATTTCCCGGTCCAATTTTTCGAAAGCANATAATCACTATAAAAACTATTTGGAATTGTGACTGATTTGTAGTTAAATTGAATAAAGTTTCTATTATGTGTTAAACTTTTTTACTTTACGTAGAGCTAGAGACCATGCATTTGAAAGGGATATGCATTAAAAAGTCACCCCCCGGGCATCGCCAACTACAGGCTGCGTCACGCCGTTAAGATTACATGGTCCTACGCGTTTTGCAGCGACATCTGGTTATATCGTAATCTATTTTGCGCGAGGTATGCTACGAGCTACGTTGCAGAGTAAAACAAGATAAGGGTTGCAGAATAATGTCATTTATTATGACGCAAGCAGCAGAGATAATGAAGGCAAGACTTTGCAAGATGGGAACAGGAAAAACGCCATGACAGCAGAATGGGAATACTGACATGGCAAACAAAAGTAAGACGTAAAACATTCATCATAGACGGAATGTCCGTACACTGCATTTGTCAGACGGTATTTTGGATCAAAACTCAAACACAAAAATACTATACAGCCTGACGTACATTTGGTGGCGTAAAGCCATCATGCATTGCAAATGGGACGGGACATAGTACTCAACGAGGTTCGGTGACAAGCACCTGTTCTAATAAAATATTATATGCGGGAAATTTGGAATGGGTTATAAGCTTTTGGGTATCAATTTATTTCCCGAGGCCAGCATTCTAGAAATTAAAGAAGTCTCAGAAATGACTAAGACTATGCATTTACCACCCTGAGTAAAGTACGGGAAGTGTTATAAATTTGTGTAGAATATTTAGCGACGCCGTCGTGTAGAGCTGTAATACTATGAAAGCGTAGTGAAACAAAATGAAACCCATTTGATTATGTTTCCTACATGTCGGGTATTACCCACCCCCCGAATATAAGACCACCTCCTCGTAAAGATTGGTCTCGCATAATTATGGGCCCATATACTCGGGTAGGATTCCCTGTTTTCTATTGCACAAACCTACCTGCTCGGTAATAAGCTCACTGTTTTAAGATTAAGATTTTCTTGCAACACTACACAAATTTATCACATTGCGCAAACTGTCGTAAAATGTCATTGCGAGAGTTTGTAGTTCGTGAGATTACAGCCGCCGCAGCCTTCAAATTTTCACGATATAATCAAAACGTAAGTGAGCGCAGTAACACGTTGGGTACAGTATACGTGGTTCTGGTTCCCGTGAAACCACTTGCCGACCAGGGGGGTCGCGGGAAAACTCAAGGCGACAGGACAAATAAGACCATTTCTCCCTGCACGTGATTGACGGGAATAGTAACGTGGGCATTTAACGATGACGACGACGCTCCAGGTTGTTTTCCAAATAACGGCAGTTTACGCTTCGAGGTTATGTACAAACTAACAATTTGCGACAGGTTGTGGTCCAACAACACACCCTCTACAGGCAAAGCTGCTTAGAAAAGCAGGTCACAACAGCGCCCGTTGATCGATACACTGTATGTTTCGTAAGGAGAAGCCAGGGGTCTTTCTGTACTTGAAGCCTAAATGTTTTTTCTTTGTTTTTATTCCATTCTGTCAGCTGAGCTAAATCGGTTGAGATTAGCCAAAATGATGTATGATGAATGGAATTTTTGAAACCGAGCGTAAGAATGTGAGCAGTAGAGTGCTTGTGAATTGCCTAATTACCTATTACTAATTATGAATAATTCAGTTGGACGTACCTGGTTAAAACTTTACGTCGCAAGGATCGCAACTGTCCCCTTCTATAGGAGATGGTTTTCTGACGATCTTCCCGAACTTCCTGTGAGACTGCACTGGCGCGACCTTTGTTGGACGAAATGTCCTCTGCCAGGTTTTTAAATAGATACAATCTGGCTCCACATTTCACTCACTACTCACTGCCTAGGTGGCGCCAGTACAGTGTCACAGGAAAGGCAGGAAGACCTGAGGCCACCAGTAGGTCTGTTTATTTTTGTGACTTTTTGAACTGCCCGTGCGATGGCAAATCGTTCTTTCTATTTACTTCATATTTGTTTCATGAAATAATTCGTTGCAGTGATTTCATTGGCATACAATGTTTAAATCCCTGAAAATGGAGTTAATGACTAACTTTTGTGCTTTTTCGAGCTCAATTAATGCGTAGAAAAAAATATCAAAGCGCCGTTGAGGACTATTTTGTTATAAAAATCAAATGCTATTTTAAAATAGATGACATTTAAGTGCGATGGAAACTTACTCTAAAAGCTCTGTTGGTTGGAAGGAACATCGTGAAATTTCGTAGTTGCTTGATCAAGTCTGTCATCATTGCTTCATTGATGAGTTCGACAGCAGTGGAATAACCCATGGATTGCATGACGTTCAAAATATCCTTCGCTGAAAAGACGGATATCATATCCGTAATTTTGTGCTAAACATACGAGTTAAAACTTGACAATGCGAAAATTGTACGAATGTTAGATCACTATGGTATATGAAACTCGCTTTAATAGGAGAAGTGATTACCACAGCATCATTCGCGAGATTCCTGCACCAATGTTTTCTGGGTGACAATGCCAGGACTTTTTGACAGGATTTTTGATATTTTTTGTTACACACCTTGGTCAGGTACGAGAATGTCGTCAATCAGGTGGATAACTCCGTTCGTTGCAACGACGTCAGACAGTGTAATCTGAGCGCCATTCACGAACAATTTGTCGTCACGAGACCGTCGGAACTTCAGTTTTTCACCGGCCAAAGACCTGGCAATATTGTTCCCGATGCATGCCGAACACAGCGAGCCAGACACGATGTGATTCTTCAATAGTGCTGGAAAAGATATACCATTTCATTATTTAAAACTAAATAACGACCATAACACGAGTATAAGAGACTGCCTACAGTTTATATTGGTGCCTTGGTCATTAAGTTTTGCATTCAGAAGGAAGACAAGGTAACAACTGTTTGAGTTAGAGTTATGGCAAATCAATCGACCTACATTGCTTAATGATGCAAATCGCTAAAAATGTTGGATCGTATTTCATTGAATTACGTGTATACATCTATCTTAACAAAAAAAAGAAACACAAACAAAACGTTTATTTCAAAACTCATAGGGCCATTGGCCCACAGCTCAACACATAAATATTCAAACAGTATAATCTCGCTCTATCATCAAATACTCATAATTTTCTTTTTCTAACAATACATTGTGGTAATAGGAATTTCCGTAGGTCTGCAAGGAAAGGACAATCAACTAAAAAGTATATCATTATAAAAGGTAAGTCGAGGCTAGTTAAACCAATCAATAAATCAACGAAAACTTAAGAATGTGTCACATTTTGGTAACTTACTGCCAATTGCGAAAGTTTGAGTTTCACTGATTCGGACAGTAATGGCTCTTTGTGTTGTCCGAAAACGTTTTATGTATCCAGATCTACCACACAAATCATGTTTTTATAGAGTAGACAACTGAATGTACAATATTCTGTCAAAAAATTGACCGATACATGTACTCAATGACTGAAACAATTGTGCTTGAACAACACAGGCCCAGTGAAACGTCTATTATTAACATATCTTGACTGAAGCGAACTTGGGGACTTGAGGGAGTATACACTGGACACTTGGACACGCTGTTATCACTGATCTGAATAGGCCTTTCCAGTTGTGAGTAATAAAACATAGAAATTAGGCCTGATCAGTTAGTGGATCTTTTGGATAGACAATCAAATCAGCTGATCTAAATGACAGCTATCTCCCTCAAAACTAGGGCAATTTTTGTGAGGAAAAATGTGTGTACCCAATTGTTTACAAGGAATTCAGATGTGGAGAGAGCTTCGTCCACACAAAGGGTGAAAACGAATTTTTTCAGGCAACTCTTAACATGGTCAGATTAAAGTACAATACAGAGTAATCGAACGGAAGGACGTCTGGTTTTCTAAACGTCCAGATTTGCCTGACTGCCAACCGGCTCCAGACGGTCCATCACGGCAATATAAAGTTATGAAATACTTTTAAGTATACGGTTTGCAACTATGCTCCTCTATTTACATTTAACGCGTTAAAACAATAAAACATGATTGTTATACCTGTCAGACTTTCTGTGGATTCTAGAATTTCCCGGTCCAATTTTTCGAAAGCAGCGTTACTCGGAAGGAACATTGTGAAATCTTTCATATCCTCCAGCAACTTCTCAAATCCGATTCTACCAGCAACTGGGTAAGAAATCAAGTTAACATACATGTAACAGTTAATCTTCATCCATGAACTGGGAAACATTCCATTTGACGACAATGTATGGGAAAAATGCATCAATTAATTGACCAGTTCTGTGTTACTTGGTCCCATAGCCTATATTACAGGGATGGTCACGATATAGCTCTACCAGCTATCCAGGTGGAAGTGCATGAAACTGATGAAAGTGCCGTTTTATTCTTAATCGATGTTTGAATTTTAACTACAAAAGGCTGTTTTAAAAGCCAGTCAAACCATAGATCATGGAAAACAGGTTCGCAATTCCAATTTTTTTTTTTGTATGGAATTCCCGCGCCACTCTCTTGCAGCTCACAACTCAGCTTCCGGTCAGTGTGCAGACAATTGCCCGAAGTACTGAAAGCACGCGTAATACCAGGGGCCGCTACTGAACAATGACGCTCCGCGCGGTGGCGACGTTTAACAACTTGACACAGTTCTGTTTTGTCTTCGGGATCATTTGCCTCATTTTCCATGCCAACAAATTATCAGTTATGTGTTCTATACAGTTGTACAGTACCTTGGCAATTTCCCTATTTATCACAACAAATGAGAATGAACTGAAATGCTCAGGTCAGTGGAGTTCAATGCGACCTACATATATACATGTACATAATTATGTGGTTATTCACCAACGCCCTGATATATGTAAGAATTATTAGTCTTCTCCAACGCCATATATGTTGTGAACCAGAGTTAAGTATGGAAAAAATGTCCAAACGGGGCTCGACATCTTTTCAGACTTGTACTCTAGGTCAAGAATGCGACCAACAGATGGCGCGTGAGAAGATTAATAACTTAATAAGTCTTCCATATGCAGCTATACCTGTTTTCAATTGACTGAACTCGGGATTTCTGAAGATGTATTGTTGTATGGTACTTTCCACAGGTCTCAACACTCTGTTGACTTGATGCACAATGCCGTTGGTGGCCTGTTTATCTTTTCGAACGACTTTTACGCAGTTCGCAAGCAAAAACTGGAATTCCATTGAACACACAACGTACAGAAAATGAATGCATTCGAGACAAAACAAAGTATGTTAATTACTTCAACGTCAACTCATTGACATCAGAACTATCTGTGGTTGCAAAGATCTGAGCAGACCTTATGATTTTTCCTCGTTGACAATCTCGCCTGCAAAGTCGTATCACGTTCGTTCATTCGCGACAACTCGACAACAAAATCTCAAGTTATCGGGAAATATACAATTATGATGTGTCTTGTGTACGCTTGATACCAACTGATTGTCGTGACGGGGGTCAAAATCAACCAGTATCAATTCACGTACTTTCCTACACTCAGTTTACAAGCGGCCTTCTTGAGAGTGGAACAGGAAATAAAAAGGCAAATGGTGCTGTAACGAGAGAAGTCCCTGAGCAAATTAGCATCAAGTTAAATGGTGTCTGATTCGCCGTGACCTAAAATCTCCTCAAAATTATTTTTAGAAATACGCAAAAGTCACTTATACAAGGAACTGCTCAAATCTTCAACACCCATTTCGTGAACTTGATTAATGTATGCATGCTCGTACTCTCAAATTTCTTTTCACTTTGCAATACGCAACGTATCCTACCTTAGGCGTGGTGCTGAAGCGAATTTTAACGTTGTCTGCCACAGTTTCAACCTCGCCCAAGTAAGAGAGATCGTACGAGTGAAAAATGCCTGGGATGAAGAAGGAAAGGAAACATAGAGACGACGTGCTCTCTTCAATTCTTTAATATGCAAATCACATGTGCAATATAATTAATAGTGACCCAATAAGTACACTGTACGGAGGAAATATTGCGCATCACTGCGCTACCCAATCACGTTCAGTGACAGTCGCTTAATTTGCGTTTGACAAGAAAGGAGCCATGATACGCCGTAAAATGTAACAATGTCGTAAAATGTAACAACTGTTACATTTTTACACTGTTGCTAAACCTGTCCTAAATTGTAACAAGTTATTACATTTTACGAAATTTTTACAGTCACGTCGAACGCATATGCGAGAAATGTACCATTGTTAAATTTTACGAAACCCAAGTCATATTGCAAGGGAAATGAACAAGTGGTATCTGACACGACCAGGGGGTACTGGAGTATTTTTGTACGAGGGGTGCCGTCCAAAATTGAATACGTACCCGTTTAGAGAGTGGGTTCGAACAAAAAGTGACCCATTTAGAAACTAATTTGTGTAAAAGTTCACATATTAGCACTCTTTTGTTCCAGAAATTCAGGAACGGCACCTTTTAGATGTAATTTTGTCGAAAATGGCACCATCTTTTAGAGTATTTTTCTGTGAAAAAACACCCTTTTGGGCGGCAGTTTTCGTAAAACTGTTCTATTGAATGCCCACCGGGATGACACGACATGAATTTGGCTACCTATTATCATTTTATTAGTATTACATTACCATTACTACTATTATTACTATTGCTGTTACAACTATTACTCATATCACTACTGTTACTCGTTATCATAATATTTTTGTTATCGTTATTATTATTATTATGAATAATTTTAAATTTCTTTAACTAGGACACAATACATGTTTAGCAAAGTGCTAATACATCATGGTCCTCAAAGATTTTAAAATCATCTCATTTATGGTTCAATGTTTTCGTCGGGATTTCCATAGAGGACAGCGAGTGCTGTTCCAAAGGATTTTAAAGGGATACCCATGTTCTGCTTTAACGATATTGTGGGGAACGTCTTGACAGCTGTGGATGCAGAGTAGGCCTACTTTTTGTACACGAGGAAGTTGAGATTTAAAGTCTTGTTTAGTCGTGCACCAACTTCAAAAATTGATTATTTCTGACCTATCGGCAAGCAATGTAGTGTTTGTATATACATGTATAACTATATCCATCTGTAGTTTGCCAAGAAGAGCTGAATTCAGACCGCACTATTTTACTCGCGACTTTCATCTAAACGTGAGGATACCCACCGTGTAATCATTTTTGTCTCTTGTTGAAAACGTTTCTTGTCAAAAAACTTGAGATTGTTCCACGATGATGTGTAAGTTCAAATTTGCGTTAAGTTCAACTCTGGAGGCGGACATTTTTCGAGAACTAACGATTAGTCGGCTGCGGTCACAGGGTCGTTAGAAAAGCTGGTAATGGACATACACAACGCGCAACAAGTTTATGTGGAACAGGCCCCAATATTCTTAAGAAAACACAGAGATTTAACAGAGTGACTTGAACTAGGTTTCATTGAAAGTGGATTGTATGGAACAAAAACCGCCAACGTCGAAGTCAGTGATGTTTAATATGAGCATTTTACGCAATGTATCAATAGAGTAAATATCCCAAATTCGTTTATGTGCGAGCTGCAACACAAAAAATGGCGCCTCATGAGACACGTGACTTCACGTCCATTAACAATAGAATGTCAAATCTTTGTCTTTATTTATATGGACTTCGAACCAATGAAAATTGGCCAAATAGCAAATTTAATTCATATTTTATCTTAAAAAATAATAAAGAGAAGGTGCATGTTTTCATAGTCCGAAAGGCCGACAGTCAGCTTTTTGGACTATTGCCCATTTAAACTACCGACATAGATCTGTCCAGGTTTGAGCAAAATAATCATCCTTTCAGAGTGCATTTTTTTCTATTTACCCAGCTAGGCACCCCATTTTACGTATGCACGTCACGGTTTGACCTGTTGTGACCACCACCAAATCAGACAGATTTGACACCACAGGGACAATGATAGTTCTTTTAGCTTTTAAGCTGTATAAAACACGTTGCTATGCAGCCATTTTTTAAAATATTGGTTCGCCCTTCTCAAAGGCGATATTTTGCTGTTTCTTCAAAATCTGTCAACCTCTCGGCAAATAAATGCGTGCTTTTACTTCCTTCCACCACACTCTCTTTAAGAAATTGTCATTCGTAACTAAGCTAGTAGACAGAACCTGTCGGAATCACAAAAATTGGTTTTGCTCCTTTTTGTGTGGAGCCGGTCAATTACTACATTAGCGATGACTTCAAGGCAATAAAACACTGGCCGAAATAAACCAAATTATCGTGGACTAAAAGTGGTGTTGTTTCTATGAAATCGGCTTCCGAAATTGAATTCTCCATGAAAACGTTTGTTATTGTCGTTTGTTCCCGAAGAAATACGATAAGAATTAAGCAAATACGATGTCATTGTTGTGCTTACCAAGGGAAGTGTGTTTAGTATAAGGCCAGATACACAACTGATTTATGACGCGTGAGCATCAACAAAAGATTGCAAGAACGCTTCAACAATAAAAAACTTGTTAATTGATCCTGAAAACTCCGTTCGTGTGGAGTTGAAACTGTATGGTGTGCATTTTTGACTATACCATAAAACCACTCATGTTAAAGAACCGTGTAAAACACATAGGGACACATCTATAAGTTCGACCTGGCATATTTGATAGAATTTCATTCACACAATCCCAGAAAGAAGGCGTTAAGTGCGTAAACGGTTTTCTTCCGTGTGACAAATATCATGCAAACTCGTGTAAATATGACGTTGTTGTGGTAAAATGTAACAATGGTGCATTTCCCGCATGTGCATTCGACGTAAATTGTAACAATTTCATACAAGAGCAACGCGGAGCGTTGAAATGCGCCCACGAATGCACCGCTAACGTTGTGTTTCTAGGGGTGTTTATTTGGAACATAAAAATTTGCAACCAGATGGCACAAAATATGTGGAATCCATCCGAGAACTTGTATGTGTCATCTAGGCTATTTACCAAATTTCATAAAAATCTGTCAAGGAACTTCTGAGAAAACAGAGGAATATGAAAAAAATGAAATTGTCACTAAGACAAAACTCGAAAACAGTAAAAATGGCCACAAGGTGGCGCAAAATGCCTCGAATTTTACCGAAAACCGGATGATAGCGTCACCTCACTAATAGATGCCTAACTGACAAATTTTATGAAAATCCATTGACGATCCTTTAAGATACAGAGGTAAATGTAAAACAATAAATTGCCACTAGAGGACACACCGGTAGCCCGATTCGTCCGAAGGTCGTCATCCTCTGTAGTCAACTTCATATAAATACACCAGCAAAATTCAATAAAGATCCTGTAGAGCATTTAAGAGATACATCCATGGGCGCAAAAGCAAACAAAACTGCCACTAGGAGGCGCCATAGTATTCCAAGTCATCAGAAAATCATCGTCAGCCTCCTTCTTCACAGTGAGAACATATATGCGAACTTTCAAAATCATACCTAGAGCGGTTTGGTTGATAGAACGGCGGACGCCAAAAACAGACTCGAAAACAGTAAAAATGGCCACTAGGTGGCGTAAAGTACCCCGAATCCGTCCGAAAATGGGAGGATGGCATCATCTTAGTAATAGATGTCTAAATGCCAAATTTTATGAAAATCCGTTGAGGACCTCCAAATCTACAGAGGTAAACGTAAAAAATTGAAATTGCCACTAGGGGGCACACCAGTAGTCGTTGCCATCTGTTGTCACCTTCGTGGGAATACATTTGCCAAATCTCATTAAGATCCTGTGAAAGGTTTAGGAGATACAGCCATGGGCGCAAAAACAAGCAAAATGCCACTAGGAGGCGCCATAGTTGTCGATGTTCTCGGAAAATCATCCTCAGTCACCTTCTTCCCAGTAAGAACATATGCTAATTTTCAAAATCATTCCTAGAGCGATTTGGTTGATAGAACGGCAGACGTCAATAAACAGACTCGAAAACAGTAAAAATTGGCACTAGGTGGCGCAAAGTACCTTGAATCTGTCCGAAAACGGGAGGATGGCATCATCTCACTAATAAATGCCTAACTTCCAAATTTTTTGAAAATCCTTTGAGGCCATTCGAAGATACAGAGGTAAGCGTAAAAAATAAATTTTAAACTGCCACTAGGGGGCACACCAGTAGTCGGAGAGGACTGAAATTCTATGATGGGCCGATGAGGGGAAAGTGTCGCCATAAAATTACGCTCGTAATTACGAGCGTAAATTAAATTGCAGGAGTGTCGCCGTACAATTACGCTCGTAAATTAAATGCGGAAAAGTTTCCCCGTAAAATTACGCTCGTAATTATAAGCGTAAATTAAATTGAAAAAGTGCTGCAGTGAAATTACGCTCGTAAATTAAATGGGGGAAATGTCGCCGTAAATTGCGCTCGTAAAATACCTTAAGAACGTTCCAATTTTAAACCAATCAGTGTTGACCTAACATATACGGCTGTTGCTGGGGAGCTCGTTCTTGCACAATCGCTGACATTGCAGCAGCGATTTGATTCGCCATGATTCAGCGCTCGTATCGTAGACATGTACATGTAACCCGTCAGTAAATAAGTATTTCCATGAGCACGCGCGACTGTGGATTGTAAAACCCAACGTCATTGGCTAAGAGTTTGAACTAAATTACGAGCGTAATTTTACGCCGTAAAGAATTAAATTACGCTCGTAATTTTACGGCGTTATCAACAGCGTAAATAACGGCGTAATGTACATAATTACGCTCGTATTTTTCCGGCGACACTTTCCCCCCAACGGAACATCATAAAATTCGTCGTCGTCCGTTGTCAGCTTCATAGGAACACATCTGCTAAATCTCATCAAGATCTTGTGAGGGGTTAAGGAGATACAACTGCGGACGCCGGACGCCCAGACGTCCGGAGGCCCGGACATACAGAGATGACGGCAATATGCGATCACATATAAATATGTGGGCGCATAAAAATGTAACAACTTGTTACACTTTAGGAGAGGCCTAACAACGTAAAATGTAACAATGACGTAAAATATAACAGTTGTTACATTTTACGAAATTGTTACATTTCACGGCGTATCAGAGCCATGCTCGGCAACAACGGGGACCTCAACGATATTAAGAAAGTACCGTCATGCAAAACTCTGGTGAAACACCAGTTAGATATTTTTAAAAGCGACGTGTATTTATTGAAGAATACACAAAACATACAAGGAAAATAATGACAAACCCAGAAATTGCGAATCATTAGATCTGTTAGATATCATAATTTGTGGAACGGAAATGTTGTTTGCGTACATGTATATTGTTCTCCCATTACCCAGAATTCTAATCATTTCAGTGGCGACCATTTTGCTATGGCCGGGTACACTAGTGAGGTAGCGATCTAAAACACAGTTTGCGTGATCTCTGGCAACTTGTCTGCCGGAGATTTTGAATTTCTGTAGATGTCAAAGTAACTTCGCTTTAATTGCAGGCCTCTTTAAACATAACCACCAGTAATTAATAAACGAATAATATTCCCTAAAAGGTGACCATATTATGCTATCTTCGGAACCCAGCCCCGACGTTTTACAGTCATACCTGGAATCACGTGTGCTTTCAACACGTGATTAGTGTTCACAGCCGCCTCGTCAGAAATTGCCCCGTCAATAATCACAACCTTCTCGTTAGGTAATACGGATCTCTGAGAAAAAGAAAATGGAAGTACTCAAAATAACTGAACAAAGCACGCCGAACTCAGGCGCTGGTAAATGCTACGTTTCAGTGCAGAACGATCAGTAGTTTCTCCGCGTAGATACAGTATAATGCATATCATTAGTAGCAGACTGAATCTGGTTTTAGTTTTATGAATTTTATTTGGCTGATATGGTAGTTTACTAGCATACGGTAGTTGATTGGCATTACCAAAAAGGTCGGGCCAGGGATTATGTTTTTTTTTAATAGAATACATCATTCTAGTAGTTTTTTACCTTAGTGGACTTCCTATAGAACAAGAGTCTGAAACAATCTAGAGCCAAGTAAATGTTTACGAACGTTTGGCCAGATTATGGAAAATTCTAGAATGTGCTTGACTTGGTGAAAATCTCTAGAATATTGTAAGACAACTAATACTAATATTAAAAAAATACGACTACTGGTGTTTGACCGCCTTGTGTTGCGTTTTTTCTAACTGCCAAAGTAGTTCAGGTGCACTTGATCGGGAGTTTATCACGAGTCAAACTTTGCAGTACTACCTAGAGCATAGAACAGACATTGCGTTTGACGTTTTGTTTGAGTATACTTTCGGACATACGGTCGAATTCAAAAGTGATAATAAGCAACAAATGTTCGTACATGTAAGTCTATTGTCACACAGAAAGCTGTTAGCACCAGTCAGTGACGTCATGCGTCCATCCATCTATGGGAAAACGTAACAATTGCAGGGTGAAGACTTTTAACTCCTTATAAAACAGTGTTCGCAAAACGTGAATTCAGTAGTACGAAACATCCGCTGATATTTAATACTCCGTGTTTATAATAATCAAACGTGCTAATACATGTACATGTATGTAGCTCACTGATCATAAAACACACCTTTTCCTTTTCAAGAAACTCTTTCATCGCTTCATCGGTAGGCGCTAGAATCGAGAAGTTTCTGTTCGTAAATTGGTCACTTAAACCTGTAACTTTCATTGCTTTAGACGTCTCCAAGGAGTCTATCTCAGCCATTGTTTCCAATAGGTCCACCATTCCATGCACTGTCAATCAAAGGAATAATTAGCACACAAACGCCGCCTGGTGTACGACTTGCTAGCCAGCAACAACGGATTGTTAAAAAAGTACCTTCAACGCTACAAAATGTACTGGCGGAAATGATCATTCGACGAAGAACAAAAAAGTTACGGCACGCTTTCCAATGAGTATAATCGGTACGCGTACTTTATTACGGTACGCGTACATTATTTCAGTACCCACATTGAATTTCAGTTCTAGATTGCTGCCGATTTTCATAAAGCGAGCCTGTTAAGGAAGATGCTATTGTCTCTGTGAGGAACAATTGAGTTTCAAATACACTATTCAACTGATTCTGACTTTTCCAAAAGATGTTATTGATTGAACGACTTCAGAAACAGCACTCACAGGCACAATGCAGAGCTGTTCGATTGTTAACTTGACGCCTTAACCCTATGACACTCAAGGCATCTACTAACCCTAATAGATCGTTTGCAACCACTTACTGCCAGTAAGAATTTGAGAGCCTTCCTGATCTCTATGTCGTCTTTGATTGCACGTGATTCAGTGCTTGTATTGGAATAAAATACGCACTATGTTACAAGTGCAGGTGAATATATTTGCTACGCGCTGAATACGCTTTTATACACGTTGAATAAAAACATGTTAGGAACGCGTGAAGGTATTTGTTTAATAACCATTTGGCGCTATACGTGAAGTAACGGAGACAGTTGTTTTTGAAATTCATCAACATTTTTCTGCATTTTAGAAATGTTAAGGAAGAAAACCCGGAGAGGAGGAAACGGAGAAGACTGGGGATGAAAAGAGGTCGAGAGGGTATTCTTGGATGGAGTGAAAGATAGAACATTGATGGAAGGGGTGAAATTCGGACATTTAGTCAAAATTTCGCCAACGCAAATCAAACTAGACTTTTCCAATGCATGCCGGCACTGCCTGGCTGTCATTGAACTGATTGGAGTTCTGTTGACAGCTCCTTTTCACGTGTTGTAAATGGTACCAGATTAATGTTTTTTCCATTTGGTGAACGCAACGCTGACCTTTGTGGCACTTTTGTCCCTGTTTCCGTGCGTAGCCATGGCAACATTCGTAGATTTTGCTTGAAGTGTAACGCGTACCATTTTCTATTTCCCTAAAAAAACACGCCAGTTTAAAGTATTTGCAGAAACATGTGTCATAACTAGAGCAGTTCATCAATGTGAGATAGAGTACTGCGTATAATAAGTTTTGCAGGAACACAAATGGGGGCCTATGCATATTGCTACAATGATTGTGTCGCACAATTTACCAGTTATTATTGAATCATTCATATAATATTAACCGTAGTTCATTCTTAACAATTGACGAACGAGATCAATGGAGGACCTGAGTGGAAATGAATTCAATTGCCACCGAGACAAATGGTGTCCTTGAAAGAGCACGTGAGAACAAAATAAATAGAGTGCAATTCGCAACAAAATTGATAATTTCCACTCACGTTGTTTTTATTCGACGGTAATCTACTGCTACGTCGGTTTCCGTCCTTATGAAACGTTCTTCTGGGTCAACTGTTTCATTTTTCAGATGTTCTCGAATGCAAACATTGGGCCTGGAAAATAAGACAATTCAGGTTTTACGTAAAATTTCTGCAACAGGGTATGGGTACTAATAAAGATTATATAACCAATACCAGATTCTGTTACATTTAGCATGTTTACAACGAAATCTACAATCGTTAAAATCCACAAGTGCTGCTTTTAGACATTATAGACGGAACTGACGGCTACCTGAAATCGCTTATGAGCGTTTTACTCAATTAAATATAATGGGCCGTTGAAGGGAAGTGTCGCCGGAAAATACTAGCATAATTATGTTCATTACGCCGTTATTTACGCCGTTAATTACACCGTAAAATTACGAACGTAATTTAGTTTAAACTCTTAGCCAATGACGTTCGGTTTTACAGCTCACGGTCGCGCGCGCTCTTGTAAATACTGCTTTACTGACGGGATCATGGTGGATCAATTCGGTGCTGCAATGTAAGCGATTGTGCAAGAACGAGCTGCCCAGCAACAGTTGTGAATGCCAGGTTAACACTGATTGGTTTAAATTTGAAACGTTCTAAGGTATTTTACGAGCGTAATTTACGGCGACAATTCCCCCATTTAATGCACCGGCGTAATTTTACTGCAACACTGTTACAGTGATATCGTAAGCCTGTCATCGAGGAGATACACGATGTATTCCTTTGTGATGGAAGCTCAATCAAACGTATCTCGGAAATAATAATGTCGCCATTCCTTCAATAGTTGATGAGGTATCAGAAAAAACCCTACCCTTCAAACCAAGGCTTTCGTCGTCTTATAGCAGACCAGTCCCAACTATGAAAGTCGCAGTCGAGGAAACTTCTTAAATTCCAGTTTTTACTACAATAGATTTGAGCAAAATCTTATTTCAATGTATTCCAATTAACAGTTCAAGGCATGTTTCCATGCATGTTCATGTACATGTATAGAGTTATATCATTACATGATATTATTTTCAGGCAAGTATTGGACTAAATCATGTAAAGTCAGAAGACATGCAATTTCCAAAGGGGTTTTTTCACCTTCATATTTCAGTCATTGGAGAGCCTTAAGGGAGTGGCTCCTAAAAGAAACTTATCATTGTATTCCCTAAAAAATTGTCTTTTTGAATTAAAAAATGAATTAATTTGCTTTTTCGAAGAATGTATGCAAATTTTTAAAAACTTAAGTCCCGCAAACGAAAGTGTCCTCACCAGGGCTCCAATGATTGTCCCTCTTCTACATGTATGTGTTTTCCGATGTTCTTTTTTCTCGACTGTCCCCAGCCCCTCCCTACGCCTATTGTTACAAAGGTTTCACCCGCTCGTCTCAATTTAATGTGGGCACGTACCCTCTCACCCCCGCATCCTGCTTTGTGAGGGGCGCTGCCCCCTAACTTCACTGCCCCCGCTGTTCCCCATCAACCTACATGCATGCTATGTCACAAATCTGATCTGGAATGGACTTAGTAATAAAATTGAAATAATTCAACTTTTGCGAATTCAAAGGTGGGAAAATGCTGTTTTCCGCCCATACAATAATAGTAGGAGAGCGGGCTAAATGGCCCCGCGACGAAAAGTTGCGGCACGAATGACCAACGCTAGGGGTTGTCTCCGTAAGGTTTAAACCATGCACGTCTGAAAGTTCTAAGGAAGATAATATAAAACAGTAACACTTGCGTGTGCCAGTCGCCATGACGACATGGGAAGAAACTGTCGCGAAATATAAAGCTTTCAACCCCGCCTCCGAACAGCCACATTACGCAGAGCACCACAAAAAGTTGAACAGCCTTCTCACGCAACATCGTGCAATTCGACTACAACTGTCGCGTCTAGAACTTTCTACACAATTTATGTAAGTCAAGTTACACTCAAAAGCAGGATGTTAATGATAAAATCGAAAACACGTGGGTATGAGTCACCGAGAAACTCAAACCGTCCAAGGGGGGCAACGATTCTGAACTGGTGAATTCATAGACACCTTTCAACGTTTTTTTCTACAGTGGATTATATAAAAGCTGCAATTCGCCCTGTTTTCCCGAGATGAATCGATTTAAGTGCTTTCCACTTACGAAATAGGTCTCAGAACATTCTTCGATTACCAACTCGGGTGACACTGAGGCAATACTCCCCAATTTCGATTTACCAAGTCTATTAAGTTGGTCAGCCGCAATGAACACTGAAACATATTCTTGAGTCGCTAATGGTTTCCGGTGTACTTGTTGGTAAAGGGGCGTTAAGTGAAATTATGAGACCGATTCTAGACCTATATGAGGGAGAGGGCTTTAATTCAATTTTCATTCATTTCCAGCTAATTTGGGTGAAATGCAGCCCTAGTTGTTACCAGTTGAAGAGCCCAAATGCACTCGGCAATATGCAATGTATAAATTATTCTTGAGACATAGCGTCCAGGTGTAAATGTTGCGGAAATCCTTCTAGAGCACACATTAAAAAACGCGGCTGAACCTTTGACCTTCCCATGAAATGTCACAAACCGTAACTAAACTGTAATTTCAATCGCTTTCTACTAGCTAGATCTGAGGACATTTCAACTCATCATGAAAATGATAATTTATTGCTGTGCCTGTGCTCTGATCTTTCTTGCAAACGAAAATATACATAACTCGACTCCTCCGGAACACCTTGTGTGTGTTCGCAGTCTCAGATTTCTGCTCGGAGGCAAAGATTTTACAGTTACCATAGTTTCTTTGTCGGAGGTGCGAACTTCAGACACACGTTCAATCAACCTCCAGTTTGAAGGCCACGTGACTTTACGTACATGCACGTGACGCTAGGTGGTAGAGAACAAGCGGGTAGCAGGTATCACTTGATTTTCCTCGGGAATTTGTTTTTACACTGGCATTTCTGATTGGCTGGTCGAAATCTCAACAGGTAACGCTTTACACAAACTGGCATGACTGATGGAGGAAGTGTAAATGTCGTCTAAGTTGTGCTTTAATTGACTCAGTTCAAGAAATAGAAAATTGTATTTGCGCCTTTTCGGAGTGCCTCTTTCTACTGTCGCTGACTTTTGTTTACATCTGTCGTGTATTCACACATTATGAATAACACACCGGTCAAATGGGCCAGATGTGTGTTTATTACATGTACATGGTGCTTCAAGCACGCGGCTATTAAACATTACTGCAGTTGTTGTTCGACAAGGGCGAATCCAGGATTTTGAGCTGGGGGGAGGGGCAGAGTATTAGCCAGGATTTTGCAAATCATACATTTGCACCCCCGAACTACCAAATAGAATCTGGCCCCCTCTAAATCCGCCACTCAGTTACACCACGTGCATGTACAAGGATGAAAATCGTTCAGTTCAAAGTCCGTCATTTTCTTTCTTTGTTGTAAAGCTACTAACCAATTAAAGACTGCCGAGATTACATCAACCAGTGATAAAGCGAGTGTCATTGAATACCTGTATGTTATCTACACTCCGGGAACCAGCGAGTACGTATGCCCAAGTCCGCAACTGAGCGGATTACTTTCAACTTCCAGAGGTAATTTAAGGCTGTAGACTACCCGAGGTCTTTCGACTTTTCCACACAATTTACCCTAAAATTGGCACCAACCTGTATCTAAAATGCGTACGAGATGAAATTAGTGATTCATTGCGTGATTCGTAAGAACAGAAGAAAACTATTCCTGAAGAGTGAACCGGCCGTGGCGTAGCCTCTGATCGTCAATGCTTGTTTAATTTTTTTTTAATGTTTTTTAAGAAATCTTCAGTACAATGAATATGCATTGCCCGGAAAGCGCCAAGAGGCATTATATCTGGGTTAAATAAAAATAAAGAAATCTGTATACAACAATTATACACAAATACATTAGTTAAATAGTAACTGATATTAAGATTACAATGACATAAGATTACGAATGTAAATAAATCATTTTCATACATAATAAGTTATTCCTGCAAATGTTTGGGAGTTGACGCGGAGAGTCCTTGTTTGAGACGTCACACCCGGTGCACATGTAAGTGTTTTGAACTAGCCACGAAATGAGATATGATTGAACCAATCTGTCAATATCAATTAATACGCGTACAACAAAGTGTCTCGTTATGAAAAAAATCTTGAGATTATTTCGAGAAAATCCAAATTGTCACCTGCTGCACTTACATCAATGTTTGTTCGTGCCTGCGTGTAATCAAAAAGATGTGAACATCCGGGTATTATTAGACTGTCTTGAAATGATCTGGTACAGTTCTCGATTTGGCGACCTGCAGTTACCAGGCAAGTTTTAATTTTGTTTGGAGATTTGGTAAAAAGTCCCTGTCGCCACGAAATCGCCGGATTTTTACAAGTTACAAACAAGTCTGCAGAAGTCAGACAGATAAGAATTCACCTGTCTGATTTCTTCGAAATTTTTAGACGAAAACCTTTATCTCCCAAGCCCAATGCCCTTGGTTCTCAATAGGTCTGTTTATTTCGATAAATAACAGGTCTCACAACAGTTGAACCGGAAATCATTTTAAACACGACTTATATTTACTTCCCCATTCGTCTAGTAAAAAAGTCTACGGTTCGCTTTTTGGAAGTTCACGCGGACATTTGGCACACTCCCACATACCCTACTTTTCAAGTCACATGTCTCTTTTTCACTTTCGAATGTCGGCAACTATGCGTCTTTCACACAGTTGGTTACGGGGTTTTCTTATTTTGTCGATGTTATTTTCCATTTGGTGATCTGGGAATTTTGCCTGATCGCATTTGGCGAGTTGGCGTTACTGAGGCTTATCTTTGAGCTTTTACTTGCTGTCTGATCTTCGATTGAGCAAAAAACACATGCAAATGATTTACATGTATGTTGATTGTTCAGGATCAATTTATTTAAGATAACGTTGCTTGCAGCAACTAAAAGAATTGTTAGCTGATTTAATATCAATTTTTAATCAAAAATTAAGAGTTGAGAATTGTCCTAATTCCCTACCAATATTTTTACACCCTGCACCATTGCAACTAACACCCGTTTAGTCCCTATTCCAGGCGACATCGGAGGCCTGGTGGCAAACTTTCTTTTGTTAATAATCAGACTCAGTCATTTGTCTGATGTAACGACGCTAACGCGAATGTTCTACTACCACTGGATGATAACATTGATGGAAACACGCGTCTGCTCAAAATAGTTGTCAACAATTAAAAACACATCGCAACGTTTTCCCCAATTTCCATCGTATTTCGTCTGCGATAGGAGGGTCCTTCACCAACTTTTCATGAGGAATTTATTAATGCAGAAGTCAAATACGATGACATAACAATTTATTTAAGCCAGCATTTTATTTCCGTGAAGACATCCCTAATGCTATAGTAGCACACTTGAGAGTTTCCAGTCAATGTGACGTCACCGGAATGAGGGCAAAACCCGCCATATTGATCTTGTTTTGCCCCGAGTCTTTGCTACACACGCGAAATCTTACTGGAGTTCTTTTGGTGAATTTTACGCTTAAAACGTTAACACGATTTAATGGATGGTAGATGGATCGTGGAATAACTGTGAACGGACGAAAAAATTTGAACTTGTTATGTTGGGCGAAGCTGTGGACGGACTGACGACCCTAAACCTGAATGCCGCAGGCATACAAGGGCGATAATAGACACCGGTGACATAAAGTCGTGAATATAAGCATAAAAAGCAGCTGATTGTGATAATACCCAATGCTCGTTAGCATCTGCTCATTTGATGTCATGGTAATATACATGTACCAGCCTTCGCATATATACTTGTTTTGCCAATCTCACCCTTATTTGTCTCCGTAAGCACAGTTTTGAAACTGTCGCTGATATCGCCGGCCACTTTGAATGAGGCCCTAAAGTCGTGACTGTTTCGTTTAGACGTTAATGCAAAAAATAAGACCACACAAATAAACTACAGTGCTTACAGTTACTCTGGACGACATAAAAACGCATTGCATTGTTTATTAATCCAGTTTCAATTAAAATAAATTGTTAAGTGTTTTGCACCCAACTTCGATGTGCACAGACATTTTCAATGAGGTTGTTTACGAAAAACGCTAAGAATTTATCATAAATTTTCTCTCTGTATTTTATTGCGTTTGTCTTACAAAACTTGTTCGACCGCCCTGTTATAGAGCAAAACCAGTTTTGGTATCCTTTTAATTCACTGTAGGAGCTTTGATCAACTTTCGTGATATCATGGGGAGTCGGCGACACCGCGAGAAGCATTGTTCAACTACTACGCTACGGTGAAACCTCATTAATTCTAGTACAAGGTATTTCGAAATTCGAAATGTGTGTTCGAAGCATAACGCTAAGTGTACATCGACAAGGCAACTGGTAGACTCCGCATATGTCAGTTTCTAACAACGCGTACACAGGTAATTTAGCGATTGTGAGAAAATAGGAAGTCCCAGTTACCGCCAGTCACGTTTGCGCACTCATCGAAAGCGATCGCATGGCAGTGACTGAGTTGTAACCATTGAAAAGTACGGTAGGAGGCGCTTGTAGTCACGTGACTTACATGCTGACTTGTGTGTATTTGCCACTGTAACTTAGATATTTGGGTAGTTATATACTTTCCATCAGTATTCCTTTTATGCAATGGACCATCTGTTCATACAATCCTCAAGATCACGTTTTGAGTAAATATCCGCATTTTAACGAGAGCATCGTCCGCAAAATCGGACCAAGCCATAGACATCACATTCATGATGATCAAGGTACTACCTAAACTACACGGTTAACGCCTCCTAAACACGGTCACGTTCGCATGAACACGACTCACGGACCTGCAAACACCGTCCACTGACTCACGATCCATTCACCCAAATACTGTACATGGGTTACGGACTCATCGGCTTCCTGGGTCAGCTGACATCTACATTTTGTCCGTAAACCGTGTTTGGCGGTCCGTTAACCGTGTTTCTTCGTGAATGTGAGCCCGTGTCCCGTGTAGCTGGGTGAATGAATTTTGTTTTGTGAGTCCGTTCCCCGCGTGTTTGTGAATCAGTGGACGGTGTTTGCAGGTCCGTGAGTCGCCTGTTCATGCGTCCGTGACCGTGTTTATGAGTCCGTTAACCGTGTAGCTTAGGTACCTTGATGATGATGTCTACATGTATGGTCCAAGCATTTGCCATTTTGTTGTGTTTTAGTGTTAAATTAGGTCACGTGATCATCACACGGTCGTTAAAAGGCTTCCACTAGTTGCAACGAGGCGTACATCGGGGTAGACCAGCGAAACTGAGTGGAACCAGTGCTAAGAATTTAGAACATGTGGAACTAAAGCCAACCGAGTGATCAGCTTTACGCTGTCAAAGGTATGAAGACGCACATCGGCCAGACTCGCACACTGACCAGTTTCCGTCAGTTGCTCTCAGTTGTCGGTAACCTGCAACTGGCAGTGTTCAGTTTTAAGGCCGATTTACGCTAGGCTTAAAGGCGAATGCCACCCGATTTAATTAGTCTTTTTTGCCGTCTTAATCGGTCTATTTCCACATCGCCTCGCATACGGTTGACCTTACCTTGCCAAGAAGTGTCGCGTTAACCTGTGAGGAAGGTGAGAAACGACGCCAGCGACGTCAGCGGTTCATATGCAGAGTGAATGCCGCTATGTTGCGGTGTATCGTTCTCGCTTGTCCGAACTAAGCAGCCGCGAGGAAAGCGAGTATATCGTTTTTTTACTTCCTCGAGAGTCCGAAATGCTTAGGAAGTGGCTCATGGTAGTGAAGAATGAAATGTACGCTGTAAATAGCAAGTATGAGGCCGTGAAACATCTCCGGTGTCTGTGGCCTGCAGACGACGTCGACAGTGCCTCACGAATGCCGGCTTATCAAATAACTCCATACGTTCCGTTGTCTGAGCTTGTTCACGGCACCTCTCTAGTATTTCTTCTTCACTGTATTCCTGTTCGAATTGATAACCTGTAAAACTTAACGATCCACCTGCAAAGTCGGGACTGATGAGCTCTAGCTCGTCCTAAGTCTGGATTGCGTGTTGCCATGTTGGCGTTTATTACTGAGTGTTCTGTTTTAAAATGAATTATTCTCACCCTAACCAATACTTATATAAAACTGAAACAAAGTCTGTCTCACTAGATGCAATTTGTAATGCCTTTGGAGTGTTCGTGAGTGCAAATTATTTGAGAAGCCAGCAATGAATAAATCACTGCGGTGCAATAAAACTAATTGACGGGACACCGAGGCCGTGTGAGCTCATGCTAATTTAGTGTTTGCTGGCAGAAACTATTGTGAAACAACTCGATTTCTATCCCACGACTAGGTGTTAGGGGAATCTTTATTTACATTTACATTACTCAGTAATGATTGTCAATAAACAGCTGCCCTGACGGTACTGTGGCCCAAAGCGGAACTGAATTCGCGGCCCCCAACGAGTAAGTAGATTTTCAGTTTCGTGGCTAATTCACCAACATAATCACGTGCACATTACTTTGGGTCACTAGTATAGTATTTTCTTGACTGGAAGTTTAGTTTCCACTGAACTTTGGCTGGTTTGTTCGTGATGTCTGATCAGTTTCCGAGCCACTGGCCAGAATAACGAGTCAATCCGGGCGGCCGCGACGGGCCTGATCGCGCTCCGAGCCACTGGCCAGGATAACAAGCGTTTTGTTTTTAGAACTCAGAAAATCACAAGTCTAAACAACATAGATCTAGGTTCTCCTGTCTGTATCTCACGGAAAATACTTCGAAATTATCTCCGAACACACCCCATGCCAAACTCCCTTATTGGCCTGCCGAACTTTGTAGGCTACGGTGTGTCCAAATACCAATAAATCCGTAAGAGCGAAATAAAACAACACGTTTTTGTAAGAACGCGTTGTATTTTTAAGGGCTTTACAACGAAGTTTGATGATTTATTGGTGTAAAACGATGACTCCAAGCGATAAGCTGACACCAGTAACCCCTGTTGTGAACTGCTGAACAGAATGCGTGTGAAACCGATGACGTAATTGGATAATTTCAACACCTCCGTCTGCCGTCAGGTGTCAGGTAACGCAACCGCACGTGTAGTTATGGAGTAGAACTACTCGATCTAAATTGATAAAAATTAGGTTGTTTTTTGGGTGGCATGCTCCTTTAAGAACACTATGCTCATCAACGTATTTATCCTTAATAACAGTCACAGTGTTCAGCGTCCGATATCTAAATGCCCACATGCCTTTTTACCGTAACAGGTGTCCGAAGAATGTTTTCTTTTCAAAAAAATCTACAATTTCTTATAAGTCAAATACCATTGGTTTCCAAAAAATTGCCGACTTCACCCTAATTAAAGGTAGATAGAATTCAGAGACAACAGCATTCTATTTTGTCCTGAAATGAAAAACCGGAAACTGATGAAATTAAGATGTTGCTTGACATTAACTTCCCGATAACTGAACATTTCCTTCAGGACAATGACTTGTATGTGGACACTTTGCCTGGAAATACCCTCGGGTCCTTTTGAAACCCTAATCGACCCTGACTAACTTTTATGTATTATGCAGCCCTCAGGTAGTATGTCAAGGAAACTGGCGACAGGGATAATAAATCAACTCAAATAAATCACGAGGCAATGCGTCGTAACCACGTGTCAACAAACATTTGTTACGTCGATTACTTTGCCAAACCTGGTTTTGACATTGGGATATTTACGTTTCGTAATGCATTCGTGCATTGCCTTAAGCACTGTCAAACTGATGTATATGATAATACGTTATGACACAGCAACGTGATCAGTTCTTGGAATTGTTTACGGACGATTAACATGTCGCGTGTTGTTTCCAACGGTTTCACAACAAGTTCGTCCGCTCTTGTACGTACTTGAGTCACTATTGATAAAAATCATCTCAAAATATCTGTCCAGGCCTTATGTGCAAGGTTTGAGGTACATGTATAAGTAAGTTCGTTCGTCACATTATAGGGATCTGGGGCTTCACAAAAATCTCCTTGAGAGGCTCCGTTTAGACTATTGGTAAATATTGTGAAGCTAGGGCTATTTTTGGTGAAAACGAGTCTTGTTTTTTATCAAAATCTGTTTAAGCACGAGTGACTCGTTGTTGTCAAGGCCAAATTAAGGGACTATTTAGAAATAACGCCGATACTAAGCCCAAACAAGTACAGTGCATAGACAGCGTTGCTTTCCGTCTGTGTATCGTGTTTGGGTGCCAGTACTAGTTAGGAAACCATGCTTTTAGGAGTCCTAACACGTATTTCCGCTGATTCATTGCCCGTGTGCCCTTCGTTGCCACGGATGCTCATGTGAGCGAAATTAAATCTGAAAAATGAGGTTGACTTAACTCTCTGTAATTGTCATATGTACATGCATTTCCATCATGAACAAATTCGCTCCTAATCCAAACTGTGCATTCATTGCCTCAAGAACATAATTTTCAGTTGAACATGGCAATTAAAAACACACATGTATCATAAATGCTCTTTGTTTTTTATATTTGCACATATCACGTCTTCTGCCTCTCCCAAAAATACCAAAATAAGATTCACTTACTTGTCAAAACATTAGGTGGTTCATGTATTGCTTTCGGTCAATACACACAGACCAGGGAATATCCTATTGCGGTTTGCCAGCTACAGTACGCTTGGTCGGGTTGTTTACGAACGTCACGCATCTGAAATCCTGCTTAGCCCTCTAACCACCTCATTACGGTCACCTATATTGAGCAGTATGCCTCTCATGTGGAGCGTGGTAAAGTTAGCTGTAGGAGAATATTTTGCAGGTACTTTCCCCCGGCAATAACCTTTTTTCTTGCCTATCTTAATTAGTGCTATTCCTTAAACATTTTCCACGTTTTAAGTCGCACATTTTCTTGAAAAACGATGTTTTATGTATTAGACTGATACAAAATTTGAGCAGTGAATGGTGCTATGAACATCATTATTAGCCGATCAGACATGAGACACTGCATACGTGGGCCGTAGATGTAGATTATATCAGGGAAACACGGGATAATTATAACTCGTGAAAACATAATTTTGCTTATTTCTCTAATGTTAAAAGGGATAT